>MQUG01003092.1:0-12212 GCA_007213375.1 Steinernema feltiae | reverse complement strand
TCATGGCTACTTGTGCCTACGCAATATTCAACAATCAATCCACGCTCCTGATGTCGAAAAGTAAATTGAAGAACATCAATACCGTAGCAACAATCCCTAAAATGGAGATGAACGCGTATACGATGTCCAGTGAGCTCGCAGTCGACTTACACAGAGAATTGGATTCGAAACTGAAAATCCGATACGTGACGCTCTTGACAGACTCGGAGATCGCATTGAACTGGATTCAATCGAGAACGATGCCAGCAGGTCAAGGAATCTATGTGGAACGACGCTGGAGAATGTTTCGTAAGAACTGCTTGACACTCCAAGACGCAGGGGTAGAAGTCAAAGTCGGTTACATCAATACAGATGACAACCCAGCTGATTGCGCAACACGCGGAGTCGTCAAAGACGATTTCACCACGCATATTTGGTGGAACGGGCCAAAGTACGCTACGCTGGAGACATCACAATGGCCAGAGCACTGCAGAGTGGCTCCTTTGTCGAAAGAAGACAACACAGAGGAAGATGAGGACATTGTAGTCGTAGTCCAAAACGATCCGCCATCGTCAGTCATCCCTTGGGACGACACCAATTCTCTGAAAAAACTCGCAAGAGTAACGACATATATATTACGCTTTATACGCATTAAGTTGAAGTGTTTATCAGCGGCAACAAAAGCCAAACATCGCAATCTTGGTTTTACGCTGACAAACGATCCGAAGGGTCCAATCGTCGCCGACGAGATACGCCACGCTCGTACGCAAATAATAAAAACTCACCAACGCGAAGCGAAAATAGAAACGCGAGTAAAACAGTTAAAAGATATTGATCTCTTTGAAGACACGCAAGGATTGTGGAGACTTGGAGGACGATTACGCAACAGCGAATTACCCGACTCCGCAAAATTCCCGATCTTCATCGACAAAGATAGCAAGCTCGCAGAACTCATAATACGCGAAGAACACGAAACGCTGTCGGAAAGACCACTGCATAGGTCAAACAGATCGACAATCGCCGCCGTAAGGCAAAATTTCTGGATTCCAGCTATACGCAGAATCACACGGAAGGTACTCGGTCGATGTACGCCTTGCCAGAGATTCAACAACGCTCCTCTTCCGTATCCCGATATGACGGATTTACCGAAACGACGCGTTACGCAATCACGCCCATTTCAACACTGCGGTTTAGATTACTTCGGTCCGATCGGATACAAGGAGAACAACGATACACGCAAAGCTTATGGGTTCATCATAACATGCACAGCAACACGCATGGTCCACATCGAATCGGTTAGCAGCATGTCAACTACAAATTTTTTGGCTGGACTACGCAAATTTATATCACGCAGAGGAGTCCCAGACTCCATAACTTGCGATAACGCACCTACCTTCCGATTAGGAGGGACAATTCTCGACGCGTACTTCCAGGCGATCGATTCGGACGAAGAATTCAATTCATTCTTTGCGACTCGCTCGATTAGGTGGATTAGGATCACACCTTACTGTCCATGGAAGGGTGGCTTCTACGAGAGGTTAATCCAAGACATCAAACGCTGTTTCCATAAGTCGACAAAACGCTTATTGTTGTCGTACGACGAACTGACGACCGTCTTTACAGAGATTGAGGCAATCTTAAATTCTCGTCCGCTCACGTATTTAAACGCTGATCACGACGATTTACCTATAATAAGACCGATAGACTTCTATCAGAAAGATTTACGCTTAATCTTACCGATGTCACGTTCACCTGACACAGACGCTGATCCTGATTTCACTCCGCCGGAACTTCAACTCGCGATGGAGACACGCAAGGAAGCGATCGAAGCCCTGGAGTCATCGACGCAGATCTGCTCGAAATTCTGGACCCTATTCCATCGAGAGTATATAGTAAGCCTCCGAGAGAAGCACCAGAAGCAGATGGAGAACAGACGCTCTACAAAATCGAACCTGAAAGAAGGTAAAATCGTACTACTGAAGGACGAAAATCAACCACGCAAGCTGTGGAAATTAGCGCGAATTGTGAAGTTAACGAACAGCGCCGACGGAGAAACACGCGAGGTCGAATTGTACCTAGGAAATCATCGTCACGCTAAACGAGGAGTGAATCACTTAATTCCTCTGGAATTAGACGACGAAGACGACGCGGAAGACGAGAATACGCAATCATCCGAGCCGGAGAATCCACGCATGGATAATCCTATCACGCACGACACAGTAAACAACGATACGCTACCTAACGCAGAACCAGGGGAGAGTTCAAGGCGCGGACCTTATAATTTACGCAATATACGCAAGGTGGATTATTCCCAGTTCTTTTAAATTTCCTGGTCCCACCACGAACGCAAAACTGAAGTGACGCAGCAATCCCAAAGCACCCCACGCCGCGAATGGATAACCGCGAACACATTATCAACAACCGTGATAATATTACGGAGTTACGCGCGATAAGGAGCACGCATTGGAAGGAATGTTTCATGTATAACGCGAATTCACGCACGCCGAATTGTTCAGTTACAATCTTAACACCTGATCGTTCTGCAGGTCCATGCAGCCTGACGGCTCAAACACGGTTTAAAGACCGAGTTTGGGAGTTCAGTAGGTCAAGAAGCTGAATCGGAACCAGCCACACGGTCGTAAATGGCTTCCGAGTCGGCTTACGGAGTGCGGTTGTTGAATTCCGAGGAAGTTTCTAACCGACGTGATGGCCAAATGATTACGCGATCACGAGCACAGCAGGATTCATGGTTTTCACGCGATTTCTAAACGCACGCTCCGTCGCAATGTACTTTTAACGTGAACTTCGTATACGCTTGTCCATTCGCGATCCAGATCATTCACACAGACGCATTCAGACTATGATTACCGGTAACGACGAGACGCAGAAGGGAGAAGAGGACACAAGCACTGAGATCCTCACTTCATCTCTAGCCAGCGTTGCGATAGCCAATGGGCAACCAGATGTCGTCATCGACGAAGATATGGGCTCTCAACACGAGCCGTCTGTGGACACGCTCTTGGAAGAGAAACTGGATCTCACCTGCGGACTGAACCTGGTCATTATGGATATGAAAGAATTCGGCAAGCGAATGGAAACCGCGTCTCTAGCCCAGCAAGGCGAAGAAAACGTCATGACTCGATTGTTAACGATCGATTCGCTATCGGAAACACTCAAGTCAATGGCCGTGGAACTTGATCGATTGGACGCGAGCATCGCCACGCACACGCAAACTCGTCAAAGTCATCTGGGTTTCAACACGCTTCACCCGTGGACTATGTCAGCTCGAAAGATAACTGTTGACAATCATCTGGAATTGGCGAAAGCCTTTCGTCAACAACTACGCAGATTAGGAGGTTTGTGTGGCGGGAGGATCGCCCAAGCGAGTACAATCACGAACGCTTTATTTTAGAAAAAGTCTCCAACGCAGCTTACAAACGCTCACACGCTGAACACGCCTCACAAGATACGCACCGTCGTCGTTCGACGAACGATCTGGGCACGGTCACTCCGACCAAACAACGGAAAGTTCATGACAGGTTCCATCACCCAGTACGCTTGACCGAGGAAGAACGCCGGCAGTTGGACGCAGCGAATGGAGAACTCCGACTAGCCCAAGAGAACTTAACGAAAATGGAGACTCTACGCAAGCGAGAAATCGACCTCGCTCGATCAGGACAAAATTCTCCGCCACACACAAAGTTCGGAACCCCAATATCCTGCTCGTTCTGTCGCGGAGACCATTATTCGGACTCGTGCCACGTCTGTCAGGACCTGGAATCCAGATCAGAAGCTTGCCGAAGACATACGCTCTGTTCACGGTGCACCAAGCCAGAACACAAGTTCACCGTCTGCAACTTCACCCACGCATGTAAGCACTGCAGCTCTTGGGATCACGCGAGTAGTATGTGCGACTGGAAGTTACAGTTGACGTCGAAAATCGAAGAACTCAAGAAAGTCGTCAAGGGGCTTAATGAAAAGAGCAACTCGAGTCATTGAGAATCACGCTTACCCCACTACGCTTATACCACGCTCACGCTATCACGCCAACGCTATCACGCCAACGCTAACGTCACGGTAGGTCGTTATTTCTGTGAGGCGGGAGTGTCGCGACACCTGTGTCAGCGACTCGTTCTTCGCTACCTCCACGGGGAAAACAGAACTAATTATCACTACTTTAGCTTATCCAGCATGAGGAAGCCGTCCGAACGCCATCTGGATCCCACCACGATCGACAACGTCTCGTCGATGTCTCAGAAACTCCACGTCACACGACTGTCTGGAAATTGGGAAGAACGCAACGCGACGGAAGATCTCGTCAGACGTAGTCGACGTTCACCTGCAGTGAAGTCGGTCTCTCTCTCTTGCTCGACGTGCTGAGCTTTACGATTTGTTTGTTATTGTTGATCATAGCTCGACGTGCTGAGCTTGATCTATTTGTCTGCGCAGATAAACTTGTTGGTTTGTAACGGTTTGTCGATAACGTGTGTTTAGCGTGAATAGCTGTGTGATTGCGATCGCCAGCTGCAACGTTCTCTTGCGAGAGACTCTACGATCCTCAAGTGGGTGAGACACTGAGATCGTCAACGGACGTGTGCGATATCCATCGACACGTATTCAGGAACGACGTGCTGTTCCCCAACGGCTTGGAAAGGAAGAAATACCGATACCCGCGTGGCAGCGGTTTTACGCTAGTTGTCGCAAGGCAGCAAACGCAGAATCGCTTTGGCGAGCATCTTCCACGCTCCAAGAACTCCGACTAGCATTGCGAAGCTAGGGTAGGAGCCCCCAGGAATCTAATCCGTTCCTGAAGCAAGAAGCATTCGCTTTAAAAAACATGTTTCGCATTAGATAAGCCTAGTCAAAAAAATCGTTGAGTGGCGCGCGCATAGACGGAATGCAGCGTGTAATTTTGTCTTTTTCTCCTTCTAACAGGTCATAACTCAGTACAGAACAGTCGTCATCCGAACAAGCGCGTCGCCATATTGGCGGCGCCAAGTTGTCCTGCTTCGGTGTTATTCGTTTGCTGTGAGAAATGAACTGCGAGTTGCTATTCTTCAGAAAAACATTGCGCTCGCGCATTCCGCCATGTTTGTGTAAAAATCAGATTGTAAACCAAGGCAAGTGGCAAACTTTTAAAATGTACGAGGAGTCGCTGGGGAGAAAATGTTTCAACTAGTTTTCAACACTGAAACGGCAAAGAAAATGAACAATTTGGCCTCAGGCGGGTGGCCAAGCAAAATGCTTAGAAAATGCTTAACGAGAAAATGTCGTGTAATCCACTTTTATGCAACATTTGACTGATCTCATATGATTATACCGGGACGTGTCAACTTGGCGCCGCCGACTTGACGCCGCCGACTGGGTGCCAGGTCAACTTGGCGCCGGACAACCTGGCGCCGGGCGACTTGGCGCCAGGACAACTTGGCGCTGAATTATGCATTCAAGTTCGTACTACGAAGCGTAGTGAATTTTGATAAAATTCACTAGGCAAAGATACGTTATTTGCAATCTGCTTCTATAAATCGATTTATGTAGACCACGTAGATCAGACGTTTCCACACTCTCAGGGCGCCGGACAACCTGGCACCGGACGACTTGGCGCCGAACAATCTAAGTTGGCAGTAAGATCCCTAGTCAATATTGGGCGAGCGCAGCGAGTCCTGCGGCAAACCCTGCGGCAGCTCCTCGGCCTAAGCCTGCACTTAGTACGAAGCCTGCCAAGTACGAAGCCCAAGATTGCTCGGCGCCAAGTCGTCCAGCGCCAACTTGACCTTCTGAATGCATAATTCAGCGCCAAGTTGACCTGCTTCGTGATTATTCAATCGTCTAGTATTGAAGACTAAAGAGTTGGCAATTTGGCAAAATCGCGCTAAAGCTTCCGCATGGAAACATCGCCGCTTATCGCTGTTTGCATTCCTCGCTGTACTCTGTTAACGATTCCGCTCAAATGAACAAGCAAACTGCATTTTCCTTTGAAAGCTGAAAGACCACTCACGTTCGACAAAAGACGCTTTTGGCGTTCATGCAGCTGTTCAACTATCCTGAAGTTGACGTTTCCCAACCAAACTCATCTCAAGCGGCTCTTCAAAGAACTGATCTCATATTGTGTTTGATCGTACTCGGAATGCTTGTAAGTAATCCTGCTTGACTGCTAGTGCGCATCAGTTTAGATCATCTACGGACTCTCGATTGCTTACATGTGTCATACAGTGCGTCGACATCGAAAACCGTCTTATCAAATTTTGGACCATTATATTTGATCAAGTTGTCTCTTCTCAACATTCATCTCGAGTGTTTTCTCTTGTCTGCACTGTAATATCGAACGTAAAACGCTAACCTGTCGGTTTTTATACCTTGTTTATGTAAAAGCAACTTTAAACGAACAAAACAAAAATGACTTCGACAGCAGTACAGGAGGATGGTCGCTACCGGCTCCATGACATAGGCGCAAATTCCTTTTCTCGCCCAAAATTCACTAGGCAAACCTTGCGGCAGCGCCCAGGCGAAAGCCAAATACAGTTACAGTATGGTCAACTCAGAACGAAGCCTAAACTTAGTTCGATGGCTGATGAGGAATAACATGATTGCCCAATAGTCGCTGCGGAAGCGCCTAAATCAAGCACCAGGCGCACTACGAGGTCAGAGCATGTGCTGTCTGTCACAAACATCAAGAGAAGACAAGACAAGACAAGGCAAAACGAATTTTTAACTTTTTAACTTTTCTCTTGTTTGCACTTGCAACCACTTTATTTCTCGCTTATGTCGGGCCACGGCTATTCTCGTCATGTTCTTGCTTACACCGTGTTCCTTGGCCGTTTTCCGAATGCTTCTTATAGGACTCCATAGAATCTTCTTTTTGACCATGTTCTTGAGCTTCTTGCTGATGGCGGTCTTCCGCTTCGTTGACTGCCCTTGATCTCTTCATTCTCCTGGAAATGGACTTGAATGGCGCGATCGACTTGCTTCCAAAATAGACTAGTTCCTCGCTGTCATTTACACGCATTCCAGCGTTCGACGATGCCAGACAAAGCAATAAAAGGAGCCAGATAAGCACGTCGTCGCCTAGCTGAGCTGATCTTGGCCCGAAACCTAAGCCAACTCATTATAAGCGCATTATGAGGCCATGGCATACACGTACGTCAACGATCTCGCACTGATAAACTGTTCGATGGGCCCCTTTTCGACTGTTCCACTCGATTCGTCGTGCACAAACACAACGCTTTGATGATTGATGTTTCTTTGATGATTCAATTATACAGTTCTTTCCTGGTTGACAGTTCGATCAGCTTAAACCACAGAATTTCCCACGCATCGTTCATGATTCACGAGAAGATTACACATCACACGCGCTCGTCCATGATGTGATCGGCTATCGGACGGACAGTTTGCCTCCTCAAACTGCTCTATCGTGATTCACCAACCGCTTACTGCGGTTTGTTTGCTCACCTGTCTGTTTAAATTCGCTGCTCCGCGCCATTCTCCACCGATAATTTCCTTATCGTCGGTGTTCTCCGCTCCTTTCCGCTCTCAGAAAGCGATCACACAATCATGCCCGGTTGTTGCTTGCTCATTCTTGCCATTCTCCTGCCTGTAAGTTGATTACAATTTGTGCCACCTTCAGCTCAATCACTGCTTTAGCCACTTGCTGTTTTGCTTCACAGAGGCTGCGACGTTCACTTCTGCATCAATATCTTGCTCACCATCATCGGCTGGGTGCCCGGAGTGATTCACGCCATTTATGTGCTCTATTACATGGAGGAAAGCTGTGACGACCACGACTCGTGTTGCTAGTTGTTTACGATGACTAACCGAGCGTATTGCATTCTGTTTTATGTTGGAAAATAAAGGAAATTCAAAAATTTGCAGCTGCTCAATGACATAAGTAGAAAGTTTCGTTCGCCCATGACCTTTGTTCAAATCTTCTTATTTCTGTCATCTGACTTCTGCTAAGGTAAGTCACGCCTGTGTCAAAACAAGGATTAATGAATGCTGGTCAGAGTTCGTTCAAGCCTCCAGTTATCGTAGTGCAGTCAAAGCCTGCGCGCCTAGGCCTAAGCCTAAGACAGTTACAGAACGAAGCCTAAACTTTGTCCTATACCTGTTGAATTATAACAAGACTGCGCAATATTCGCTGCGGAAGCGCCTAAAACAAGCTCTAGGCACACTACGAGGTCAGACCACGTGCTGTCTTTCACAAAAATCACGACATAGCAGGCGATTGCACGTCAATCTGTTTGATTTTTGGGTGATTTTCCTGCATTAAGTGCATGAAAGGAACAGATCCAGAGCGCAGCGAATAGAAGAAGAAAAACATGCTGATCTGACAACGTTTCGTTATGAGGGCCTCGCGCCTATCCAGCGCTTGCTCGTTCTTTTCGATGCGCTCCTGCTCGTTTCTCTGAACCTCCTGTTCATCTTTATGCACTTGCTGCAGAAAAGTCAAACAGATTGACGTATAATCGCGTGTTTCATCACCAAAATTCAGCGTTGTATTCAGCCCAAAATTGAAATTCCTACTACTTTGCTGTCATTCCATTCCACTTTGCGGTGAACAAAAAATTAAGGTCAAATCACCGCCGGATAACTCTTCGCCAGGGCAAATCACCCCAGCCAGGAGTTATCACATGCCTGCCTGTCTTAGTATGTACAGCCTCTGAAGCCGCGGGGTTTGGCTAGTTATTAGCATACTGCGCATACTCAACGGTTTTGCGCTGTAATAGCCAGGCCGACCACGGCAGTCTCGCTTGACGGGCTTGTTAGAGTTTCAGTTTCAATGCTAAGAGCGTTTGGATCTTCTCTCTATTGTCTAATTACAGTATAAGCTGGTTAGAAAAATCGTTATTGCGTTGTGATTTCTGTCCAGATTTCTTTCCTCTAGCCCTTCATAATTACAACAAATGCTCAACTACCGGACGATAGTGTGTGAAGCAACCGCTGCATTATTCTACCCAAACAAGCAATGTTTCAACCCGATCAGAGATGATTACCCGAGATTGAATGCGCGTCTAATAGATAAAGAGAAAGCGTGGAAAGAAGCGAAACATCTATATTCGTTGGTCGGATGACGTAGTGCCGCGATGCCGCGACCACTCATCAATTTTTTGACTACGGTAGTCTGTTCTGTGCGATGACACATGCTATTCCAGCTTTCCAGACGCAATGAAGCTAAATCGATATATTGCGTCACTGTCGTAAGTCAGTTAGTGAGCTTTTGTTTGCACTACACTTACACTTGTGTTTTGATGCTACCGTAATCTATGCACATCAATGTTTATAGAGCATATATCTATTCAAACGTGTTAGTCGGATGTTGAACGTTGATCATTCGCGTTTGCGGGTGCCAAGCATCTAAAGTTGAGGGACGCATTCCTTCTCGCAATCCTGAAACAATTAAAATTAGTTCATTCATAAAACCCAAAGACTTGCGTCCAAGCTGAAGAACACGTTAGGAGCGCCCCATTGTGCACCAACGCCGTAGACTAGTGTGCACATCGAGTGCTTTGGATCGATGTGCACAAACGAGAAGAACGGCATGGAGAAGCTACTGTAGCCATAGGCCGGCGTCGCCATAGGCTGGCAGTTTGGGTTCGCATCTGAACAGTTACTTGTTATAAAGGTTGGAAGCTGTTTGATGATGATAATCTACCGAGACGTCTACTAGGTTGACAGTGAACAACGCAGAAGAAGCAGAAAGCTATAGCGAAAAGCATTATGCGCACTAAAAGCGTTTTTTACATTCAAGTGAAATAGTGTTTCTCCACAGGGGGAGGACTGCTAAAGCGGATGCGCAGCTACGGAAATGAACGTTAAAACTGACGATTACATTCGTAGAGTGTTCGGGAGAAGCGACAAGACATGTGAGCAATAGTGAATGCGTCGCGAAATCAACGTTTTGTAAAAAAAATAATTACACGTTTGAGGTCTTACGGTCACTGGTTTACGACTAGGATCGCGTTTGCCGACAAGTGCAAGTTAAGAGTTGTTTGCTCGGTCGATATTTGGGCGATGCTATCTAGCCCGAGTCAAATTAGAGGATCTGGCTTTGTTCTGGCTCATCTCATAGAGTAGTCAAATGCACGTATTGAATATCTAATATGCTTTACAGCTTGATAGGGTTTTTTGTGCGAAAAGGACTTGAAATAGAACTGAAAACAACGTGGCTTCGTGAACATTTTTTAAAGGATAGTTCTGATGTGCAAATTCGTCTCCAATTACAGCGTTTTCTATCATTGTACTTGTAAAACCAAACGCAACAAGATAACCTCCTGTCCTGATGTTCTTTAGTGTCAATATCTCAATACAAACATGATTGCTTGCTGTCATTGCAAAAGCTTCCCGGAAAATGACGGCAAATACTCGAAATTTTGAGGAAAAGGTCAGTTTTACTGCGTGAAAAATGGTCTCCGATTTTTCTGAAATTTCGTCTGCCCCCTGCCACCCTTCCCACCATTATGGTGCTTACAGAATTGTTGTAGGACAGCTCAATCCTGAGTTATAAAAGTTAATGGGGATCCTACATTTACTGGAAAATCAGTGGTCTCATAGCGATTGGATTGCGGTCGTTCATTGACCAATATTGTCGACTTGGCCGTTATCTGACTATTTCCAGGCTTCTCATGGGATTCTGATGGCATAAGCGTTCCTCGCGACCTCGCATTGGTCCAGAACGACCGAAGAAACACAGAATTGTAGCCGTTCGACTGAGAAAAGCAAAAAAAAAATCGCGTGTTTTCAACGCGCGCCAAACTTCTAAGTCAAAGTCGACCCGACAATCATAAATTTTCGTCGTTTCTCTGCCATTCAGCCACAATAAGCGCGCGCATCAAGAAATGAAACAAATCTCTTCCATCGCATCAACAAAATCTACAATTTTCTATCAGTTTTAGCACGCTACGTCAGTTAAAATCAAAAATTCACAAACTGCGTCAAATACTGACGAATTGCGCTCCTTCAACAGGATGTGCCGGAACCACCGGAACACAAATGCAGCTTGGCTGCCTATGTTAATCAAGATTGGTTCCAAGAACGTAGCCTCGCGAGCAAATAACACTTTAAATGTGAGCGTCGATTACAAAATTTCCACGACATCCCGATAGCATACGGTAGTATGTGCGCCGACCGATAACATGTTGACATGCCGCTCGTGACAGCGCCCACATAGTTGTGTAAAATGTTTTCCTAATAGCACTGAGAGAAGCACGGACAGGAAGTGTGTCGGCATGAAGACCTCTGGGCAAATAATTCAAGTGCTATAAAAATGGTTTCTCGCTTTGGATTCGGAGAAAAATCCCTAGTTTCTTTTTAGTTTCAAAGTACAAACTAACAGTTAACTGCAATCAACTAGGACAAACTTTGAAAAAAATCAGCTTCAAGTGTTAAAGTTGATTGATTGATTGCGACCTTATGTGCGCGATACTGCAATATTTTGACCATTCGATGCCAAAATGGACTATTTCCGGCCGTTTCACGCGATCCTGATGGCATGAGCGTTCCTCGCGACCTCGAATTCGTCCACAATGACCATGAAAACACAGGTTTTTGGCTACATATCAATCCAAAAAATCGTAATTTTCTGACCAATCGCAAAACTCGATTTTTCACCTATTCTCGGCCAGATGGCTGCAATTCTGTGTTTCCTAGGTCAATCTAGACCAATTTAAGGTCGCGAGGAATGCCTTCACAATCATCGTGCACATGATATCGCAATCAATCGCCTCTGGACCCGTGATTTTTTAGTATGTCGTGTTCCTTTAAATTCTCGAGGAATTTTCCGTAGGAAAATTCAATCAATCTTTAAATGGCTAAAATAGGAGCGCTGTCAGTGCTGTTCTTCCTCAATATTATGTGTTCCGGAACGTTTGTTTTAGTTAAGATGAATGCATGCTAACTAATCGACAATCAATGTTTTTGTTTTTCTATGCCTTCTGAGTCATTTGATCAGAATCTGTAAGTAGCAATCTGATTCTGGTGCTCTTTTGGCGTAATTCAGAGATTAAACTCGTTGAACTTTGTGGTAATGGAAAAGATCTGCTTGGTCCTATTTCTAGCATCGTTGTGAACGGTGGTCAGTCGATGAGCCTCTTTGATTTTACCAGCATTTTTGGGAGAACGAAGCACTTTAAGTAGCATTAGGAAGGTTATCGGCACCATGATTCAAGCTTCCTAGGACGAGCGGACGCTAGTAAGCTTTAATGGTGAGCCCATTAAAGCCTCATTTTTTGCTGTTTCGG
>MQUG01003091.1:0-166654 GCA_007213375.1 Steinernema feltiae | reverse complement strand
TCTGTTGCATAAATCTTTATTTCGCACGTGTTTTGCAGATTTGCATAAATCTTGAGTGCCCGATTGCGAAATGCTGGTCGAAATTCTACAGAACGCAAAGATTGTTCTGCAGGAATGCTTGTATCCGCGCTCCGCTGATGATAAAATCAAAAACTCGAGAGTAAGTTTGCTCAACGTACAACTGGAGTTCATGTGTTGAAATGTTTGGTAAAGTGGATGCGCAAGCAGTGTTCCGTCGGTTGATTAGGGACACCGCCATTCAAAGGGGTCGTCGCTGTTGAACACTCATTTTGAATTCATCTAGGTTGGCGAAGTGAGCACTGTGAACGAAGGGGAGTGGCACGATGGAGATGAACGTCCGCTGCTTGCAGCCTTCTCTGAGGAAGTCGCACGCGGCGAATCATCAACGATTGAGGTGAGTACTGTTCAGCGTTTGGCCTCAATCTCACTCGCAATCGTGGTTAGTACGAATATTCGAGTTTCAGATAGACGCACAACGGTTAAAATATTCCAAGAACATGGCGCTTTTCACGAATTACGTTCAGCGCATTGAAATTGAACGCATCACGATGGTGGAGGTTTCTATTTGTAAAACGATTTTGGAAGATTGGCTTTGGGAGCTATGTAGTTCGAAAGGCGAAATGAAAATGTACAATCATATTGGTAAACGCAAATTCAACGAGCCCCATGAAGTGTGCATGAAAGACTGCCCCATGGTGGCTACTCATTGGGTGAAGGGTATTAGCGCCAAAGAGTATTTGAAGTACTTCTTCGACGTACAGTACCAAATGGATTGGGACCGTAAGCTGCTTATAAGCTGGAGTATAGTTTTGTTTCTCTATTTCTAGATACTTTGCAAAATGTTCAATTAATTGAAAAGTTGAACGATGATACGATTGTGGTGCAGAAGGTCCATAAACGTGTTTGGCCAGCTGCTCCACGGGAATCGCTCTTTTGGTCGCACATTCGACGCGTGGATTCTCATAAGGATAGCGACGCTCTTGATGCTCTCGTCGTTTGTAATCACCACACGGAACGACCGGACGTCCCAGTGAGCCGTCGCTCGTGTGTAAAATACTAATTTTGACTGTTCCGTTAGCTGAATCCGTCTTGTGCGCGCTTAAACTTCATGGCATTCATGATGTGTCAAACTGTCGTCAAAGATGGTGAAATGGCGCCCTCGCGGACATATACACGCGATGAAGTCGGTTGTAGAATCATTTATTACGCTGAAGGTTTGTTTCGCTTTTTTTTAATTTGGTTTTCAAAGGATTTCAGTGAATCCCGAAGGATGGAAATCCAGTTCCGTCTATATAAGCGAACATCCTCGTTTTTTGGAACGTTTCACTCGGTTCGTCTACAAGAAAACGAAACGTCTTGCTCTTGAATTGTGAAGCCGGCTGTAAAAGCGGTTATTGACCTCTTTCACGAAGACCACAATTTTCATTTCATTTCTGTGCCATAGGTGCTTGTGAATACCGGATAAATTAGCACTTTCCAATTAACTACAGTCGGTTTCGGCTGCACCATAACAATTCGCAATTGTCAAACACGGTAGAATGCGAACTTTGACCTCTTTCACGAAGACCATTTCATTTCTATGCCATAGGTGCTTGTGAATGGCGGATAAGTTAGTACTTTCCAATTATCTACCCTCAATTCAACAATTTTTGTTTGCAAAATAAAGAAAATATCAGTTTTGTTTAATTTTTCACCCTAAATCAATCATCTATGCGAGTGAAGTCCTATTTTCGGATTGCTCAAACCTAAGAAAATCAAATTTGCGTCCAAAATTTGTTGTACATTCTCAAAAACGCAGCCTGCTACAAGCATAAAGAAGAACAATTTCCCCAAAAATCACCAAGTTCAACAAATCGTTCTTCATTACAAAAACAGTGCGCAACATTGTGCTTGTGATGATTGCGTTCAGCGCAGTTCAGTACTACCTGGCATGGAATGGCCGCTTCGTTAAAGTTCACCAATGACTTCAAATCCACCTATCCATCTCTTGTTCACGGCCAAAACGTTTGGATTCCCATCTCAGCCGGAGGCGCGCAACTCTCTCTGTCTTTCATCTACAATTCACTGACCGAGTACGTCGTGCTCTTCCATGCTCCCGCTCAAACCTGGGGTCGTTCGGGACTCCACTGGTCTAACAGCAGCTGCACTGTTCTCGCTGGAAACGTGAACCGATTTGTCGACAACGGCGCGCTCCCTACTAAGGAATCGTTTGTTTCTGGTGAGTACACGACGAGTCGCAGTGCAGAGCGCGTATGAGTGATTTGCTTTAGGCTTTGGACACATGTTTGCGCTCGTGCATCCAACGGCGCATTCAGACGACGTGTCAGTGTGCGCATCCGAGGTACGGTATCCCGGGCGAGGCGCAGACCTGCGAAGTCAATGATCGTGAGTAAACGATTGATCGCTACATACTTGAACTTTTCTTCAGTCGACTGTTTGCTGCAAATTCGCGAGGACAGAGAGTGGAATCCGCTGAAGGAGTGCAAGTGCAATCCTCCTGCGTGCCAGGAGGCACAGTATGACACCACAATCTCCATCGGTCGGTATCCATCCGCTGGACCAGAAGAACGTCGCACTGCTCAACGTCTTCTTCGACACGATAAACTCAGAACTTCCGCGGGAGGAACCGGCGTATCCTGTGCCTTCAACTGCATATACATGCGGCTCATAAGCTCACTTGTAAGCTCTGCCGGCGCTGATCGAACTCGGAGGTCAGATCATGCTCTGGCTGGGTATTTCGATTATTTCGATCATCGAGATGATCGGCCTCCTCATCGTTCTCCTCATGTACATCTGCTCCGAGCGCAAATTTACGGCTTCGTAACAGAATCACACCAAAGAAACGCATTTGAAAAGGAAACAAAAAACTATTGAGATGCAGTGGCGTCGATCCAAAGACCTGCAGCTTATTAAGCAGCGGTGCTCGACAGTCGACCACACGATCACTTATCGTTAAGAGGTGAATGTGCCTGTTATAGCTAATGTGAAAAATCCAAATGAAAAATTGGCGATGACCGCCCTTCAAAAAGAATTGCAAAACGGAATTATGGTGCTTAACATTTATCAACAAAAATATACAATAAATAAAATACAATAAAAAGTATCACAGAGACCGCTCTTCATGCGGTCTCGTTAATCTTCGGGCTCTTCACGCCCTCCCGATCGTGTCCTGGCCGCTCTTACCGCGGCTCGATGGCCTCCTGCGCTCTTGTCGCGCTCTTGTCGGTGCGGGATAGCCATAGCATGCAATTCTCAAGTGCAGTGAAAGGACCGCCAATCTTTTTCGACGCCTAAATACAAGTTAAATACACTTTGTCAGCGTGGAAATGGTCGTACCCAGTCCTGTTGACCGTGAAAAGGTGCGAAACGAGCATCAAAATTATCTGCGACCACCAAAGCGAGAAGCTCCTTACGTTTCTGTGGATTCCGTGCCATGAATGCTCTGAAACAGTCGTGGTTAGTTCAATATATAACGAAAAAATTAAGTCCGCGAATCACAGTTTTAGAAATAATAGGTCAGTTTGTCATTTAAAACTATAGACGACAATTCGAAAGCAAACCAAGCTGGGAGAAACGAATCGCACTGCAGATCTGATGCAATGCAGCAGGCACACCACCGTTTTTTCAGGTTTTTTCAGAAGTATCTGTCGAAACTGGCACACGCTGAATTGGCTGAAAGAATGCGTAAAAGAGATGCGGGATCTGCTCCCCGTATGGCTGATCGCGTATGGTATGACGGCTGGTTGTAAAAATAAAAAATAAAAAATCAATCAACGAGCTTACGAAAGGGCTGAAGATCCAATTTACGTTCTGCAGAATAGTGTTCCGATTGACACTAATTACTATTTGAAGCAACAGTTGCCGAAACCATTAGCCTGGATTTTTGAACCGATTCTTGGGGATAAAGCGGAGCCTATGCTAGTGGGCTCGTGTTTTTAATTATTCGATCAGTGTGGAACCATTTTATTTATAGAAGGTGATCATACCCTTGTCAAAACGGTATCGCACAGTCGTGTTGGTGGATTGGTTGCGTTTATTAAGAAATCAGCCACTTGTTTGGGTTGCAAAGCTGTATTGAAGACAATTGATGCGACTTGTTCGTATTGTAGAGGAAAAGAATCTCCGATATTTCTAGAGAAGGTTGATTTGCATTTTGGTTTTTTGTATTACATTTTCTTACTCAGATTTCGCTTTTAAATGACACACAATCAAAGTTTTCGAGGCTGTGGACAGAATGTCAAAACTGCGCGGGTACTCTTCATGAAGAAGTGCTTTGCTCGTCGTCAGTTTGTTTTATGATGTTATGTAATGATGCGTCCGTTTATTCAGGCGCGACTGTCCTATTTTTTGTATGAGAGAGAAGCTAAGGGTCGATCTCAGAGCTCAAACTGCGATTCTGAAGCGGTTCGGTTCTCCAACCTGGTAAAGCGGTTGTGTGTTTGTGTAAGGCATTGTGCATTTTTTATTTTCTTGTGGTTTAAATAGTTGAAACTAAAACGAATAGTATTTATTGATGTTCAATTAAAATGTTTTCTTAAGTCTTGAATTTTATAGCACCTACTCTTCTACGATAAGACATGTGAATTGAGTTGGAATGATGCATCTTCGCGTTTCACCAATATCAACGTGGAACTTGATTTCGCCGTTTAGAGAGGAAGACAAATGATGAACTTATGCGCTACTAAATCCGGACCGCAACGGAAAATCACGGGTGCTTCGCGCTGTTGTTATACGTGTGTAGCTGCTGAGGTTTGCGAGGAGGAGTTTCTAGATGGAGACAATATGCGGCTATACAGATCTGATCATCGTTTCTGTGCTGTTTTGACGATGGGATGCATCAAGCGACAGTTGCAGATGTCCTTCTTGCAAAAGATGCCAACCCGGTTTGCTGAGTGCTTGATCTGATCTCATTTGTTACAGTATTTCGTTTCGCTTGACTTCTGTACTGATAGGGAAAGTACAAACTTTTTTGGAATGTGTGGATCTCATATCTACTTCTCAATCAGTTGAACTCGGCAACGCATGCTCCCAAAATTGCTTCATTTGTGACAGTATTTTGTTTCGCCTACATAGAAATCTTCATTTCGCGCAAGTTCGTATGTGGTCGTTCACTCAGGGCGAACGTGTCGAGACAACATTGCAACTTCCAACTCCGACGCAGCGGCTCCATGGCATCGCTTTGCGCTTTGTTTGCGGCTTATGCTTTTCAAAAAACTTTCTTTCTTTAATTTTGTAATTGTATATTTGATCAGTCGTCAATAGTGCGAATTATGTTATTGCTTGATCGCTATTCGTTCTTTGTATTCGTTCTTTGTGTATATTAGATGTTCTTTATTTGGCCGTCTGTTCAGAAATCACGATTATGTGGAACTTTAACGCTGTATCCTTCAATGGCGACGTGCGAGGCGATCGTGGCAATGATGCCGTTCTCCAAGACTTGGTAAGCTAAGCTCTTATTGAATGTGGAGATTATTCTATTCTGTCAACTTGTAGTCGGCTCATCAACTGTTTATGAGACGGCTTGAAGCCGACCGAACTTCGCGACAAGACGTACGAAAGAAGACGGAAGCTTCGAAAACAATTCAGCGTGCTTGGAGATCTTATCGTTCTCTAATGCAAGCTCTTTCTGAATATAGACAGCTGTTTGATCGTGAATACGACCGCTTCGAAGATATTGGTGAAGGTTTGAAGACATCAGCTAGGAGGCTTTCATTTTTCTTCAACTGCAAACGAGATAAACAGCGTTTGGTATGCCACTTAAATTACGACAATTTAAACATTGATTTTTAGCTGAAAATGTGTAATGCGTTGACTAGCCACAATGATGGTAAAGGATTTGAGCTCCCTTTGGAACGCCGATCGAAATTCTATCAAATGGTTTCAAAAGTGTTATTCTGTCGCGAACATGAGTCGTGCTATGGAGGAATGTCTCAAGACTTGAAACACTTTATGCGATTTATTGAAAAGTTTGCCACTACTCGTATGGATGCGCTTGCATTAGGATTCGAGGTAACATCTATACCATTGAGTGTATTGCTTAATTGAATTTTTAGTCGATTGCATTCTTTGACGGTGTATACAACCTCATATTGACTACGGGAGAAAACCACGAGCCGGATGTCAAGCATTTAAGACCCAACACGGAACGGCTTTGGCAGTTTATGTTTGTTCCATTACCGGAGTCTGAAGTATTGCTCGAAACCGATCGGGTTTCTATCTTGCTCAATTTAATAACAACTTGGTGCCGCCATGACTATAATGGGCTAAGCTTACGATATGGTTTACATTTTCTTAATGATGCCATCAAAAATCGAAAGCGGTTTACTTTCAATGATTTGGGACGTGCGTTATATCTCACTGCGGTAAGAGCAATGGATGGAACAGTTTTAAAGCCAGCAAACTTGCGATTTCTGGCCTTGTTTATAATAAGTTTTATTAATCTCTTTGGAGGTAAACTGCGGAATATTTTTAAAATTATGCTTGCATATTCCAATTTTCAGATGACGAACAAGTTTGTCAACACGACACGTTGGAAGCGTTGTGTTACGCATTATCGCACACTGTTTACGACAAAACGCCACCCGTCTCTACCAGCACCGGCCTTAAGCACTTTATTTATCCTAAGAGCTCGAATGAGGCTGATCACTTTGCTTGTTTGGTCACCGAGCGAATGGTTGAAGCGCTGATGGATGAAAATCTCTCAAATTTTCTTCATCGATACGCAGATAGCGCACCCACTTCTACGGATACTGATAAGGATTCCGTTTTGGTTAAATCTATTAGCTGGATAACATTTATAACCATGTATTTGCACCCTGACGGCGTGTACAACCCTGTTCCGCGAGCAGCCAACATTTTCTCAGAAAGGTGTGCTGCTTGGGTTGCGCCCTATCTTCGTGAATACGAATGTGTTCTTGAAAGCTTGATTGAGAGCTTCCGATGTAAGTCAATTATTGATATATTTTTGTAAGTAAGATTTGCAGCATTGTCCGGCAGTGGACTTTCTATGCTCAATGAACTTAGGACTGTTTCGTCTATCTGCGATCCACAGATCAAAGAAAAACAAGAAATTTTTGTCATCATCATTGGATATTGTTCGATTGTAGGAAATTTATTTGAACTGCATGATCTGCTACCAACTAGCATTGATAACGCAGTTTTCATGATTACCACCGTTCGGTATATCCCATTGTGTATTAATCAAATGTTTGTATGGTACCTTTAGTGACATCCTTGCATCATCCTTGAAGAATGTGTTTACCAAGGACATAGATATTCAGAATGATCCTATGGAAAGTGTGCTTTTTCGAGTTTCACTTAAGGCGGCTCGTGCTTGTTACGAAACTGACTGTAAGGTGCGCTTTTTGCCTTTCGGCTTCTGGCAAGAACATGGCCACGGCTTTAGCATTAACAAAACGGTTGGTACGCAATTTGTTGGTTTTTTTCTTAAACGTCGTTTTCAGTTGTGGAATCACGGACAGCGTCATGTTCAAGGAAGACGACAGGAATCAAATTTTCGAATTATTGACGCTATTATTGGTAGAAACAATGACGACGAGGATGAATATGATGAGCCTGATGAGAACGACGAGGAAATTCCACCTGAAGATTTTTGTGCAGTGATGCTCTTACGCCATGCTCCATTTCTTGTCTCATTCACTGATCGCGTAGAGGTATATAGTATTGTATCAGTAGCTACAGCTGAAAAATTATGTTTAGATGTTTCATGAATTGATTAGAGAGAACCGGCAGCAGTATGCTGAACACAGAGGACATGGATTCCCACCTTCTTTTGCGAACTCTAACGATGCTGACATTGTTGTGCGTCGCGAGTCACTGTACGTTGACGCCATGAGAGGGTTTTCAAAAATAGAAAACATCGAAAGACCTCTACGTGTTCACATGATCAACTATCATGGACTTGCTGAAGCAGGCGTTGACGGTGGTGGTGTTTTCCGAGAATTTATGTCGGAAGTCCTGAAGACTGCATTTGACCCGAATCGGGGTCTCTTTCTGTTTACGGACAATCAACTTTTGTATCCGAACCCCAACGCACAGGAGGTATATCAGGATTGGTACGAACACTATTTTTTCATAGGCAGAGTTCTTGGCAAAGTCGGTTGCTTCGGTGAAATTAATTTAAAAAAACAACATTTAGATGATGTACGAAGAGCAGTTAACTGAATTCCGTTTTGCAAGTTTTGTTATATACCAGCTCTTCTCAAGGGAAAAAGCCTTATCGGCGACCTTGGCTCACTTGCACGACTTTGACCCTCAGATGTTCAAAACTATCTTGTACCTTCGCGATTGTCCGGATCACGAGGTTGATCAACTTGATCTGTTCTACTCCACCGATGAAGAAAAGATGGGAGTTCGGACGGTTTGTAGCGTTTAAACTGCTCGTAATCGTAATGTAACTCATTTAGACAGTTGACTTTGTGGACAATGGGCGAGACATTCGAGTAACAGCAGTTAATCGTTATGATTATATTGAGGTGTACCTCACTTATTACCTGATAAAGAGAGTAAGTTCTTGTTTCGTTTTATTGAAATAGTTTTGTTTAGTTTTACCCTCTCATACAAGCTATGCGCGCCGGTTTTGCCAATGTGTTTGATCTCGATTGGTTGAGCCTCTTCTCCGCATACGAACAGGAAACCGTCGTCTCTGGAATCGACGTCGATTTCGATGTTGAAGAACTAAGGCTAAACTGCAATATCACGAATGTGAAAGGTTGGGTTGAGAAATTGATTACAACTAAATGCGCTTTTGTTATCATTCTAGATGAGCATGATAAGTGGTACATGGATTGCTTCTGGATCATTTTGAAAGGGCTCTCTCCCGAGGAAAAGAAGAATTTCTTAAAGTTTGTCACAGGATCGCCGCGGGCACCTTTGATGGGCTTTCGAGTAAACACAAACTTGCACAATTTAATCTAAGAAGTTAAATTTTAGTACCTCACACCCAATCTGGGTATTCAGCTGATACATAACGAGATGTCCCTTCCTTCGTCAGCCACCTGCATGAATTTGCTTAAACTGCCAAAATATGGCTCGGTGGATATTCTAAGGGAAAAGCTTTTGTATGCAATACAGTCCGCAGCCGGATTCGAGCTGTCGTGAGATTTGTGTATTATGATTAAATTGGGTATTGTATTATATAAATTTATTTATGTGTTTGCGTAGGTTGGAATATAGTAGATTACTAATATTAAACAGCGGACTGAGCTTAAAATTGCCTAGTGTGAATATGAGAATGCAGTTCTGTTGACCAGTCGTCGTATCGCACGATATGCAATATGTCATTAAGTTTGATGTTGTCACCAACTGTATAGACAAGATCCTAAACTGAGATGATGCATAATCGTATGTACGCTCCGATTACCGTAATAGATGAGATAAGGAATATTAGAGTACCAACTCTTGTTGCCGCCTTAACTTCGGCTTCCTCGTTGGAAGTTCCAAACAATGAAAGAACGTGGTGATTTAAGAGTTTGAGATATTTTTGTCGAATCGAATTCAAAAATGCTGTTCCCGATGGACTCAGATTTGGAATGATATCAGCATAGATGGAGATTGCCGCCATCAGGCACTTCTCAGTACTGTGCAAGTTGAGCTTCTTCAAGGGTTCAACCAATATGACCATTAGTTTCTCGGCGACGCCTCTAAATCCCATTGAGAAATGAGATTAAACAATGCGTTACCGATGGTCAGGAATGCAACGATACTCCGGTTCAACAGGAAAGTACGTTCCATTACTGTAGCAGACTCCGTTGCAGCCTGCAGCAACAGTCCAATTTGCAATCGTCCACCAGTAGAAGAAGGCAAACCGCGATTTCGCAATTTGTATCTGGTCCTCTTCGGAGAAATGGCAGAATTCAGGAAGCGACACCAAGTAGTCTGCGTAGAGAACAAAACAACGCCGCCAGTCTTGTAGCACATCCTTCACTTCAGCTATCTTTCGGCCAGTAGCATTCAACTGAAATAGATAGTAGACGTCGTTGCGACAACAGAGTTCTGTACCTTCTTTCTGGAGCAGATAATACTTGGACTGTAGAAAGCAACACTGAAGTTATGACTTGTTGAAGATTGGCCGTTGCAGGGACTATCAATCTCCGATCCTGGATCGGTACGATTCATAACTCTCTGTTCTCTATCGAGAAGTTCGTAAATGAAATGGTCATCTTCTCCGGTCATCTCAGGCTGAGGAAGGGGCTCGGGTTTGATCGTTGCAAAAAACGGATCAGCATAAGTTTGCGTCGCTTCATCCGCTTGTTCTGGTTCCAGATCGTCCTCATGGTAATCCAATGGAGCGCCGATTATAACATCCGATTGCTCGCTGCCAGTGACGTCTTTGTCCGTGCGTTCACTTTGTACAGCACGCGGATTCATTCCAACCGTCAGGCATTGCTTGAATCGGCATGCACGGCACGAGTTTCTCTGTTCTAAAGCACAATAACTACAACCGCGAAACCGCGATTCTATCTTACCTTTCGCAACAACACACGTTTCGTCAAATCGACATTTGTATTTCTTTTCGTTCCAAACAGACCGGCGGAAGAATCCTTTGCATCCATTGCAGGCGTTCACGCCATAGTGTTTTCCGAGCGCCTGAAAAAGGGTGCAATGTGACTGTAAGTATCGTAGCCTGCAATACGACGACTCAACATACAGTAACTGCGGCATTCGACAGTGCAAGACAACGGAAGAAGACTAAATAACACTTACCGAATCACCGCAAACATCACACACCACTTCGCGCTTCCGCTTCTTCGTGTTCGGCTCATGGACGCCGCAGCCCGATGACGTCGACGGATTCGTTGCTCCAAACATAGCTCCCCAGAAGCAGTGGAACTAACGGCGTTGAAACAAGGGAGCGCGCAAGGGCAGACCCGAGAGAGGGCGATAGGCCGCTGTGCGAACGTGAGAATCGGAAAGTTTCGCGCGACGTCAAAGAGCGATGTGGGTGGCGTCGGCAGTGAAGATTGAACGAGAGGCTACACTTTTGTGCTGTTTATTAAACCCGTAACGGGTAATCGTGGAGCGTGTGTTTGCGGAGAAAGTGATCTTTATCACCTGACTTTGCGATTAATTTCAATCAACGTTCAAAAAGATTCCGTCGAACGAGTGCGCAGAAGAGAAAAATCAATGTGTAGGATAGACGACGCGAACAAGAGTTCCTTGAGGGCCTAATAACGAAAGGATAGAGCTTCATTCAGCTAAATAGTCCGCAAATCATTTCGGCGAGACACGTAGTCGGAACGTTCTATTCCGATTGAGCGAACGTGTGGAATTGGAAATGCGTTTTGAGCACACTAGTCAACGAGAGAAGCTTCGAATGCGCGCCATGTATGATAACGAGTGACCTCACAACGTGATCAAACATCGGTTTTTGCGTTTTTTGCGATCATGTTGACTTCCTAACAAGCTCTTGTAAGTAAATGACGATGTGAATTTCCTGCAGTGAGCATATAGTTAGTTAAATGCCTGTGTTCATCAACAGAGAATCGGGTCCTAGAAATCGAGTTGCCGATCATCGGTACTTAGGTATTACTGAGAACAGTTCAGTTCTGCGGCAAGCAATCACTGGCATGCCGATAACCTAATTGGGCTTTCACAGCGAATCACCTGCGGAGGAGGGTGGTACTGCACGTTCAGTCAAAATTTTTATCTGATGTCCATGCTTGTTCCTTCGCACTGTTCGATTAGCTCCATGGCTGTATTTGAGCTCAATTAATGGTCAGCCATAAATGAGTCGAATAATGTGTGTCATGAGCATACCTCGCGAACTCTAAAATGTGTCTGTTGATGTGCGTACTGTTGTGACGGTCCCGTAACGTACGGCATAGGCGGCTAAGCGGGAGATCAGACGAAGGTGCGAACCGACTTAAACCTCGTCGAAGCGCGATCCAAAGTGCGATCGCCCAGACAAAGCACGGATCGCGGCGTAGTGTGAAGCGTCGTGCCCCGCTAACCCGCAAGCCGACCGCCCGGCCATTTCCGGGCCGGCCTTCGTGATCCTCTGCAGAGATCTCGAGCGAGCACAGTAGTCCCCGTCCTCCGAGCCTCCTTCACGAGACCCCGCAGGACACACCTGTATCCCTTACTCTGTTAATGTTGCTAACCGAGTATTCTTTGAACTTCACTAGTGATGTGACGAAACGTATAGTTCGTGGCATGTCACTCTCCATATTTTGTAGTGTGTATTTATTATCTATCGCGAGTGAACCGCGACTCGCTCATTTTTCGCGTTAAATAAGAACGGGAATTCAGTTTCCGTCATTCTCTCGTCGGTGTGAATTTTCCAATAATAATTTTTTCGCGCTTGCAGATTATGGCTGGTCAGACTATTTACCAATTCGCTGTGAAGGATGCCGATGGCAAGGATGTTTCTCTGGAAAAGTACAAGTAAGTTGAATGTTTCTGTCGGCGTTTAGTTTATTTGTTTTTATCAGGGGGAAAGTCTGCTTAATTGTAAACGTTGCGTCGGCGTGCGGATTCACCAACTCCAATTACACTCAACTCAAAGAACTAGTCGACAAGTACAAGGGCCGCGGATTCGAAGTGCTCGCCTTTCCGTGCAATCAGTTTGGAGGACAGGTAACAGAATTTTAAAAGCCAAGATTTGTAATGAGAACGTTAAGGAGTCGAAATGTGAACTCGATATTAAGAACTTTGTACAGGACAAGTTCAAGTTTGAACCAGAGCTGTTCCAGAAGATTGAAGTGAATGGCAGCAACGCTTCGCCACTCTATACGTTCCTGAAGAAAGAACAAGGCGGCACTCTCTTTGATGCCATCAAGTGGAATTTCACCAAATTCCTCGTTGATCGAAGCGGTAGGGTCATTAAGCGCTACGGACCTACAACGGAGCCGAACAAGATAGCTGGAGACATCGAAAATTGTCTGGATACTCCCGTGTGTATGTGAAGTTGTTGTAAATAACGTGCTCTGAAATAGAATTTATATGGCAAATTGAATAAATGATTTGAACCTTGCGAATAAAATGGTGAAAAGCTAATTTCAAATAGTAACTATGTTTGATGCTAGTTTTCGGGCAAATATGCACGTTGTAATGATAGATCAGTTCTTGGTTGGAACACCGACGGAGGTACCTCTTACTGCGTATGGATCGAGTCTATAGCGTTGTCGTTGAAATGACAAGGTCGGAGCGGAACTAGTGCAATGTATCCACAGAAAGATAATTTATCGGACAAATGGCACACGGATAAGACGCAAGCGACGCTGAAGACGTAATTTGTCCTCGAAAAGTTTTATGTTCTCGTGATCGACGTACTTCTGTTGAAACGAGCGCAGCCGTGGAAAAGGAGGAAACCACTTTGCGTTTATAAAAAAAAAGCTTCGAAAAATCGAAAATACTCCGCAAAAGCAGAGGTTGAGGGTGTGCGAGTATAGTGTGAGTGATTGTGACATGATTGCGACTTGTGTGAATATCAAAATTCGGAGAATTGCTGCATTGCGTCCGCAGCTACGGTCGAAACAATCAATTCACATCAAATTTTAAGAATTTGAGCTTTTCTTGTGTTCAAATCAGCGGATTGTATCAACGACAAAAGCAACCTAGAAGGCGATGCTCGCGTCGCTCGGTGAACCGCTGGCAAAGAAAGCGCCCTCCCAGATTATATCAGTTGGCCAGATCCTTTTATCTGCGTAGTTCTGGCGAGTTCAGCGCAGATGTCCTGCGGAGATCGGCAGCGAGTCAAAGGTGAAGAGGCGCACGGCTCCCTCTCTCAGTTGCATCTGCGAAGCTCGCGTTGACTTGTCTGACTCTCACGATGGTTCCTTTTGGAGTAATGGTAGAGTATACTTTTGATGTATACAATCTACTAGAGTACCGTACTCTGTACGGGACGTCTCATTTAGTCAATGGAATCCGCTGGTTTGTGTTGATGATTTTCGGTTTTGGCTATCGTTAGTTCAGGGCCCTGGCGCTAATTAAGGATGGGAGATCCATCTACGTCGCTATTTGCGCCGCCCATCCGGAAGGTCCACTCCCCAACAGAAATCAATGTTACTTAGTAACGGCAAACTATTCGATGATCATTCTCTCTCGGAACGGGACCGTCGAGCACCCGTATCAAGACGCGTTCATGCGCCCTGTAAGTGTCAAATACCTTAACCGGCTAAGAGTGCATTTCAGGCTATCCTGCCCGGAATTGCCGGCATCGAGAACTTGACGTTGTATGTCTGTGATGTGGACGATTTTACGGAATACGTAGATGAGTACGGAATCATCCGCGTCGAATGCTGGCTGGCGTTTCAGACGGCGTTCTTCGGTCGCGAAGGAATCGTGCGACGTTCATCATGAGTACATTGGTAAAATGTCAAGTTTGTATCAATGAATTGCTAAATAAAGTGAAACATGTGGATGGAGGGTTGATATGTTGTTTCTGTCGGACAAAATGCTGTAGCACTGCGTTGACTACCGTATCGTAACTGCGCTGGCCCCGTTCCTTCAAATTATATATCGTGTGGCAGACAGACGCAGAAATTGACATTCAGTGCCGTCTTACAGTGTCTTTCGCCATTGCATTGTTTGATTTTGTCATTCTCACGGGCAAAGTCGACAAAAGTTGCGGAGACGCCCCGCTAGCGCCGACTGCGACGATAGCCGATTGCGGCGCAAAAAGAGCACAGTTGTCGATGTTGTCGATCGAAACGAGCGTCGATAGGTGTAGAGTGAACAAGAGAGTCCAGACGCGCACGGCGCAGTGATTACGGTAGCATTTCCCACAACACTCGTTTGACCAGCGCCCAAATCTACATAAATCGCGCTTTCTGTGTTTGAAAATGCAATCAAACGCACGCTTTCCGGTCGCGTCAATCAGAGTTTTGAAAATCCCTTAGCTGGACGGCCCCTCAACAGCACACCGAAATCCCACGACCAGCTGGTCGGTGGATGAAAGTTGAATTTCAATGAATGGAGGCGCCTGCGGGAAGACGGTTCGCATGCGCGCAAAGTTGAAAGATCGGCGCTCCGCGAAGCGCAATTCGGCGGAATCGAGCGTCGCTCCTTTGTCCCAAATGCCATGAGAACGCGCCAGCGGCGCCGGGGACTGGAACGAGTCGTGTTCATCGTCAACAGCCCGTCGCTGCCCTACCGTAATCGCCCCTTCTTGTCGCTCAGCGCTGTCTGCATTCCTATCTGTTTTGCTCGGCTGCCGAATCCAAAAGGGCGATTTCATCACTTTGACGGCACTCGTCGGAAGCTCGGCGCCGCTCTGTGGAGGGACGGTGCTCCGCGGCGCCCGTACCGCCGACATCGTACCAGTCTGTACGTGCGAACAAAGGGACGCCGACATCCTACAGTAACCCGCGCAGTCGCTTCCCATCCAGGGAAATAGTTTCGTCGTTCTGACGGAAGCTGACGCGAGCCGGCGCCGTCTGGGACGATCGCGCAGTCGATCGCGGCGCAAAAGTGCAACGCGAGTGCCGGGGAACTTTGCGTCGATCGCCAGGAAGAACGACGACGACGATGACCTGCGTCCTCACAAGAGTGCCTCGTCTCTGAAATGCCTCTAGCGGCTCTGATCAACTGAATAGGAGACTTGGCCACACGCGAGCAGCAGGGACGCACGCAATTTCTCGCGCCTCAAACGGTTCTGATAGCGTGAGAAGAGTCTCCCGGAGCTCCGATTCGTGCAGCTCTTTACAGGCCAGCGTTGTTCTGTTGCCGTCAGTCGGGATTTGGTGCTTCTAGTGACCTCTTCTATCGCGCAAGCGATCTGGTCCTCAAAGGGACGCGTAAACACCCTGCGGCGGCTTGATTGCGCCGTGATCAGACGCGCTGATCCATTTGCAGGGATTTGCTTGTGCAATGCGAACGCCGCTGGCGACGTCGCCTCATCTCGCAATCATTCGGATTTGCTCCGGCATCTGCAGCAATTCGAATTGGCGCTCGAATCCGGATTCTCGTGTCTGTTTCCCTCCTGATCAGAATTCGGGCGTCAATCGGCGCGGTTCCTCGCCCTTGTTCTTCAAATTCAAACTTCGGCGCCCGCGGCCGACGCGTCGCGGTGGGCGGAGCGACGCGCGGCTGGCGACGCGCGCTGGTCACTACAAAACAGGGAGCGCTGCCGCCAAACGTCAGTCTTCGCCAGCTCCCAGAATACCGTACCCCGCCGCCCGTCTTGCTCTTCGACCGTCCGACCTCGGAACACGTGATGGATTCTGTCTGGCGACCGCTGTGCTCTACCGGAAAGTTGCGAGCGGAACGGAGATTAGATTTCGCCCGCATCTATCTGGCAGAGCACGCTGTGTCGCGTTGGTCGGCGTGGCTCTCCCCACCACCCTGTGACGGCTGCGTCTTTCTCTGGTTAAAGTGTGATCTCACCAGAACCTAACGCAGGTGAGATCATTGCTTTGTCCAGAGAGCGGCGTCTCCGCAAGAGATCCTCGTTCGTCATTTCATCGCTTCCTGGAAGGTACGTTCTCTGTTCTCAGTTGCCGGGTTGACCCACAGTTCTAGGATCTGCCTGCGCCTAAATCGGTCACCGCGGTGGATGCGCTCTAGCTCTGCCGCTTTTTGTAAAACTTGATTCAATTGTTTGACAAGAAGGTCGGGGCTAGAGCGCGTTTTCTGCTACATTTGCGCCAAGAGAACGTCTTCTTCATACTGTAGACTCCGAGGGTTGTTTCACTGCGCCCCGACTCGCTTGTTCTTCTCATACTGCACTTTGGGTCATCAAATGTACGTTGGCTGAACTAGGTGCTACTGCACATTGTGCTATCACAAAGAGCATTCTGAGAAGGCGCCCCTCTTTCCTCTTATTTTGGACGATTTATTCAATTGCGAATCTAACTGTATTGACCAACGACGACTCCCTCTAGTCGATACTTTCTTGCCAACCTTAAGACTGTACAGGTGGCAAGATTGTACCGACTAGAGGGCGTCTCAGTAAGAGGTCCTTCCCGCCACTGATTGCTTTTGAACGGCGGCTTTGACAAAGTTAAGTTACATTTGTTCGACGAGGTAAACTTCTCTTTACTTCCAGGCAAATGATCGTTTTTGAGAGCACAGTTTGGTAGGTTGGCCGGTTCAGCTACGAACTTACTGCTGAAGCACTCAGTTGGAGCATCGCTGAACGGTCGTGTTGATCATCTACTCTGATTGACGAGTTCCCGGGACTTTTCGAACATCCACTGCGCTCATGATTTTGATGATTGCTGAAAGCATTCAAAGCTTCTCTCTGTTCGAGGTGGATGCACTCACCCAAATTTTGGAAGGTGAGGTAGCCACTTTGTCCAGAGAGCGGCTTTCTTTGTGTCTTCAAAGGTAGTTTTAGTTATGTACTTTCATTCAAATGTCTGTTTGTAAAAGCCAAGTAACAAGAATAAATTAACGATTGATTTTGATTCTGCGTTCTTCTAAATCGACTTTGTTTTTTGGCGCTTGTGTCCGGCATACAAAGCCAGTTTACTTGCGGCCACAGTAGACTTGTTCAATTTCATCACGAACAGAGCCTTCTACGGAAAGCCTGTGAATCTAAAGTTTCTCACCAGGTGCCGTTGCGAGATGAGGAGACTTTGGACGCCCACGAAAGCTAAAGGAGGTGTCAGGGCGGCGGTCAATTCAGCTCGTTCATCAAATTAGAGGAGGTGATCGACTTCAAGATGAGGATTTAGTTTGCACGCAAGAGAGCACAGACAAATTCTTTGTGTTAGAAGCGCTTAAGACTTCATTTCGTTGCTATTCACAGTTGCCGGCGTTTGAATCGGATCAATCCGTTCGAGTGATTGAGTGAAGTATCATCGCCATGGTCGATTGGCGCGATTTCTAAATGGAGGCGCTTGCGGAAAGACGATTCGTGTGCGCGCAAAGTTGAAATCGTTTCTTTGTCCCAAATGCCATGAGAACGCGCTAGCGGCGCCGGGGAAGGGAACGAGTCGTGTTCATCGTCAACAGCCGGTCGCTGCCCTACCGTAGTTGCCCCTTCTTGTCGCTCGGCGCTGTCTGCATTCCTATTTGTTTTGCTCGGCTGCCGAATCCAAAAGGGCGATTTCATCACTTTGACAGCACTCGTCGGAAGCTCGGCGCCGCTCTGTGGAGGGACGGTGCTCCGCGGCGCCCGTAACCGCCGACATCGTACCAGTCTGTACGTGCGAACAAAGGGACGCCGACATCCTACAGTAACCCGCGCAGTCGCTTCCCATCCAGGGAAATAGTTTCGTCGTTCTGACGGAAGCTGACGCGAGCCGGCGCCGTCTGGGACGATCGCGCAGTCGATCGCGGCGCAAAAGTGCAACGCGAGTGCCGGGAACTTTGCGTCGATCGCCAGGAAGAACGACGACGACGACCTGCGTCCTCACAAGCGTGCCTCGCCTCTGAAATGCCTCTAGCGGCTCTGATCAAACGAATGGCCACACGGGAGTAGCAGCACGCAATTCCTCGCGCCTCAGAGGTTCTGATCAGTGCCTGAGAAGAGTCGCCTGCGAAGATCTCCCGGAGCTCCGATTCGTGCAGCTAGCGTTGTCCTGTCGCCGTCGGACGAGATTGAGGCTGCTAGTGACCTCTTCTATCGCGCAAGCGATCTGGGCCTCAAAGGGACGCGTAAACACCCTGCAGCGGCTCGATCGCGCCGTGATCAGACGAGTCCGACGGCGAAATTCTGACAGCCGGATCCTCGTGCCTGTTTCCTTCCTGATCAGGATTTGGTCGTCGATCGGCGCGTTTCCTCGCCCTCGTTCCCCTCGTTCTTCAAATTCAAACTTGGGCGCCCGCGGCCGACGCGTCGCGGTGGGCGGAGCGACGCGCGGCTGGCGATGCGCGCTGGCCACTACAAAACAGGGAGCGCCGCCGCCAAACGTCAGTCTTCGCCAGCTCCCAGAATACCGTACCCCGCCGCCCGTCTTGCTCTTCGACCGTCCAAGCTCGGAACACGTGATGGATTGCGTCTGGCGACCGCTGTGCTCTACCGGAAAGTTGCGAGCGGAACGGAGATTAGATTTCGCCCGCATCTATCTGGCAGAGCACGCTGTGTCGCGTTGGTCGGCGTGGCGTCCCACTCTAGGAAATAGCCCCAGTCAGACTGATTGTTTTCTCAATTGTAAGTGGTTTACGTGCCTCTAGTAATATTTATAACCTGACATTGTTTAGAAACATCTTGGAGGGCCCCGTGGCCTCTAGAAACACTTTCGCTTCGCAATGTGCGTTCCCGGAGAGGTGCTTCTCGGTACACGTTAGGTCATTCAAGGTAATCTGGCATTGTTCCATCAACCAATCAATTCAATTTCTTTCAGTCCAGCATTGAGCTTTCAGCAAGAACAAGTGGAGCATCCTCTCTACTTGAACTCCTACTGCTACTGCGTACTGTGCTTTATCTTCCAGGTTACAGGGCAGAAAGCGACTGAGTCTGACTGAGCTTGAAGATAAAGCACGCTGCGTGCTGGGCAGACATCATTCAGTTCCTACCCTGCGCTGTGTGAGGAAGCACGTTGTGTGCAATTGCCATATGTATTCCCTCCATCTGTATTCGCTGAAAGCCTCCGGTAAAAGTGTCCTACTGTAGCTAGTTCACTTGTATTCGGGACCTACGATCTATGCAATTCGACTGCCACCGGCCGGAACAACGCAGAATGGAGCAACGCAGAATGCTCGGAGCAACGCAGAATGCTCTTTAATCGCTCTCAAGGTGCTCAGTTAGCAGTAAAATGTGCAGTTTCTGATCGATTAAAGAGCGTTGCTGCCAACGCTCTCCGCCAGTTTTTATTCTCAACAGTTCTTCTTTCCGTATTCGCTGCAACGTCCGCGCAACTGTGACTTATTCTACACTTTCAAAGAATGCTGCTTCGCCATGTGCTTGACCGTAGAGCGCACGAGACAGACGAATTGAGTTCTTCCTCTTCGCTATACGGTGGAGCACGTTGTGTGCAATCCATATGTATTCCCTCCATCTGTATTTGCTGAAAGCCCTCCGGTAAAAGTGTCCTACTGTAGCTAGTTCACTTGTATTCGACCTCCGATCTATGCGATTCGACTGCCACCGACCGGAACATTGGAGCAACGCAGAATGTTCTTTAGTCGTCCTGAAAATGCTCGTTAGCAGTAAAACTGTGCAGTTTCGGATCGATTAAAGAGCGTTGCTGCCAACGCTCTCCGCCAGTTTTTATTTTCAACAGTTCAACTTTCCGTATTCGCTGCAACGTCCCGCAACTGTGACTTATTCTACACTTTCAAAGAATGCTGCTTCGCCATGTGCTTGACCGTAGAGCGCACGAGACAGACAGAATTGAGTTCTTCCTCTCCGCTATACGGTGGAGCACGTTGTGTGCTTTGCAATATTCACTCCATTTGTATTCGCTGAAAGTCCCCCTGTGCAAATGGTCAAGTCACTTCTCTCTGAGACCATTTCATGCGCCTAAGAAGCAATTTAGGATGATCGGGATTGTCTCTGAGCGACAGCGCTCCCCTCAACTCCACTTGTGCAACTCGTCGTCTTCAAAGATGAGTTTATACAAGTCTTCAGTTTGTAAATCGATTTGTTTAGACAACTCTTAGAGCGAGGATCAATGTAGACTGCTCTTTATGCGCTCAAAAACTGCTCAGCTATGAAAGCGCTGTGCAGATTTTGATTGCGTGAAGAGCGGTACTGCCAACGATCCATCGAAAGGAGCCGTTACTGGTGGACTGCTTTGCAATGTGCTTGACCGTAGAGCGCACGAGTAAGATAGCATCGAGTTCTTGCCCGGCGCTGTATGGTGAAGCACGTTGTGTGTGTGAAAGCAAAACTCTTGTTTGATGTGGTTCTAAGGCTAACGAACCTTTTGAAAAAGCGACAAATGCGTCGACTGGGTTGCTCCTCCCAAAGGTAGGCTACAAATTGCGCATCGTCCGTAATAGTTAATATTTAGGAGAAAACCGAGCCATCTTTGGTGAGACCTCATCTTGCGATCAGAGAAACGCAGATTTCTCTCAGGCCGATCGTAATTTGATCATCCAGATCACTTGCTGTTCAAGGTGCCGAGAGCATTCCAGTGCAACGCTGTCGTCAGGTCATATGCCACGTGTTCTGGACGTCAACCACCGTGCAGCAAAGTGGGGCTCTCCTATCAGAAAGAGGTTCCGATCCTGGTAATGAATTCGTATAGTTTGAAGACAAACTCTGTCATCTGGGATCGTTTAGGATGAATCACTACAGCGGCGGATCCGGTCAAATGACTACTTCTGCCCTCGCACTCTCTGTAACTTGAATCACCTTTCTGTGATTCACAGAGCGGAGAGTCGATCATGCTCCGCCCAGGAGTTTCTCATAATTTCCGTCGCGTTTCAGATTCATTCGTCGCTTTTCTCCTCTCCAAGTCAGTGGAACTGGCTGTGCTCAAGGATGGTCCAGCCCTGTCCAGTTGCTGTTGCTGTCCAGTTGCTGTCTTAACGCCTGAAGCCAGTCCTCCTGAATCCTTTTTGCGTAATAAATGCTAGTACAATTTGCTTTATTGCGGCAAAAAAGGTTGAGGGCGATTGCGCAGTGGGGTCTTCGCAGAATGCGCAATCGAGGAACGGATATTACGCTCTATTCGCTGAAACTCCAGAATTTCTCTCCAATTATTGAGTTCTACTTGAACAGGACTAAACGTTCACGTGTCCTCCATAATTAGAGAGCGTTCTGATCAGTTGCCTTCGTCTAGATCTGCTCTCAACCTAATTTCTGTGCGCTCCACGGCAGCCCGTTCTGTTTTAATTTCGCATCGCATTTGCAAACCGAAATATTGCTCTCTGATTTCCATTAGTAGGTAGTTTGACGTTAGAACAAATGCCCACTAACGGCGATCGGAGAGAGGTATTCTACGGCATCGACATGCCCGTTTCACTGCTCAGATGACAAAAAGTAAGATTTTTATGCTTGAATTAGTTTTGATGGTCTTCATTGCAGCAATAGTTTGGCAGCGAGCCATTGATTAAGGTAAGCAATTGGAACATGTTGAGTAGCGAGAATAACACCATTTGTTTCAGGCTGAAATGAAGTGACGATCAATTTGCACACGGAAGCTGTTGCGCTCAGGTAACCACAAGTAAATATGCGACACAACATGCGCTTATTTACTAGTGGTAGCCAGAGAGCGATGCTTGTGCCGTCGTTCGTGTGTGGAGCAAGGAACACGTTTGGTTAGTTGTGCTGACTTTGGGGATCGAATGCCCCAAGTATCTCAAGGCTGTTCTCCCACGAGACGATTCGATGAAGTCAACACCATCAAGCATTGTAAGTTCTGTCCACCGATCGATCCTTCACGTTGCTTTTGTTCTCACCGTTTGCCGTTTACACTCATAGGTTAGAAGAATGTTCGAGAACATCACTCTAAAAATGAACTTTGTTTGCGCCAAAACAAGCCACTTGCATTTCGTTAGGGAAAGCACGCGATTCGTCTGAAGCAGCGCATTGAAGACGACACTCTGGAAAGAGAAAGCTTTGATCAAAGATATCAACTTCCGAAAACGCGTTTTGTGGCGATGCCATTGCATAACTTCGTTCTCTCAACATATCTGTAGCCCTTTCCTATCAACTCTAGTGTCATTTCAAAAAAATGTATGAAAGTTTCCGACCTTCCGAGCTGATTGCACCCGTTATAGTGGGTCTAACGTCCTTTCTGCCAACCAAAATGTTTTTCTTAAACATTTTCTTTTCACATCAGAGAGAGAGAGAGAGAGAGAGAAGAGAGCTTACAATTCAAGGCGAAAGCTAGGAACATCAAACGATGTGACGAAAAGATTAAAAGCAAACTCATAAAGCATCATTTCATCGAGAAGCAGAGGTGAGAACGGCTGAAATTTCCGTTTCGGTCATCGGCCGGATATGAATCATGACGAACACTTCGGCTCCGAGATGCCACATACTGATCTGAAATTCACTCACAATGCAACTGCTACATTGCAACAAGTAAAACTAACTTCAACTTCCAACATCCTTGACTGATCCGAAATGACGTAAAATGTCACTACAGAGCTATGCCGCCGAGGAGGACGTCGCGATTGCGAAAACATCGATCTGAAATCGCAGTAGACAGTAAAGAAGCGAATGAAACAGCCAGAAATGGAAGAAGCTCGCTTAACACCACGTTGCGCTGAACCAGATCGGGAGTGAGTGCCCGGCGGAGATTGTTTTCGCGTCAAACGGCTTCGTCGCTTCATTGAACCCGCGCAAGCCCTGCCCACTGATAAAGCGCCGTGGTCGATCGAAACGACCGTCGATAGGTGTGGAGCGAAAGAGAGAATGCAGACTTGCACGGCGCAATGGTTACGGTAGCATCTCCCCATAACACTCGGCTGACAAGCGCCCAAGCCAAGTCGAAAACAGATACAGAGCGAGCGTTTGGAGTTTCAAAATTAAATCAGACAAAGGAAAACGGCGCGCGAATTCAAATTTCTGATTTGCCGGTCGCATCAAGCAGAATTCACTTTACCGTATACGCAGCTGGACGGCCCCTCAACAGCACGCCGAAATCCCACGACCAGCTGGTCGGTGGATGAAAGTTGAATTTCAATGAATGGAGGCGCCTGCGGGAAGACGATTCGCATGCGCGCAAAGTTAAAAGATCGGCGCTCCGCGAAGCGAATTCGGCGAAATCGAGCGTCGCTTCTTTGTCCCAAATGCCATGAGAACGCGCCAGCGGCGCCGGGGACTGGAACGAGTCGTGTTCATCGTCAACAGCCCGTCGCTGCCCTACCGTAATCGCCCCTTCTTGTCGCTCAGCGCTGACTGCATTCCTATCTGTTTTGCTCGGTTTTGCTCGGCTGCCGAATCCAAAAGGGCGATTTCATCACTTTGACAGCACTCGTCGGAAGCTCGGCGCCGCTCTGTGGAGGGACGGTGCTCCGCGGCGCCCGTACCGCCGACATCGTACCAGTCTGTACGCGCGAACAAAGGGACGCCGACATCCTACAGTAACCCGCGCGGTCGCTTTCCATCCAGGGAAATAGTTTCGTCGTTCTGACAGATGCTGACGCGAGCCGGCGCCGTCTGGGACGATCGCGCAGTCGATCGCGGCGCAAAAGTGCAACGCGAGTGCCGGGGAACTTTGCGTCGATCGCCAGGAAGAACGACGACGACGACCTGCGTCCCCTCACAAGGGTGCCTCGCTTCTGAAATGCCTCTAGCGGCTCTGATCAACTGAATGGGAGACTTGGCCACACGTGAGCAGCAGGGACGCACACAATTCCGCTCAAACGGTTCTGATCAGTGCTGAGAAGAGTCTCCCGGAGTTCCGATTCGTGAAGCTCTTTACAGGCTAGCGTTGTCCTTTTGTCAGTCGGGATTGAGGCTGCTAGTGACCTCGTCTATCGCGCAAGCGATCTGGTCCTCAAAGGGACGCGTAAACACCCTGCGGCGGATTGATTGCGCCGTGATCAGACGCGCTGATCCACTTGCAGGGATTTGCTTGTGCAATGCGAACGCCGCTGGCGACGTCGCCTCATCTCGCAATCATTCGGATTTGCTCCGGCATCTGCAGCAACTCGAATTGGCGCTCGAATCCGGATTCTCGTGTCTGTTTCCCTCCTGATCAGAATTCGGGCGTCAATCTGCGCGGTTCCGCGCTCGCTTTCGCCGTTTCCCTCGCTCTTGAAATTCAAACTTCGGCGCCCGCGGCCGACGCGTCGCGGTGGGCGGAGCGACGCGCGGCTGGCGACGCGCGCTGGCCACTACAAAACAGGGAGCGCCGCCGCCAAACGTCAGTCTTCGCCAGCTCCCAGAATACCGTACCGCGCCGTCCGTCTTCCTCGTCGACCAGCTTCTATTGACTCGACGATGCACGCTGTATTCGCTGACCAGGCGCGTCAGGCGGAGTCTCTCTCCGGGCGTCACGATGAGTTCACCGCAATTGCGAAGGTGAGATCATTATTGCGCCCTGAGAGCGTCTTCATCAAGCTCATGGTGAGAGATTGAACTTCATAGTCAACCGGCGTGCGCATCGCTTCGCGGCGTGCTCTACCGGAAAGTTGCGAGCGGAACAGAGATTAGATTTCGCCCGCATCTATCTGGCAGAGCACGCTGTGGCGCGTTGGTCGGCGTTGCTCCCCACCACCCTGTGACGGCTGCGCATGAGAAAGTCTCTCTCTGGTTAGAGTGTGATCTCACCAGAACCTAACGCAGGTGAGATCATTGCTTTGTCCAGAGAGCGGCGTCTCCGCAAGGGATCCTCGTTCGTCATTTCGTCGCTTCCTGGAAGGTACGTTCTCTGTTCTCAGTTGCCGGGTTGACCCACAGTTCTAGGATCTGCCTGCGCCTAAATCGGTCAGCGCGGTGGATGCGCTCTAGCTCTGCCGCTTTTTGTAAAACTTGATTCAATTGTTTCACAAAAAGGTCGGGGCTAGAGCGCGTTTTCTGCTGCATTTACGCCAAGAGAACGTCTTCTTCATACTGTACTCTTATTTTGGACGATTTATTCAATTGCGAATCTAACTGTATTGACCAACGACGACGCCCTCTAGTCGATACTTTCTTACCAACCTTAAGACTGTACAGGTAGCAAGATTGTACCGATTAGAGGGCGTCTCAGTAAGAGGTCCTTCCCGCCACTGATTGCTTTTGAACGACGGCTTGTACGTTGCTAGATTTGCTTGTTTCACAAGTTGGTGAGGTCCGAGCGCGCCTTCCGCTGGACTTACGTCAATCTTCCATCTGTGTGGTTGATCTTTAAAAGAAAAGTTCACTTGACACTGAAAATCATTTTAATCTATCGCAACATTGAACTGCACACGTCCTTTCAGAGTCAACCGGCTTCGCGGCGTGCTCTACCGGAAAGTTGCGAGCGGAACGGAGATTAGATTTCGCCCGCATCTATCTGGCAGAGCACGCTGTGTCGCGTTGGTCGGCGTGGCGTCCCACTCTAGGAAATAGCCCTCCTCAGGCTGATTGTTTTCTCAATTGTAAGTCGTTTACGCGCTATATTTATAACCTGACATTGTTTAGAAACATCTTGGAGGGCCCCGTGGCCTCTAGAAACACTTTCGCTTCTCATTGTGCGTTCCCGGAGATACACGGTACACGTTAGGTCATTCAAGGTAATCTGGAATTGTCCCATCAACCTATCAGTTTCTTTCAGAGACCCCCCTGGGCTCATTCAACCAATGAGAGCATAGGAACAGAGGAGTACTTGCTACTATCGGCTCCAAAAGCCTGCAAACAAGATAAGTATTGTTATCGAAAACGCCAGCATATTGCCGCTTTCAGAATCAAACACAATTACGCTTAACTCCGGGTAGCTCTGATTTGTTCTGCGAGAAGCTCAATGACTGGATTGACATCAACATCCAGCATTGAGCTTTCAGCAAGAACAAGTGGAGCATCCTCTCTACTTGAACTCCTACTGCTACTGCGTACTGTGCTTTATCTCCCAGGTTACAGGGCAGATAGCTACTGATTCTGGCTGTAAGCTTGGAGATAAAGCACGCTACGTGCTGGGCAGACATCATTCAGTTCCTACCCTACGATGTATGGGAAGCACGTTGTGTGCATTGTCATATGTGTTCCCTCCATCTGTATTCGCTGAAAGCCTCCGGTAAAAGTGTCCTACTGTAGCTAGTTCACTTGTATTCGGGACCTACGATCCACCGGCCGGAACATTGGAGCAACGCAGAATGCTCTTTAATCGCTCTCAAGGTGCTCAGTTAGCAGTAAAATGTGCAGTTTCTGATCGATTAAAGAGCGTTGCTGCCAACGCTCTCCGCCAGTTTTTATTCTCAACAGTTCTTCTTTCCGTATTCGCTGCAACGTCCGCGCAACTGTGACTTATTCTACACTTTCAAAGAATGCTGCTTCGCCATGTGCTTGACCGTAGAGCGCACGAGACAGACAGAATTGAGTTCTTCCTCTTCGCTATACGGTGGAGCACGTTGTGTGCTTTGCAATATTCACTCCATTTGTATTCGCTGAAAGCCCTCGCCCCTTGTAGAAGAAGCCAGCAATCTTAGGCGATTCTATGAGCCCAACTAGTAATTTGGCTGTTAGGCAATGAGGATAGCCGCTCCAATTTGACAACAATCGCCTGCGGTTCTATAAAAGGCGTTTCTGATCCTGAAGGTGATGAATTCGTATAGTTTGAACAGGAACTCTAACATTTGGGTTCGTTTAGGATGATTCAGATCAACGACGGATCCGATCGATTCGTCCGGAGTTATCAACTCAGGCGCCGCATTATGAATCATGTCAGCAGTCCCTCACACTTCTCCGTGAGTCAATGGAATCGAGGCGGAGCTGGAAAGCACCTTCTCGATCGTTTGCCGATTCTGACTCTTCCATTTCAGATTCATATTACAGTTTTATCTTGTGGAAGTCAACGCTCGCTGCTCCGCCGGCAGTTTTATGCGCTACTTCTGTGTACGTCAGCGTCATTCTTGTATCGATGAACTGCTGCAACAGAGAGCTCTATTGGTTTTCTGCCTGTTTTGATATTGTTAGTGCAATCCTTGGGCGTCGAGCATTGCGCTTTCCGGCTAACGCTGTTGTCTGAATTAGCAACAAGTATTGAGGCATTTGCGCCAGCCGGAAAGCGTCTCATACTTCTATCCGCACAGTGGGATAGCCGCCAGCATCGCAGTATGCTTTTTAATTATTGGATTCTGTTTGAACGAGGTGTATGCAGTTCACTAGAGCCCAATAGTTGGAAAGCGTCTGCCCGGCTGTCTATTTTGTGTCCATCTCTTTATTCATGTCCTACTGTCACTCGTCAAGGCACAGAGCTAATCTCTCCTAGTTCCACACACGTAACATAGTAATAGTAAAAAACACTATGTTACTACGTGGTTCCAAGAGCGATTTGCTCAAAGAACAGCGCTCACCGATGGAAAGGAGAAGTTTGCAACGAACTCTCTGTTTTTCTCTAACTTTCAATTTAGGCTCAAACCAATGATCACTCCAAGGGAATCGGCTCAAATCCAACCACTCTTGAGTTTCTTTGAAGTGAACTTTTTAGCTGCAGTCGGTAGTTTATGGCACTGCGGCAAAATGTTCACTTCCAAGCAGCACATAGGAACGAGAGATTTGGCGATTCCACCCGGTAGCTGCCAATATAGAGTCAACTGGACAGACGACAACAGAGTTCGTCAGCCAAAGCGGTACGTACAAGATCTAGTCGAGGAACAATTCAGTGGCCGTATCCAAAGAGGTGGGTCCCACCTCCCAGTTGCTTCCCAGCGCTCCCAGTGGGAGGTGGAAGTCAACCCACTGGGAAGCCCAATCCAAATGATTGGGAAGCGTTCCGGGACGACTTCTGCCATTCCCGGTCGGCTACGATGGAAACTTTACACCACGATTGCAAGCAAAGAAGCGGGTTTGACATGGACCCGCGCCACAACACGCAATGACCGTTATCTTCAAAAATTTTATGATAAACATGATGAACTTTATTCTCCGCATTAGAAAACATAAAACTAGACGCAGGCATTATCGACATCCATGTTCTCCTGCAGTTGACCCGTCGTTCGTCTTCTCCGCGTCCTTCTTGGCATCGGCTCCTCCGGCGCTCCTGTCCGTTGTGGCACTTGGCGGCCAATACGTAATTGTTGAGTCGGAAATCGCGGACTCCAATCGCGAAGCCTCCGACGTCCACCCCAAGTTCGCCGTCCTTGAGCTTAGCTGAGAGCACCAGCAGCGCGCTCTGCAACAGCTCGCTTCGCTCATCTCCGCTTGTCGTGAAAGGAGGAGTTCGATGAAGACAAGCTTCGCGTCGCGACTCGTCGAGGAGCAAATGAAGCCCCAGATGCACGAACCGATTTCCGAATTCTGGAGTGTCGACGACATGCGTTTGAGAGAATCCAACGCCCGAAGAAGGCCAATCCGCCAGTATCTTCGAATCGACCGCTGTTGAATACAATAGCAATGTCCTTCGAGCCTTCGTTAAGGGTGTCATAGCCGACCTTCTCGAGAGTAGGACAGAAAGTGTCGACCCGGAACCATTCCTGTTTCATCGCTGACAAGAGCACTTCTATGTGGCCTCGCACAATTCTCAGCTGTGAGTGATAGACGATCTTCGCTGTCCAGAAGTGACTTTCAGCTTGTTCTCGTTGCGGAAGAGCTTCGCGATTGAGTGCGTCACATCAGTAAGAACGTGTTCTTGTTGGCAACCATTTCCGGCGAGAAGAATCGAGACGAGGAAGCCAAAGGTGTTGGAGAACATCAAACTCTTGTTGTTCTAAAAAAGGGCTGAAAGATGCCTGAAGAAATTCGATCTACCTTTAGAAACATGAGTCTTGTTATTGTTGATCCTTCTTTCTAGTGCTACGAAGACCTCAATCAATCCGGAAAGCTGGATTTCGGTCAGCTCTTTCCACTATGTGCAGAACGTCTGCCACACGCTCGTCATTAGCGGATTGACGAGAGACTAGAGAGAGTGGAAATGATGCGAAGGAAGATTTCGGTTTTGTCCTCGTCGGAGTTCTCAACCAGTTCCTTCACATAGCCAGGAATCAGTGCTTGTTTCTTGCACGATCTACAAATGAAGATGTAATTATGGAGAACATGTTTAAACGCACTTGACGAATTGTACAATGTTATCCACGTTGCGCAAAGTCATCTTCTCAACGGGGAATGTGTTAATGACCGTCTTTCCGTCTAGCGGTTTCTTGTTTTCATCTAACGGATTCAACAAAATACTGTCGCATCGTTCCAAGTACTGCAGAACTTCCAAGTACTGTAGCCGTTGCTGAATCGGAGATTCGTCTTCTCGTCGGCAACAAGCAAATGTTGAAAGAGTGGTTGCAGAGCATGATGGCAACGTTCTTGCTGAACTGAAAATGCAATTTGAATCGCTGAATGCGCCTGAGTTTCTCACCTTTTCTCCAAACATCCCGGTGACTCACAAACCCGTCTCGATGAAGAGTGAGTCTACAGTCCTGTGCGCTTTGAAAGGGGCTGAGAACATGTCAAACAGGTACTGGAGCACTGATACTCACTCCAGATGCATTCCTCCGAGTTTGGCGAAATTCTTTGAACCAAAAATGACGATCTAAAGCCGGTTTGAGAAGATCTAGAACATTTATAGCTTACCTTTGAGCTACAGAAATGCATCTGGACGAATGCTGCCGGTCATGGCCATGTTGGCGACTTGATAACCGTGGCATTGGTAAGAAAAGACGGACATGAAGATTTCAAACCTGTAGAAAGCAACCAATTAATCCAAAAAAACTGAAAACCATCATATATATAACCATTCGCCTCCAAGTATGCCGACGACAAAAAAAACGCCATGCCACTGATGAACCAATAGAAGCAAACACACCTATCCGTGCCGTCATATTTGACATCACCGATGACGACGCACCGCCGCAATGAAGATGAAATCGTTTCCTGCGACATTTCGCTCGTTGTGCAGCATCACCCGGCGATCATGAAGTCCACAAGCGACATTTCCTGCAATGTGAGGGAGGAGGTTGATGGTCTCGCACTGAATCTGAACAATCTGCAAGTTGACAACGATTAATGCGTGATGACGAACGATGTCAGTGAATCTGCGGGCACGCGCCACTGGCGCTAAGGACAATGTGGGGAATCGCGGATGAGGCTGCTTCGGTGGAAAAGCACTGCTGGCTCTGTGATTACATGGTGAATAGTCGCTGGCATAGCGTGGATCACGGGAAACACTGCTGACTCTAGGATTTCATAGTGATCGGCAGTTCGGTGGGATAGTGCCGTTCATTGGACGCATGATGACGCTGGCTGGGAACATGCGATGGACAGGGACGCTTTGGTGGGATAGCGCTGTTCGCAGGGGCAGCACTGTTGGCTGTAGGGACAGCGTTTGTTTCGTCTATGAACAGCGATGAGGCATGGCGACTCTAAGATGAACACTGGACGGATTGCGGCAATCATTGGCTGACCCTGAGAATTTCAGAGTGAGAATTTACATCATTTCACGTGTAATAGAGTCGTTTTCAAAAGCGGCTACAGACGCGTCAATTTCTTGGAGGAAAAGGCGACCGACTACGCGATCTTCAACGACAAAGCGCCGATGGTCCTCGATTTTTGACAGCTGCAGTGACAATTAAGCTTTACAGTCGCAATCTCACTCAGTTCTGTGTTTCAGGCCTTTGTACATCTGCGTGAAGGCAAATCAAGTCTTCGTGACTGAAGACAACCAGTTCTGCTACCCGTACGCGTCGATCTGAAGATCCGGAAGCCTTTTGGCGTTGTGAAAGGAGTTTTCGATGCTTCTTGAAAATTAGTTTGCGTCCGTGTAGAAAGCCAAACTAACGTTGATGTCATAGATCCATTTCAAAAAATTTCGGAGTCGGAATCCTTTAATCCTTAGCAACACTCTCCTCTCGTTGACGTATTAAGCCTTTTGTTCTCCGAGTACGTCTTTGAAAACAATGGAAACCTTTTCAAATGCTACTTTTGACGTTTTCGTCTCTTGGCAAAGAACGAACACGTGATACGGTAGCTGTGTGGAGGAGCGTGTCGCTGCTCAATTAGTTTCTTTGACGGTGTCGGCTGGCTCACTACGTTCATCTCATTGATGTTTCACTTTTATTAAAGCTATAAAAAGCCGCAATGAATAATTTACTAATTTTTTAATCAAAAATATGCCAATAAAGGAGTTTGTTTTCCGCGCGCGCACAAGGACTTTGTCTCTCTCTCTCTCTCTAATGTCATTTGTTGCCCTATCTGGTCTAGTTTTACTTTTTGTCGTTTTTGTCTTCGCGAATAATTAAAGAATATGTTTATTGGGTCGAATGAAGACAAGACGACGATGAGTGTTCAGTGTTTTCGCGGCTTCTCGAGAGTCTAAAGAGGGTTAGTGGGTGGCCCGGCCGCCGTCTCCTCAGTCGTGTTGAGTGTCAATTGTCACCGTCGGCATTTCAAGGGGACGGATCTTCGTCTTTGCTCAACTTCTCCTTCTTTTATTTCATTTCATATGCATTGATTTTGTGTTAACAGGGGAGACAGAGTGACGGGAGGGACACAGGCACTCGCACTCACAATTCAACCCTTCCAAAGAGAGAGCAAGCACCTTGACGTGCCGCCGTCGCGGGGAGAGGGGAGCAAAGGAGAAATGAAGTGTATAGGTATATCCACCACAGAGAGCGAGGACAACGGATTTATTACATCATAGTCTTTCTCCCTCATCTTCTGTTACTGAGCAACGAGAACAGATTTCTAATCCTCGCTTTTTTTTCTCTCTCACTTTGCCAGTAGTCCCCGTGAAAACGTGTGTGCCAAAATTCGAGCGAGTGGCCTTTGTTTTGGCGTGTGGCGCAACGTGGAGCCATTGTCCACAAAGCCGAACAGGGATATCCGGGGCGCCGACAGCGCCGTTGTCGGCAGCTACGCGTGCGCGCCGCCAAGGGCCACCGAACAAGTGCTGAAGTGACGATGATGACATCGGCGCGCATTGTGGAATGTTGCAGTAGTAGTATTTGTCAGTGCTCTGCCCTAGCCTGCTGCTGCCCTCGGGCGCACGCGCACGACTTTGTTTGGAAAGAGAAGCGCGGAGAGAGGGAGAGTTGTGGTCTTCTGCGCGCGCTCTTCGCCAAGATTAGATTTTGTTTTCGTGCCTCTTATCGGCCAGGCGCGCGCGCGCGCATCAAAGGACATCTTCTTTACTTGCGCGTCTTCTTTTGTGGAATAAACGTCTTTGTTAGTACTAGTAGAGATATTCATTGCTCTGGATCGGCCAAATTCTTCTTTGCTTACGTGAGAAGATCAAGTGGGTTCGCACTCGTGTGTTCGTGCGTAAAATTGAAATACGATCTGCGATTCCCAAACTGGAATATTCTAGTTTACACTTTGGAGTGGACGGAATCCCCATAAGTGCTCCGGAAACACTTTCGAATCCGCGCTCTCCTTCCCTTAAAAGGTCACACGTATTCCAGCAACGCCAAACAACGCGCTTCCTTATTAGCAATTTTTTGGGGGCGAACGCTCGCTAAGTAGTGTACTTCTAACAATTACCACCCAAATGTGATTATCTCTTTCTTGGCCGTTTAGAGAGTGCACGAACGCGCGCGAGCGCTAAGCTCCTTCCGCGAATTCGTTTCTGGGCACTTATTGTTTGGCTCATTTCTCTTGTTCCAGGGGCTTCCGAGATGAGAGTCATCGACAGCGGTTGAACAGCAGTAGCAGAGCATAGCAGGCTTCGAAGAACATGAGGATTGTCATCGCTGCTCTGTCAGCTTTACTCTTCTTCTGTTCTTTGACGACTACAGTAAATAGTGCGAAGAGAAAACGATTCCCCTGGTAAGTGCTGCTGCTGCTCTCATTTCCTATTCATGCACGCCTAAACCCTTTTAAAAGGCTGATTATTCATTTGAAACACGATATCCTCAATCATCAGCGATCGAATATTAACGTTTGAACAATTTTCTTTAGCAAGAAAACCGCCTATGATCGGCACACAACAAACTACCGATCGTGGAGAGAGCAAATGACCGTCTGCGAACTTCTCGAAGGCTACGATCAGGCTGTACGTCCGTCTGGACGAACGCCGTACAATGAGAAAAGTAAGTGCAATTTGAGGGATAACAATTAAATCGCGCATGTATATTTCAGAGGGTCCCGTGGTAATTAGTACAAGCCTATATATTCAGTCGATCAGCGCGGTCAGCGAGCGGAACATGGTAAGCGGGAGCGTCTGATTTTGGACGCGAAATCACCGCAATTCAGGAATTTGTTGCGCAGTTTCGCTTCCAGCAAGAATGGTTCGACGACCGATTGCGGTTCATCGACGACGAATATCGCAATTTTGACTTTATTCACGTGTCCGCCGATCAGAAACTGTGGATTCCGGACACATTCTTTCAGAATGAACGCAACGGCTGGTATCACATGCTCGACCAGGTATGAATGACCAAATGCTCTGCGATCTGCGTATCTGCAACCCAGCTAGACAACATGTTTTCGAGTTTTGCGTCAAAACAAAGCGCGCTGTTTGGGAGCATGATGCACATAAACAGGTCAATCAGCAGCTCAAAACGCTGCGCTTTGTAAATACGCGCTGCCTCAATTCTCAAATTGGCTTATTGCTGTCTTTTCAGGAAAATCTCTTTGTTAAAGTCCGCTCCGATGGAAAAGTGATTTACAATCGACGTCTCACGCTAACGCTCGCTTGTAACATGAATCTACTGCGCTACCCGATGGACGTTCAGGAGTGCCTAATCGACTTTGCAAGTTGTAAGTGCATTTAAATTGAGTTATCGAAGATGAAAGACCACATAATTCTCTCCTCGTTGCTTTTTCAGACGCGTACACCACCAATGACATCATCTACGAATGGGACGAGATTGGAATTGTCGTTGACGAGGGCGCTAACGGCGCGCTGCCAAACTTTGAAATTTCCTCCTATAAAAACAACACGTGCCACAGTGTGACCAACACGGGCTCCTACAGTTGTCTGCGAGTGGAACTCGAGTTGAGTCGTGTATTCTCCTTCTTCCTCCTTCAACTCTACATTCCTTCCGCGATGCTCGTCGGAGTCTCGTGGGTTTCGTACTGGATCGACTGGAAATCGACGGCGGCGCGAGTGCCTCTCGCGATTGTCACTTTGCTCACAATGATCACACAGTCGCATGGTCAGTGAATGCCACACCTCTTTAACAGTCCTAAAGCGGTCGCTTCAGCTATCAACTCAAATCTACCGCCAGTCAGCTACACGAAAGCCATTGATGTGTGGATTGGCGCGTGTGTAGTCTTTATTTTCGCTTCTCTCATCGAATACGCTGTTGTCAACTACATGGGTATCCTTGACGAGCATAGGTTTGCCGAAAACATGCCTCATTTCAACTATTTTCTCGTTGTTCAGAGAGATGCGAAAAGTTACTTCCAATCGAACACGTCTCTCGAATGTCATCGACCGCGATTTCCAGCTCTCAACGGGACAAGCAGGCACACACTCACCGACCGCCTATTCCTGGGATACTGAGAAGAAGGTAACGATTAGCTCACTTAATTGTGTTCCTCTATAAATAGAATTGCAGAGTCTAATCCGAATGCGTCGGAAACTGAGTTTTCAAATGCAAGTAGAAGAGGAGACCGGGATGGAGCTTTCGAATATGTACGTGCCTTCGCACAATTTGCTCAGGGAGAACGACCAAGATTGGACGTTACAAATGGATACAACAGAGCTCGCTTACGCTGGACAAAGAAAACGGGTGGAACTTGTGCGTTGGTGCAGTTTGTTGTCATCGCGTGGTCGAGCTGAACGCATTGATATAGTTGCTAGGTTGGTCGTTCATCACTACAGTTCATCACTAATTTATGACCACCCTGTTTATAGGCTCATCTTTCCAGTTGCCTTCATCATGTTCAACTTTGCCTATTGGAGCATCTATCTGAAGGAAGTTAAACCGCACGCTTGATTTACACGGGGATTTATCAGACTTCTAAATGCCAATAAAATATCTGCATTTCATTCCGGAAATTCATCGACAAAGTGCATAGAGTGCAAGAATGAAGCACAAATAGAGCTCCTCGTTCTGTGTATAGAATACAGCCAATTAGTGCGACAAATGATGACGTCAATGCCGAGACAAAATGCACTTTGTTCAGGCTCAGAGTGGAATTATTCGTGTCTGTAATTGATATTCATCAAATGGAGTGTTAACAAAGCCTGAGAGAAACTAATTCAATTAATTAGACGTCTTAAAAGTACAAGAGAACCTAAGAGAAGAGTACAACGATGTTCTTGAGCTTTTTGAGCAAGCAAGGATGAGTAATACCGCATGGTAGTGGTTCAAGCGATGCGTTAACGTTAATTAGAATTAGAGTAAAGCTTGATTTTTGGATCAGCAAGCAAAGTCCTCGATACGTCGGCTGTCTGCGATAAACTTTCGTTATTTGCAACAGATGAATGCCAAAATTTCAAGTTTCGCCGTTTGAAAAGGGCCTCAGAGGAAACTTGCCTATCAACGTTACGTATTGATTGACTCTCGCACAGTCTGGAATATGACTGATCTAATTTAACGCAACAGGCTCTATTTCTAGCATTTTCGCGGTATTTCTGACAATTTGGAGCAAAACGATTCAAAAAATTCAATTGACAGAAATGCAACGATTCAACCAACCACAGAGCGTTGTGAAGTTGCCTAACAACATGTCAACTGATCTTCACTTGACAAACTCAACTCTAACAACTCTACTAAACACAGATGTGGAGCAAAGTTTGATATTTGTGCGCTGACACGAACTATTCGCATAAAGCGAACGGTGCAGACGTTCAATTTTGGCCGATATTCACCGATTAAAATGCGCTCCAGAGTGTTGTTGACTTGCATCTCAACATGCTTCATACAAATTGGTTCGCATTGTCAGATTTTGGTTGTTTTGATAGTACACACTCATAGAGGCCAAATCCGAGAATGCACTGTCACTGTGTATGATTTAACTGAATGACTCAATCTGAGATCATCTCCCTCGCTCGCCCCTACTGGTATTCTCCCGTATTGATTTCATTCCTCGGCCTCCATTGCGCTTGTTCGCTTCAGTACAAAAATGCACCAAGCAACGACTGTAATTGGCCAGTGCTTTGGTAAGTCAGCCCATCAAACACTACTGTGCTAATGAAACGGTTTTAGTCATTATTCCCGTTGCTTTTGGTTCATTCTCGGCTGCCTTCTTCTGAATTTCTTCCTCTGCTGCATCAATATCACGGTTGGACTCTACAACTACGCTGTCAATTGCAAAACGTCTATCGCTCCAGCGATCAAATGCTGTCCCATCTGCAAGCCGAAGACTTGTAGAGAGACCGATGAGGGAATCTACATCGAGTTGGACTAGAAAACACGACCGCAATATGCTGCTTTGTTGTGTTGTGGCTAAACGCGTTCATTTTATGTCTTCGTTCTCTTTCCCACAATTGACGGTCGGAGAAAACCCTGCGCAAACCCTCCATTTCCATGTGTGAATCATCAACGGTCACTGTCCGCTTTCCCACCAGCGCAACATCAACGGCGGAGCACTGTGGTTCTTGGCTGGTGCTGTTTTATGGAGGGAAACCGTTCCGAATTTGCATACGAGGGAGCAAACCGAAACATAAACCCGAATTTTTGCGTTTGCGTTATGAAACGAGCGACAAAATATCGCGAACAGACATGTTTTGGACATGTAGATTATCTCTGCACTTTCCGTTTTCAAAGGGCGCATATCCTATGAGTGTCTGTCTTTGTGTTTGTTTGTCTGATAGAAATACGCCTGACTAGAGCGCTAAGCAATTACGTGTGGCTGTGCCCTTTGCGCGGTAGGTCCCGACATGTATACGTGTGTGTGTGCCTTTGATTCAATCCTTGGTTACTTAACAGCATACTGCATCCGTTGAGGGTTTGAATAAGGTGTTCCTGAGGCTCTTAACGTCAAAGAAACTAGGAATAGGTGAACGGAGGGCGTCAACTTCGCACAACAAACCTACCAAAAACCGATGAGGCCTCATGATAAGTGTGGAAAGACCCAAGTGTGATACGCGCTAATCACTGCGTCTCACTACCATAGGTCTTTCAGCACTCTACACGAAACGGTCAGTCGACGCTGCGACTGCAAAGAAGTGGGAAGAGGAGCGCTGGCAGCACTGCTTCTCCTCAGTGATGACAGAAGCTAAAGTGAGTAGAGTGCGAGGGGGCTGGACTACCGCTGCCCGCGCACTTTGAGGCCGTGAAACGCCCCGCGCACGAGCACATTCCGCAGGTGCGTCAGCGCGGCGAGTGCAGCCAGATGGGTTGGAAGGTGCCGAATTCTGTGATTATGTAAATTTGTGATTGTGGTCATGAGAACAGCTGGCATGAATGCTGGTCTCAGATGAATTGCGCGAGCAGCGTTCAATTGGACAGCGAGCAAGCAGCAAACAGGAACTGAACAGGCTTAATTCCACATGTTTACTACGCCAAACAATATGAAGTGCAATAAAGCTTATAGCTTATGCTGTTCAGAGTGGAAAAGTTCATCAAACACCAATTGCTCGTCAGGTTCAAAGAGACCAAAGCTTTCCTTTCCGCGCCACATCATCATTTCTGTGCCAAACTCAACGAAATCCACCGAAATGACGTGGCAAAGCTCCCTTATTTACAAACTCATTAAATCACAGACGTGAGCAAACGTTCAACACGTTGTACTCGTGCTGATGATGAAAAGTGCACCTTGCGTTGCGTGCCGAATGCAATCGTTCCCCGCATTAATTGGCACTGTTCGATTTGTGATAAAATTAAAGGAATTCGAAGAAATGTGTGTGGGTAGTGCGGAAATGTTCGCTTGGCGCAGAATCTGACGCAGACGCAAACCCCCATTTTGTAGTAAAGTCCCCCAAAAGGGCAAGATGCAACCTCTTCCCTTTCCTAGGATCTCTTCTTTCTCTGTGATGATAAACAGATGGCAATCGCAGTGCGCTGCGCCTTTGGCGCTTTTTCCGGCCATCATTGTACGCATACGCGCGCTGTAGTATTGTTTTACTCTCTCTCTCGCTGTGCTCTTCTAAACGCAACTCTGTTTTTAGGCAAAAATGGCATGGGACCATCTAAAACAGCAAAGATTTATTGTTTCTGATGTCAACCTCGAAAAACCGATTATTGAATTCATGACGAGTCAGATTCCTGTTAATATCATCAAAACACGGCTTCGATCGGATGACTCGGCGTTGGTTCCCCTCTTGATAAGCACCACTTTTGGAGGCTATGATGTGATCGTCGTCCATTCGACACCGAAGACCGCCGAAGCAGCCTTCAAGAAGATGCAACGAAAAGTTGAAGAGTGCAGACTGAAGATGACTGTACAGTTCGAACGCACTAGTTACAGCTACACGCCGTAATGCACATTCCGCCTGGCTAGTATCGAACAACGAGCGATTTTAGAGACTCTCCGACGATATTCTATTTTACGGCTGGCGCCATCATTGAACCATCGTTTCGTAAGCTTCTGCGAGGAATGCATAAGCGATCGGTCGTAGTTCTCAACGATATTCACAAGCTCACGTGGGAAATGGAGCTCTGCATTGCGATCGCTCGGATAGAACTTCAGGCATTTAAGCCAACTAAAAACCATTATCGCCTGTTATTGCTAAGGTACCTCCAAATTGTTGATATTCGGAAAGCCTTTTTCAGTGATCAACTAAATATGGGAGGAAGTGGTTGCTCGATCTTGAGCAACTTCTTTGCGAGTCGAAAGGTAAAATGTGTTCGCAGGGAGTTGTCCGGTGGCCAGACTCCAGATGAACGTCAGATCTACTATGGTCATGAAATTTTGGAGGTTCCGTCTACAAACGTCCAGCCGCTTGTTCGCAGATGCTTCGACAAACTGATGTCAATTCGACAACGCGATCAGATCGGCGTGGTAGTGGTTTTCGTTCCATGCTTGGTTTGTGAACTGCTAATCATGTAGTGAGATTGTTGTTTGCTTTCAGCGTGACGCCATTCTCCTCAAAGAAATGTGGCTTCAGTGCCGCTGCCACGGAGTATGCCCTTCTACATTGGGGGAAGATGCGAACTGTCCGTGGAAGAGTCAACAAGAGGAGCGCCTCACTATGTCGTTCCAAGCTGGATCAACAGAAAAAGCCGAACTCGTTCCTGGAGTGACAATAATTTCTTCGAATATCATTGAGCAAAGCAAATGGATGTCCAAAGCGAAATATGTTGTCGACTCGGGATTGGTTCGAAGAGTGACTAACTATTATGGCATACGGCATTTAATGGAGAAGCCGGCAACTCGTTTCGAAGTTGATCAGCGAGCGAACTGCTCCAGAATCGACGCGGTCATCTATCGTTTGTACGCAGAGAGCACTTATCGGTAAGTTTTCGTCTTGTAACTTTATTTAAAGCATCATCACAGTTCGATGGAGGATGAGTGGAGTGAAACGAAGTATGGGGATTCTCGTTTGGTTTTAGCAAAGTTGGCTGACGTTTGCGGCATGACCAGAGCCACGTGGGGAAATTTTGACACGCTAATTTTGTCAGAGCCGGATGACATTCAGCAGTGGACATTCGATGATCTTTGTCGAATTGGATTGCTCACTGGAAACGGTTGCGATGTCCCCGGCGGCCAGTTACTATATGACATCAATCGCTGCCGGCTCAAATTGGTCTGTGCTAATTGATGCTAATTTGATCCGCTAACTCACTGCTGTTTAGTTCACCAACCAGAATATGGATTTCAACGGCTCAACTGTTGCGATGAACCTCATCATCGATCGGAGTAGCATGTACAAATACTACGTTGCCGCATGGTTTCTTGTGAACGAACCAAACTTCTTCATTCCACACTGTTTTTCTGTAGCAGTGGACAAGAACGAAACTCCTCTGCGCCCTCGAACAATCGTTCGTAAGGATTGCTTCAATGACAACTTTTCGGAGATGACGACCATGCTGTGCCTCTATCAGGCGTTTGTTCCGAGCACGGATAAAGGAGGCTTTTGCGAGAAACATGGCATCAACTTGAGCGCCATTCAAAACGTTGAGGTAGTAGTTTTGCCATCTATGTTACACTCTCAAAGCTTCTTGTTGCAGAAAAAGTTCCACTTGGCAATCTCAAACACCAATTTTTTTGAAAGTGAAAGAGATGTCGGACCAAACGGTAAACACGTTAACTATGGATTACCGAACATGTGGGAACTTCCAATCCGCACGGTTCATCGAGAAGAATTCAAGAGAGCGTTTCGTGCGGAAGTTGCAAAGTACATGCAAGTAGCTAATCCGCAGAGGTCTGGTGCTGCGATAACCTACAGTATCACACATAGTGAGGAGCAACAGTTCAATGCGCAGATCGCTGATAGCGACGCTCTATATGGCGAAACAGGAAAGTTCTACTGTGATGGATTGCGATCATTTAGCGGAAACCAGTACATTTTCGTTAATACTATGCGTCATGAGGATCAAGATTGCCGGAAATGCCCAGCGCTGGTCTGTTCATGCAGTCAACAAGGATTTGATGCCAGTGGAGAACATCGTCCATTTTCAAATAAGCTTGATTTCGTTGCTCAAAAGCCAGATATTGTCAGTCTTCTTCATAATCGGGAAACACTCGGATTGCAGCTTTTTTGCTCGGAGACCGCATTCTCTGCCATTGAACCAGACAATGTCGAACCGGTGATGCCGAGTAACCGGACTCTAACTAGTCTGTAATCTTCTTTTTGTTCTGACCATTTGTGCCTTTATTATTCGACGTTCTGAGTCTTTTGAGTTTGCCTTCTATATGTATCCTCCTTCTTTCAGTCGAATAATCTTGTTTCACGTGTTTTTCTTCCGTTTTACGCTTAAATTGACTCATTTGTTGCCTTCTTCACTTCATAATTCACCCATAATTGTTGCTGGTTGAATTGTATAGCGATTTTGGGCTTCTGGCGCGAGTTCCCTGAGCGCTTTCAATTTCCGAAATCAGTCGGAAGCTGGCTCGCGGATAGACCATAGAATCTTGTGTATCACTCAATATGTTCTTTCATGGGTCGTTTTATCGATATAAAATCTTGTTGAGAAAGTTTCTGTGTTCTTGTGCATCACATTTCAATTCATTTCGTCGAGTCGAACTCTTGTCGTCCTCAGTGCTCACAGTTCGATCATCGATTTCACACCAGGGACGATTTCTTCTCTACGAAATCGTGTCCAACTTTGCTTTTCAACAGAGAAAACTCCGCGTGGCGTCGGCTTTTGACGAGCATAGTCATAGAGCCCCCATCTAATCTCATTTGATTGCTCACGTTGGGTTGATTGTCTCGTCTCACAGTCTTGATCTCTGTACATGTTGGCGAAACTCCAAGAGCGAAAGGAAAAACCATTTGTGTGATCGTTTTGCGCCAACCTTTACACGTAAAATAACGCATAGAGCATTGTTTATTGCTGGATGTGAGACATGTGCTTCATTTGCTCAGCGAAATACCTTCAAAAGTCACACTTGCTTGCGCGAACGCTCGGCTCGTCTCCTTGTGGCGCAACAAAGACCTCTCACTTCTGCGCGCGATGATCTGCGGCCCTGCAATCTGATTGTAAATTAGACGCCGCTCACGGCTATCTGAGGCGGCTAAAGGTCAAAAGTCGGCGTTCCCAACACTTTTTGTAAACATTGTGCTATCTTGATGTCATCGTCTGTTGGTGTCTGAAACGTTCTCTTCCTTCTTTCTATCACTGTTCTATTTTCAGGTGAAATGGCCGACTATTTTCAACGATTGAAGACTGACTGTACGGTTAATTTCGATCCAGCAATTGAAAAAGCGGTTACCGTCTACGCAAACAACAATGATTTAGTTTGGTTACTGGTCGCGAAGGCGGGAACGGGTAAATCGCTGATGATACCATTCCAACTTGCGTTACTGTACGGATATAATGTGGTCATAACGCAGCTGACTAGAAAAGCTACCACCAACCTGTACGAGAAAACGGAAAGGTTGATCAGAACTTATAGTCTTCCTGTCAACGCGGAGTGCCGTTTCCGAAATTCAGGAGAGCAGGGAATCATCAAAAGAAGGTAAGATCAACGCGCTTGAGTGTAAGCCTATGTCTCAATTTCAGCTCTTATCCTACCATAATCTATGCCACGGATGGTAAGATCACGAACACATCATATCGAAAAGCTTTGCTCGGACAATACGGCAAAACGGTGCTGATCATCGACGAAATCCAAGCGCTCAACAAAAACCAAGAGCACTGCATTTCTCTTGGACGTGGACGCTTCCAGGAAAACGTGTATGGTTTTAAGATTCTAATGCTGAGGTTAGGATTTCAGTCTTTCTTTCTCCTTTACGTTTAATTTGTGTTTTGCAGCGCTCAAATTGATCCTGAAGGACAACGCTTCAAGGATATTACGAAATTCTTCAACAACAAGCAAATTGAAGTGATCTACAAACCACTCACAACCAATCCTCCTTTTCAATGCCAAATTCAGTACGGCACGCGTGAAGCGACCGTTGTAAAAAGCAAAGATGAAGCAATGGAGACGGCGAAAAGTTTGTGGAACAAATTGATGGAGATTCGAAAAGTGGACAAAGATAGCGGAATATTGATCTTTACTGCATGTTTGGTGAGTCAGAAATGAGATGAAATCCGTACTATGGCGCTGTTTTTAGTCGGAAGCGGTCTTGTTACAAGATCTGTGGCTGTCCGAGTGTCAATGCGCACCGCGTTGCAGTTTCGAGAAGCAGGGGAGTAACAAATGCAAATGGGCAAACGCTCAAAGAAAACTCATTTCAATCTTTTTCCGCGCAACGCAACAAACTGAACACAACAAAGGCTACAAGCAAATGAAAGGAAAGATCGTCATTACTTCGAACATCAACGAGACTGCTGTTACAATGATCAACTTGAAATATGTCATTGATCCAGGCACGGTATGCCGTGCTTCTTACATGCGTGGAATCTACTGTCTTCGCGAATGCATCGCAAGTAGATCGGAGATTGACAGCCGTGCTGAGCGTGCTAACCGACACACTAACGCCGTGGTGCATCGGATGTTCGCCGAGAACCAGTAAGAACAGAATACGTGTGGCTAGCGACATCTACAGCTTTCTGTTTCAGAAATCTCTATATTGATCCACCGAGCGAGTGCCGCCTCACAGATCCTCGACTCGTACTTGCGACCATTTTGCAGAAACGCCAAGAAAAATTCGAGATATTCGGCGTCAGCATCGAGCACGTTAAAGACGAGATTGTCACGCAGAATGTTAGAATCGATCAATGGTGTTTTGATGAGCTTTGCGAGGCGAAGCTACTGAAACGGACTGAGAAAGCAGATCAGTACACCGTCAACTGGAAACGATTGGCGAAAGTAAGTGATCGGAGTGAGTAAACAGTGCATCTGAAATTCAATTTAGTTCAATAGTCAATGCATGGATTTCCAAGGCTGCTATGTTGCCACTCAGCTGCGAGGCGTCAACAGGCGATGTGACCCAATGTACATCTACTACGTGGCGGCCTATCTAATGGTCAACGAACCGAATCTCTGGCTCCCCATGTTATGCGAACGAGAAAACAGGACGGAAGACGACGAGAACGAAGACGACGAGGACGAAGACGATGAGAACCAAGATAACGAGAGAAAACATGTCAAGAGGCCGCGTTATAACATTTACAAAGCTAGATTCAATGACGGCTTCGCCGAAATGACCACTGGACTAGAAGTCTATAAAGCTTACGTCGCAAGCCCAGATAAGGAAAAGTTTTGTAGCGATAATCGTCTTAACCACGGAGCGTTCGATCAGATTGAGGTGAGCTATCAAACCCATGGCTGTTGATTCATTGTCTGTTCATAGGGCAAATTCACGCCAATCATGTGTTGGAACGGACTAGAGTTCAAATCACAGATGCAAGATCTTGACTTGCGAGATGTTGATAAGCTCGAATTCAAATTAAAATTCCGCAAGGCTGTAGCTCCTCATATGAAGATTGCTTATCCAGTCATGCGTACAAGAACGTTCCGTCTGAATGAATATCCTGAGGACAGATACGAGCCGTCGATCGGTGTAAACGACGCCATCGGCAGGGATTATAACGGAAAAGTCTACTGCGACGGAATGAAAAGCTTTAAAGCAGGAGAGTATTTCCTGTCCAACACGATGGTTCATGAAGATCCACCCGTTGATGAGTCCTCGGTGTGCAGTTCTCCAGGAGTTGGCGTGGACGATTGTGGGGAAACGAGCACAACGGTTAGCTCCACTGATGACTGTTACCTGTGCGAGGAGACAAACCTTGGAAGCTCCACATGAATCTTCTACAGTGATCAATTTGCATGCTGCTGCCCTAATGCTCAATGTACACTGTGATCTGCTCAACTGCTCAATAAAATTGGCTTTCAAGTACTGTTTGCCGGCACAATGCGATGCACAAGTTGCTCGTTATCTTTACGCATAATGCACTGATGATCAAATGCCGTTGCTGCTCTAGCCGTCCCTCTCTAGCGTGATGTTCTCGTATTTTGAGGAGTGCGGATGGAAAGAGAGCTTTCAAGAGAAATGCCCCGTATTCGGATCGTGGGGAAAATTGGCAGGCTCTTTGCCAATGGCCACTGTATGCGTACATGAACACATTTGATTGTGACTGAATTCGTACTGTGCTGTTGCTGCTGCAGTCGCGCATTGTTTCACTAATTCGTTTTTCTTCCATATTCATTCAAAAAACAATGCTGATTGGAAACGATTCTCACTGAACAGTTCCATCAGAATACCGCTACGACACGATAACTCGCTCGAGGGGAGTTTGATCCAAGAAGCCATACGAGTTTTGACTAGTCGCGGCCCCAAAAATCCGCTTCACAGGCTCTAGACCCAATCAAGCAGCTTTCATACTACGGTCATTTATTTTGAAAAGTCATTCGCAAAGACAAATAAATATTTATTACAACTCTTCGGCCCTCGATCCAGTCACGTTCTCGCTACCCTACAGGATCTTTCCAGAGATTCAAATTCACCGCGGGGATCTTGTCGCACGGAATAGCGCGAGTTCCGTCGTCAACTTGGAACGCGGTCGGTACAATTGCCGGCAAATTCTCGCCGGTGATGCAGAGAACACTGGCGAGTGAGCCCATTCTCAACGCTTCCACTTGTGGAGGAGTGAACACATCCCGATTTTCAAAGTAGAATCTGGAAGCACTGGTATTACGGCACCCATCAGCAAGTGAACGATCGCACCTGTCGCCGTCTCGAGAACGAATGAACTGATCCGCAATTATGCAAGCAAAGGTGGGACCGACGACACGACCTGGTGCAGGATCCTCAATGATGCCGCCGACGTAAAGATCGACAGTTTCTGGCATGTCGTGGTAGAGCTCGCGGACGCGAGCGCGAACCATAGGCTCCGCAACTTCTGGCCACTCGTCGAAGCTGCGTAGAGGAGGGAGTTTGCAGAGCGCTCGGTACTTGTTGTAGGATTGGAAGCCGTGATCGCGTCCTCTTTGAATGTTCACCGAAGCCATGTCTCCCTGGCCGTTCAACACAAGGTCGGTGAGCTAAATGAAGGCCGTTCAAATGTTCAAAAGACCCATTCTCACTTGAGGAGTTATTCTTTGAGGCGCACGACTGAACGTGGAGATGAGTCCTCGTACAATGAAATCGGTTCCGCCGTTCACCACTCGGCTGATGTCACTTTCCATCAAATTGAACGTCAACTCGCCGGTTTTCCGCCATTGGGCGTCGCGCAGCGGATACGACTCCAAAATAAGCCCGTGCAATCGATAGGCAGCTCCGGCGAATTCATTTGTAACCGCTGGATTGGTTGTTGGATTGTAGCCATTGTACGGTGGAATCATCGTTGCAAAATCAGGTCCGAGCAGAGCGGGAAGAAATTCTTTATAGGTGATGACTTGCAGATACGCGCCGACGATTTTTCTTGTTTCCTGGAACGTTCTGTCCGGATTCCAGTGTGGATTGAGGTTGCGCAGATGGCTAGCGATACTGAAAAGCACGAGAATAATACAGTTAACAGAAATTACTCCTCACTGATTGTGAAGTCGCAGAAAGATGGTGTGAAAAGCTCCGAGACCGATGAAGAGACTTGATCGATCGTCGCCTACAGCAAAAGTTGCCATTCCCGGATGAGGTGGAAACATTCTCCCCGCACTCATGGTGACTCTGAGTAGACACGAATTTATTCCGGTCATTCTGAAGGTGTTGTGGCTCTTGCTATCACTACCGTAGATCTGAAACTGATGATTTGAATGTGCGCTCAGTCAGTGAAAATCAAACCTGCGATCCATCGATGAAAGGAGTATTGGAATTGACCTGTTCGCGAGGATTATTGCCAAAACTGGTGCCACAAGCTGCCGTCGCTCGAGAGAAGTTAATGCACGTCTGGCGTCGTCTGAAAGCAAAACGTTTGATCTGCTAAAATGAGTCTTGTTTCAACTCACTTGCGATCCATTGCGTTCTTCAGCTCAATATTGAAGCACGGCGCGTCTCTCATGTCACAAGTGCAGTGTGGATCCAACGTGTTGCTGGTCATATCATGGCTGAGAAACTGACCAAACTGCATCAGCATCGCGTTGGCTGGGATTGTAAACGTCACCGGCGTTTTGAGAAGATGGTTGGTCACTTCACGAGGGTTTGGAAGATGATGCTTGAGCGCTCCTGAATTATAGAAGTTGGCTTGTTTCTATGAACTGTTCCACTTGCCCACAGCTGCGTTCACACCATCATCGTAGTTTGGTTCGAGTAGGCGCAGGAATGGCATGAACGAGGCGCCCTAAAACGAAGCAGGTATTAATTACGCAATACGGTGATGTGCATACGAATAAAGAGTTGTTGAGATTGTTGCACGAGCCATCGAACGTTCTGTACTTCATATGGTAGCACAAATTCTGCGCGCAGACATTCGGGAGATTGATCCGAGCGCATCGTTCTCGTTGCTTCAGAGTCGCGTACTCATTTCGCGAGAATACAGGCCTTGTTTCAGCTGAAATTACACAAGTACAGCTGTGATTAGGGTAGATTGCAGTGATTACCTTCCCGAGTTTGCACAAACGAACATCCCGGAGGTGCTGCAGGGTCTCGAGCTGAACAAGGAGAGAAAATGAGTGAAGCAGCGAGGAAATTGATGAAAATGAACATGCGAAAAGGAGGATGCGATTGTTAGTTGGTCAAGGGCAAGTGCAACGAGTGTTGGTTTACTCAGCCAAACCCAAGAAAGAGGTCATGACTGCTGCCGAAACTCACTTACTTCCATTAGGGCATGAGCGACATGAGACGGGACAGTGCGGAAGCATCCAGTTGGGATTGCGTGAACACTCGCCAATGTCGGCCCACGAGAAACAGCTCGGATGGTCATCGCAGCAAGGACCGAGACATCGAGGAACTTGAGCATCTGAACAGGGCGTAGAATCAGTCAAATTAAGTGCAAACAAACGCGCTTACCTGTAAAAATGACGACAAAAACGACGAGAAGAACAGCTGGAGCGGTTCGCATCGCGAAGCCCGGATGGCAACTGTATATGCCCATGTGAAGCGTTAGCTACTCTGTAAATCTGTAATTCGTCAAGTTAATCTCCTACTCGCAGATCAATTGACTTCCAAACTGTAATCCTATTGTCGCCAGAGTCGCCATTGTGACGACGTGCGACGGACACCCTGAGGATTACTCGTTTCCCACGCGCTTATTTTACCGCTATCAAAGACCCCTCAGGGAGAGAGATTAGTACAGGATGGCTGTTTGATTGCGCAATTCACGGGAACTACAGTACGCCAGAAACAGAAGCATAAAACGCGCATTTCAGTTGTTTCTTTTCAGAAGCGATAAACATTTGCGACAGGAGATTATCAAATCGCTAGTGAAACGAGTGGTCACTCCGAGCCAATAGGCTATGAATATGACTATGAATGAAATTCATAGGGAGGGAGAGAAGAGAAAAAGGGCGGCGGTGTGGGTGGAAGGAAACAGTCGTTTCGACAACAAATGTTAAAAGGCACTGAAACGAATCCGTTGGAATGTTGTGACTTTGCGTGGAGGCCGTTCCAGATGCTAAAGTGATGTTTCCGATCATATGCGCTGTTGATTCGCTTTCCCTCAAGCAACACACCCACGAAGCCAAAACATGAGCGTTGAATCGTGTGGCATTTTCAAACTTCAAGCCTACAGACAAAAACAAAGTCTGCAATTTTTGATCATCAATAAGCCGTTACAGTAAGAACGGGTGTGATCTGCGATCGTCTGGATGAGAATAATAACAGAATGAAACATCTCTGCGTCATCGCTTATTTTCACTTTGATCGTGTCACCACTGTCTGCGCCATTTCAAATTGAAAGGCTACGTGCCGGTTGAACTGTAAAGATACGAAGCAAGAAGCAAAACACATCAAAACGGGATGAAGTGTTTGGGAGTTTAGGAAACGTTCCAGGCAGCCTACAATCAGCCAAGCAGTGAAACGGTAAAGAACGAGACATCGTTTAACTTAAAATGTAGCTAAATCAATCTTGTTTTCTATGCTTATTTCATTGACCCCACTGGCAGATGGTGTTTTCAGATGCCTGTTGTCATTTTGAGTGTTCACTTTGTCGGCACGTTGAACGGTCGCAGTTAAAGGAATAATTTAGGCTCTATCAGTAGTTTTTAATGTTGACGAGACCGACTTACTGTATTTTTCCACAAATTTGCAATATCTAATCAATTTCGTCTCTTATACAATCAGTGAGTAGCATGCTGATAAGGCCTAATTGCGTATCTCCAAAAGTGATTGCTGCTTGCTCGCGGAAGAGCAACGCCAATGCCTTCCGGTAGCTTGCTGTGGTGCGTGACGGCTGTATGTCTCTAATCTTTCATCTCTAACTTGGTGTGCAGTCTTTTCTTTGTGTGAAATTGCAAAATACAACCACAAATACTGCCATTCACATCGCACAGCGACCGATTACGGCAGTCCAAGCTGTAATCGACTAAAGTACGACAGACACAAACGATCAGCTCTCCAATTTTCGCTCGCTTGTAATCAGCAGCATTTCTAGAGTGTAATTTATCGAAATTGGCCAACACAGTAGAAAGCAATCTCTACATTAGCTCGTTTAACAACAAAATGAAAACCTGAAAGCACATTAGCTACATAACTGCCGTTATTGTGAGAAAGATTAGAGGAAATTCAATGTTATATGTACAAATGACCGAGGATATTCCACTAGAACGATTGTCGGGAGTGGGATTTGCACTGCAACTATGTACATTACATGCGGAAAGCCAATATTGGATGGATGCAAAGTGATTTGACAAATCAATGATTGAGGTAACAAACTCCAAAAGCGCAGCTGTTACGAAATACCGGTGTGTGTGGTGCAGAAACTAGAGTGGTTCTCGTTGGCTGGTGTTAACCGCTTTGTTTGGACCCAGTCGTTGCGGGACTACAAGACAGCGAGGCGAGATTCACGTCGGATTGTGTTGTGAACGAGGAGAGAATTGCAGAGTCCACGGGCTCTAGGCATGAAGGACAAGTGAACGAGCGTAGCAGCCAGTCGTCGATGCAGGAAACGTGATAGGAGTGAAGGCACGGTAGATAGCGGATTGGATCTCCATTGTCGAATTCCACCATGCAAATCGCGCATCTAAACATAGAATATTGGTAATTGGAGCTGTGTAATTGCAGCGAAAATGATATTTGTGCTCTGTAAAGTGCAAACCAATTTGTCAAAAGTGCAACGAACTTACTCAACGTCTCCCTTCGCTCCTTCCGTGTAGGTGTCCGCCGGAATCTGCTCGAGCAGACCAAGAACACGAGCTCGTTTTGCGTCGTTCAACCCTTCCAGCTGCAGTTCTGCCGATGTGTCACGTTCGGTCGCATTAACATACAGTTCGTTGACATATGAACTCTGCAACAAAGTCGATTTAAATCATCATCGCTAGAGCAGGAAAAGCATCAACATACCGGTCCGTTCCCGCGATTCTGTCTTCTCTGTTCACGACTGTCGCGTGAGGAGCGTGACGACGATGAGCTCGATGACGAGCCACTATTGTTGCTCCCACCGCTGCTCGACGACGATGACTGTGAAATCGCGCCTAATGGGGAAGTGTCATCGTGCTCTTGGCCAGCTGAGAGAAGATACGCGAGACAATTCCCCATCCCACAGCAGGACCACCAACAGTTGCTGGGTGACGGCGGTGACGACGACAGCTTTGCGCGTTTTCTATTCTAGTTCTTCTCTTTTCTCGATTATGAAAGCGATCGACTCGAATCGATAGACTCGACCACCCTAAACAAGGTACGATGTCACTGTGAGTCAATAATATTGATAGAATAGAGGGCAAAGAGACGATTCACACGGTGTCGCGACCGACCATACACGGAGTATTTGTTGTCCACAAGCGACAGTGTTGAGATTAAATGCTTCGCTCTGTTTGTGGCCTTTAGTAAAGTCTCAGCGCAAAAAATCTGAATTTTTAATGAGGTCACATGGAATAAATAGAGCCTCTTTGGTTTCGTTCGCGTTTTTGCCGCTATCCGATGGGAAATAGACGAAAAACGATATCGTTACCGTCAACAAGCCGATAGATTTAGCATGTTTGGCCGCCAAATTCGATTAGCAGCACACGGAAAGTTAATTCAATCTTCAAGCAGGTGCTGCCCGTCAACAACCAACTACCGCATGCGCCTTAAAACCACAGCGCAGACGCCGTGTACAATTGCTCACAAAATAGAGAGGCGAAGCAGCGCGCACGAATCGTTCATCGTCGTTTCTATCAAAAATAAACACCAAAAGTCGCGTTGCGCGCTACAAAAACCGTCGTAAGAGTGCACGAAGGAGTAGTTTGAGGCCTGTCTGTCCTCTTCGTTCGAGAGAGTGAGAGCACAATGCATACATCATAAACCCACCGCCTACAGCCATGTATGTTGAATAGACGAACGGGCGCCACACGAAAAGAGAAAGAAAAGGAGAGTCTTCCATTCTCGCAGCTCTTCCACTCCCAAATCGAATCGATCTCGCGAGGACAAGCAGCAGCACGCAGCCCACACCCAACGCACGTGTGGAGATGGACAGGATGAGAAGAGCTTTGCGCATCCACCAAAAACGCCTCGCGTGTGTTCTCGTCACATCCGGAGAAGCCAAAAGGCAATTTCCGAAAACCAATCAAATCAACGCACTAAGCTCAGAGCTGAGTTGAGCAGAGAGGGAGAGGAGCGACAAAACCCAAACGACCACCCAACAACACCACCCAACGCGACATGCTCTCTCAGCTGGTCGTCGCTCAGTCAGTCGGTCCGTCGTGGGTCCGCGCCCGGGCGCGACGCTCTCTATTACAACAACAACCGGCAGTAGTCAGTCGGTGGCAGATGGAAGGCTTTCTCTCCCGCCGCTGCTGCGAATCAAGGCCATTTTCTGCTTCCGTGTAGGTAGGAATGAAATGAATTGGTCGTCGATCGATCGTCTTTGAAGATTGTCACCTCTAGTCGCGTGCGCGCGATCAATAAACTAGCAATCAGCTTGCTTGTCTGCCGCCCGTGGCCGAGAGATGATCAAGCGGATTCGTCCGAAACGAGCTCTAACCGAAATCACAATTTTCAGGGATAGTTTATTCAAATAAGTCTATAGGAGAATCTCGATGAAATAATACATATATAGACTATGGTTATTACGCTATATAGCTATGCAAATATGAAAAGAAGAAGTAAGAGTAATTCCGCAGGCAAACAGAACAATCACTCGCAAAAGAGGACAAAAACCGAGCGTAGAATACAAATGTCAGCTAGGAGAGAAAGAGAAATGTGGCGGTAGTTGGCCACAGACGACAAATGCATGCGTTAACCAAATCAATTAACTTAATAGCTTCATAACTGCCTAGGATAAAATTTTCATAAACGCTTTGAGATCAGCGTGACCGTGAAGACGATACACAACGCACTGGAGTGCTGCGGGGCGAGAGGGGAATAGGAAAGAGAGGAAGAGAGAGAGAGAGAGAGAGAGAGAGAGAAATGAACAGAAAAGATTGTCTACAATAGCTTTGTGAGAACTCTGTTTATCACAGGAAGTAGAATTTAGAGGAAATGTCCCGCAAGCGAAATCAATGTGAACGTTAGGAGACGTTCAAAACCCATGACATAAAAACCGTATAGCGAACAGTAAAATGAGAGAATGAGTAATTTTTACAGGAAAATAACCTATGCACACTTCTTTTTTTGTTGATTAAATGCAAAAAACGAGAGCTAATAACATTAAAATAAATAAGCAAAACACCTGATCTCTAACGGGAAGCAATTTGGTGGCCGCTCAAGTGTGTGGAAGGAATCTCGGGCATTTCCGAATCAATGCCTTTCAACGTTTCGCACTCGGGCTCGCAGTAAAAGAATTCTTCTTCGTGGACGATCTCTTTGTCAAAGTAGCAGAAGCAGTGATACCACTTATCACAGCCGTCGCACTGAACCCAGTTGACGATGTTGTCGGTCGGAGGGTTCTTGCACGGATTGGCGCGGCACTCGCCAGCATCAGCTTCAATGTTGGAAGGAGGATCGGCAGTCGTATCAGCCGGCGTATCAGCAGCCGGATCAGCATTCAGAGCTACAGGCGGATCGACGGGCGGATCAATAAACTGAGCAAGAGCAGCAACCTCTTCTTCTTCCTCCTCTTCATCAATAGAATTATTTGACTCAGATTCTGAAATTTTCAGTAAATACACTGTTTGCCACTGAATTGCGCACCTTCGGGTGTATCGTCTTTGTCCCATGAGCCGCGCGACTTCTTGCGTGGACGACCAATTTTCTTGGCTTTCTTCTGCTTCTTGAGAGCCTCCTAAATGCAGTGCAGATTAGAAAGGATAATCCAGCATTCTCATCCTACCTTTGCCTTCGTCTTGCTGGCACGCTTAGGCTTTGTAATCTTAGGGCTCATGACGGCTTGACTGCTTCGGCGACGGAGTTTTCTACCAACGACGGAGCACGGGATGCTTTCGTTGCCGCTTTCTTCAGCAGCAGGCGACTCTGGCTTCTTCGAACGTCGCTTGTTGGTTTGCTTAGGCGAAACGGTCGAGGTGCGACTCTTCTTTGCAGAACGGACGTTCTTTACCGATGGGAGAGAGCCCTGAAAAGACGAAACCATCGTTACAATTGACTCGAAACGGTCGCTTACATCGCTCTGTTCGCTTTCTTCCTCTACGCTTGCTTCCGCGCTTTCTTCCGCGCTTTCTTCAGCGCTTTCTTCGTCCGAAATTTGCTTTAATTTGTTCTGACTTCTGGTGCTCTTTGCATAGCCCTTCTTCTGCTGCTGCTGCTGTTGTTGCAGCTGCTGCTGCTGGTGCTGCTGGTTAAGGCTCTCGATACGAGTGGCATTGGTTCGAACGCCCGTTCGGCGCGAAGACAACTCAGCTTGGTGCATAAACGAGCCTAAAATAATTAAATGAGATCTTCATAATTCAAATAATCATGAATCCATACCATCGAGATCGCTGAGAAGACGTTCTACATCATTCTGCTTGTGACGGACGGCAGGCTTGGATTCCTTCTTTATCTTTTTCGCCTCAACCGCTGGTTCCTCGTCAGAAGTGTTCTGTTGAAGACTGCGCTTCTGAGCAGGAGAGCTGTTCGAATGATTCGTTGAGGAATGCAGCGAGTGAAGAGACTGGATGGAATGAATCGAATGCTTCGACTGGATGGATTGATGAGAATGGGCTGGCGACGCTGATCGACTGGGCTCCTCTGAAACCGATACGTTACTCTCGATGTTTACTTTTCCTTTTGTAAACATACTGATTGAAGGCGACGCTGATCTCGAGTTTCCCGACACGGGCGACGACTTCACTACTTGCGCCAGTGGCGACGATTTTCCGTTAACGCCATTCTCGATTGCAGCCGGTGCCTTGTTCACCACAAGTTGCTCCTCCGCATTTGATGTGGCCTTTGGCGTTTTTTCCTTCTTCAATATTTGGTCAATTGAGTTCTTTGGGGGAGACGGTACCGAACTGTCACATTCCATCTTCACCGATGGAGCAGTAATGCTGGACGATGTGGTGGATTGATTGAGATTCGCTTCTTTCGTGTGCAGATCTGCATTGGCTGGAGCACTGCGAACTTCAGGAATCTCTTGGATGGGAACAGGCTTCGCAACGTGTGGGACGACCCGCTTAAATTTCGGAATTACCGGCGACACCTGTTGAGGGCGCTGTGGGACGACCGTAGGAGCGGCATGGACAGCTACTACCGGAGGCTGGGCAACCGCTGGTCTAGGAACGACTTTTGACTCCTTGGCGCTGTTCTTCCGGGTAATGTTGTTTACAGTGCTGGCGGCTTCTGCGATCTTGCGAGCATCGAGCGCGGCTATCTGCTGATAATTCGCGTTCATAACCTTTGAAACTTGAGTGATTCCCAGTTGACTGGCAACGGTATGCGGGAGGCCTGATGTGGGACGCTGCGGGATCGGTGAAGCCACAGTTGGTGGTGTTGGCTGCTTCACTTGACGGAACGAGTTCTGTGATACCTGAGCAGGAGACTTCGTGGCACGCATTGCAGCAGCGTTGTTGTTAGAAAGTTCTTCCATTTTGATCTGGTGATTCACGTTGATCAGATTCTGCGTCCCTTGCAGTAGATTCGCACTATTTCCCATCAGAAACGACGAGCTGGTCGGGAACGGATAGCCCATCTGCGATGCGAGTGCTGAATGCAGTTGGGTGTTGAGCATGTTCGACATATTCGCCGGGAATCCCGGAATCGACTGCATATTCGTAGCTGGTAGTGACTGGTGCGCTCGCGCCGCTTCAGCCGAGATTCTGGCGGCTTCCGCTGCCTGAGCGGCATGCGCGGCTTGTGCGGCTTGGTGCGCTGCTTGTTGTTGCGCAACGCGTTGCTGTTGCTCATGGATGTGCCGTATGGAGTTTGTCAAATCGCGGCTCTGTGAGCTGTTCAGCCCGAAATTGTGCTCGGCTGCTATCCTTGCCCGTAAAGCTTTTGATGTTGCAGCATCTCGATCCATTCCCAACATGTTCTGACTGTGCGCAGCAAGTGCCGCTTGCGCAATTGCGGCTGCCGCAGCATGTTGATCTATGCCGGAGGTGTTTGCGACAGAAGACAACTGTTGATTCCAATCGGCCGCGTCAGGTATCTGAATTGAAAAACGTTAAGTTATTGAATTAATTATTTAAAGCAAAGCGCGGGTTAAAGCACACAATTTAAAAAAGTGTCAATTCAATTAGTCGCAACGCAAACTGTAAAAAAAACTTGCCTTTGCACCAGACCAACCGGGCCAAAACGGAAACGCACTGGCGATTGAGAAGTACGGGAACTGTTGAGTTAGTCCCCGGCTTGCGGCGAGCTGCTCGGCTGTAAGTCCGGAGTGAGAACTCGCGGCGACTGTAACTGAGGGCGTTGGAGTCGCTGCTGGAGTGACATTCGGAGCAACGAGAGGGACACTCGGAGCAGCCGTCGGTCTCGAAGGTCCGGCCGACGGCAAATGCAAGTTCGATGGACAGGTCCGCGAAGTGATCGGCGTGAGTCCAGCGAGAGCCGCAGCTTGGGCAGATAAAAGATTCGGATTGCCAGATCCCGATGTAATCGTCATGAACGGCATATGGTGGCCGTTTGGTCGCATGATCCGCTCACCGTTCGGAGAAAATCCGGTGTATCGGTGCCTTTCGCTCGACTTTTCGAACTAAAATAAGCGTAATGTATCAGCTAATCACGGCGCACAATTTTTACCACAAACGCGAATTCCGCTTTGTACTGAGGAGCGTGTTCACCTGCCCGAATGGCGGCACCGTTCACGTGTCCGAATTTGATTATGTCGTTGTCGTGCAGATCGACCGTGTTTTTTACCTGAAATCATTTTGGTTATGAGATTTGTCACACAAAAAATCAAATCCCCCAACAAATGTGTCAATTACATTAATTACGCACACGTTGATGCGCTAACTCACGCAGCAGTCGAGCTAAACACGACCGCTCGGGCGGCAGTCGCGCTGTTATGGCGCGACAGACATTAATTTCAACCTGGATTAAAAATTGTACCTCACTACTAATGTTGTTATGCAGCCGCACGGCGAGGCCGCAACGACGACAAATACCCATAAGACGCTATCGTATGTCGCACCTCCTTCTATGTAGACGCGCGCGCGAGCGCGGAGCATACGAAAACAGCCAGCGGTGCGATGTTTTATTGTTTCTATTTGTGAGTTGTAAACAACAACAGCAACATAGCGTTGTGTTGTTGCGGTGTCAGTGAGCCAGAACTATCAAAATCGTGCCTAAAGACCACTGCCCCGCTCAGCTCGACGAAAACATATTGCGTGCGGTGTAAACAGGCGTGAACAATCGGTCGGTAATTTCGTAGAGGCAAATTAGGTCAAAAAGCTGCTTATTTAATTGAAAAACCTATCGTATTTACTCGCTCCTCAAGATAATTGCCGTAATCATTGAAAAACGTGACACGGCCACAACAGCGCTAAAAGCGATAATTAAACTGGAGAGCAGTGTTGTTATCCACTCTCTTTCTCACTCTGTGGTTTAAGAAGATCAAAAATTTTTGCTGAGGGTCTCTGATACGACTACGAGAGGGGATAAGAGCGGAGGGAGACTAAACAAAATGTTTAAAAGCTGTTTTCTGTTAGTGCAAAGTGTAAACTAGACAAAAAAGCAGCATGACGAAGTCGGGAGGACGTGCCAACACATATCACATGCCGCAAAACGGCTGCAAAGATTAATCATTTTGAGAGAAAGTGGGCTGAGATGAGAAAAACTCATCTTCCATCGTTCGATCATCTCTGGCTGCAGAGAACCTCGACATTTATGGACTAACACCAACCAAGTTTCAAAGTGAAATCAAAAAGCGCGACCTCTCGGGGCGAGCAGCGCGTGGGAAATGAATCTGCGTTTACGTAGGAAACAATTAATTTGTGTGCTATGAAAGAAATAATCCAAGAATATCCGAGAATAAGAGGATGTAAGTGACACATGCCAGAACGAAATCGCTAAGTAGCGGAATGCTCACTGGGAGATAAAGCACCAAGCGAGCGAAATCTGTGTCAAGTGCCGCCACAGCAGCAATAGCAGCAGACGACCTGTTGTGGAAGTGGCCAGGTTGAGCTTGAGGCGCAGCACGCACTGCGCACGCTATCAGCATCACCCGCAGACGACAAAGCTTCGGTGCGCGTTCAGGAGCAGACAGACGACGCGCGGCCCGCCCCCTCCGAGTAGCGTTGCACAAGAGCGAAGGCAAACGCTTTCACGGATATTCGTTGCCTCTCTCGTGCTGTCCCTGCCGTACACGGCTTTCTGGATGCTATGAGGCTGCCGTTGGGTAGAGAGGAAAAGGACGAGAGAGGTCGCTTCGAAGAGTACACCTTTGCGCGCATGCGCACGCAGCACCGCCCTTGAGGGTACGGTGACCATAAGCTTTTCACGTGACGCACGAAGAGGAGCGCGAGGGACGAAATAAACAAAAGAGCGGAACTCACCCGGTAGTCGTTGATATACGTTCCGTTCAGGGAGTTGTCCCCAATGCAGTAGCGAAGAAATTTTCCGGACGCGTCCTTGTATCCGTGAATAAACGAATGATCCCGTGAGATCATATTGCTAAAAAGAGAAGCAGAACTAATTAGAAATTCGCCGAGAATTGATGGTTTATTAGTATTCGGAGCGCTGTCTTTCAAAAGAAAGTGATTTTCAAGCAGCACAGCACAATAGCTCTTTGCGATCGCCCTTGCGGACACAATGGCGATGTGGGATCATCAAAAAACAGCACCCGCCTTATCCCCTGCAGCCCATATGCCAAAACGGACAATCTCTGATCGGTATCACGCCGTCGGCTCGAGTTGCTAGCAAGGCCGAGCCGCTATCGGAGCGCACAAACCCGAGAGACACCTGCATATGGCAAGCAAGTGGCGCGAGCTAATTTAATCGCCTCAGACAGAGAAAAAGACAACTCGATTCGCGCTCAATTTGAACTTTAAAACGTTATATGCAAAGCCACACTCACCTGTATTGATGAGAATTCAGCACAACGTCAACAACCTCGGGATTCCGGCCAATCTTTGTGTCAACATCGAGTCTGCAAGGAATTTTTTCGCTTAGAAATCAGTCAGAAATTGATCCAATTAGACTTACAAAATGTAGCACTCGCTGTTGTACTCATCGCGGTGAGTGTCATCGTAGTAGATGCGGCGAAGATGGTATTGGCCCTCGGCGATGTGAAACGGTTGCGGCTTGTCCGCAGGCGCATCGCGCCTTACGGTGCCGTTTGAAGTCGACAGTTTGGCTTTACTTTCTCAGATCTGTTTGTACGTGAGGATGTGTTCTCGGCTTCCTAGAAGTATGAGCTTTTTGTTCCTAAGAGCGGTCCGTTCGCATAGCGCTACTGAGGACCGCCGTTGAAGGGGGTTATCTGAAACCAAGCATCAACATCACATTAGGTTGCGTGAGCGGAAACGTCTTCAGTAATGTGTTCTCGGCTTTTAGGGGTTTTGCACGCATTAAAAATTGTCGGATCATCGAGCACATCGCCGCAAACATGCTTTTAACAAGCCCAATTAGTTTTTCACTCGAATTGTCTCTCTTCGCTCTCTCGCTCGAAGTACGGTAAGCTGACGCTGCTGAGAGAAAAAAGGTGATGTGAGCGGAAGAGAAGAAAAACACGCAATTAATACCGAGAAAAATTGAATATATATCCACAGTGAAACATAACGCGAAACGCGTGAACGCACGCGAAAACACCATTATTCTCACCACCGTAAGCTCCATTTCTATAGAAAACTAACGGAGGGAACGCGTCACCATGCGTCTTCTTAAAAAAAAGTGAACTAAGGTTGAAGGTCCGCGAGGCCTAAAGTCCCCAGATACGTTTGCTCTTGCTATTTGACCGTTTGAAGACGTAATTAAGCCACGCCGAACACACTTTAATTGCCGCCTATATTTAGCTCTTTAACAGGAGAAGTAGACACACGCGCATCATCCTAATCCCCAATACGCGCTTTTTGCCTTTTCCCAATCAAACCGAGTGCTTCCTACGGTACACCATACATAAATTAATAATCTAAGAAGTCTGAACAAAATGGATCAACGCAAAGTTGAGCGCGCGAGAACGAACGGACGGCCTACTCACAGACACAAACACTGAGCTCTGTGTGCAGAGCAGCCGATTCGAATCGAATGATTCGATCGATTCGATCGATCAAAGACTCGAATTTTGTTGACTTGAACGAATAAAATAAACGCGCGAGCGGGCGGCAGTTGCGAAAGAAGAACGGACATCGTCGCCGATTAACTATCGAAATCAATCAATTCCTTTGCAGCTCCCTATAACGCGCGACAGTCGGTGGAAGAAGGAATGGAGATGCTCGATTGTCTTCACACCGCAACGCGCGCGCACACACACACACGCACAACACTTTTCGTTTCGCCGTAATCATGCTTATCTAATCAATCGCCCCCTGTCGTTGCCTCGTACGTCGTTGCGGCTGGCGCGACAACATCGTCACGGCCGCAATTCGATTTTTTGGAGCAAAAACGGACCACCGTCGATACTATTGACTCTCTGTTAAGTGGACGTCACAGTGGCGAGTAAACAGCGGCTACTCAAGTTACTACACTCGGTGTTCTTCTCTCAAACTACCGTACACGTCGCGCGTATGTGAACGCGTCTGTCTCATACGTCCATCATCATCAGCTGTGCCGGTGCGCTGCAAAAACATTCGTTCGTCGAGTGTGAGCGAGAATGCGATGGCTTCAAAAAATCGATTAGTCACGGGACAACCCCGTTTTCAGTGCTTCTCGAAAACGAATTCAAATGCTCTTCCGTGGCATTTAATGAGCTTCGGAAAGCGTCGAGTTGAATTTAAATGTTTCGCCGATCTCTTTCAATTGCGAAAGAAGCGATGCTTCCAACAAACGCAAATTCTTTTTCGCAAACAACGGGGACTGAACGGAGCAAAATGCCAACAAAAAAAAACGTTAATCGATATCGTATCCCCAAAGGAATGTGCGTCCGCAATAGGCAGAATATTAAAAGAGCGAGAGCAAGTCATTAGCGACAAGGAGAGAAAGGATTAGGTAAATAAGACAAATAAGGAAAAGCTCTCAGTTCAACTCTCAATCGATAGTACCGTTCACCGCGAAGCGAATGACGATGCTGTAGGTGTGAAAAACGAAAACGCCGCGCGTGCATGCGCATAATCGAAATAGCGCGGCGGCCATGCTCTACGCAGTCCTACAGCAGCGCACACACAAACGAACGAGTCTTGGCCGTCTTGAGCGACGACGCCAGCGACGGCCGCTGACGGCGGCGGCGGCGGCGACCCCGCGAGATGCGAAAGCGCGCACCGCACGGAGAGCACGAGGCGATTCGATCGATATTGTTGTCATTCCCAGCCGATTGAAAGTCAGTAGGAGTCGTCGGTTCGTTTTCTTCTTCGCCGCTGTGTCCGTCGTCGCCGAGTCGCACCAGCGTCAACGCGCTCTCTCCGTCTCTCGCTCGGGATGCCGTCGCGCGACGACAACAAATCGCGTGCGTGCGAAAAAAACACAAAAGAAAGGGAAACGGCGAAGGAGAATATTTTTGTTTTCGAATCGACGGCGGCGCCAAAAAAGGGAACGAAAAAATTAAGAAGAGATTGCCGGCTGCGCTCCCAAGCTGGACGGAGCGCCAAATGCCATGAACGTAGTCTTCTGCTCTGGCCGCAACACTCCCACCAAAACTGGGCTAGGCCCTTAGGGAAAATCGATTCGTTTTGGTCTACCAACCGCATTTTCAACGGATGACAGCGGAGGCTGTAGAGGCTGTGTGTAGGCGCGTTTGAAAAATTGCCCTGGCAGCCCTAGCTACAGCTCTGTGTACAAGAAGAAGCGTATGTGATGCATGGTGTGGAACTGCTGCCATTACCCAGGCGGATGTCATTAATCAGATTCGCCTACTCCTCTAAATTTATATTATTAGCTCGTCTCACATGTTCATTTGGTTAAAAGCCGGTTCAAACGCGAGAAGGCGGCGAAATTGTTTCATAAACAGCCCACTGCTGAGTGTAAACAGAAAACTTGTTGGTTTGACGCGGAAAAAGTGCCCTATTGAAGGTCGAGAAACGTTCCAGCCTTGTTTCAAAATGAATCACTCCGTCTGGCGGCTCTATATTTGGGAGGGATTGACGTCTGACCACGCAAAAAGAAAACAAAATAGATTGTCTTTTTAAAACATCATCACATGCCCAAGGGCTCAGACAGGTGATGTGGAAACGAGGAGCGTTCGTGCGTCGCAATCCGCATTTGCAAGCGTGGACCTTCATTTTCACTTCGCTAGTCAGAGGATCTCGCAGTTCCGGTACTTTCTACCGCGCCATCTGCAGATTGCGGCCGTATAATCCGGTTATGCGGAATCATGCAAACATGACGTCATCAATTAGCCGGGTGGCGGGCCATGAAGAGAGCCAAAGCCAGCCGTTGAGGGTGCTTGACACGCGCGAGCTCTCTCTCTCTCTCTTTCTCGAAAGGGATGTAAAAAGAGGATGCATACGCGCTAGCGCTAAAGAATTTGTCACTCCGCATGAGATATGACCTAGAGGAGAAGAGCGATCGCGGCGTCAGCCGTACTGGAGTGGCAGGGGAGGTAAAAATGACTCCTCGTCGTTATCAGCGCTAGCGAACTCGTTTGCTTATCAAAACAGGCAAACCGTTTAATCGTTTAATCGATAAATGTAGCCAATTGAGCCACATTTCGTGGCTAAAATGCGAAATACCTGCCTCTCGTAATGGAGTCGTGAAGCGTCGGCGCCCCCGGAAACGAAACGACTCCAATAGCAATGAAAGAAACGGGAAAATCGTTTGATTCGACCACGCAAACGCACATCATAGCACCACACAGATGCATGCACATAATCTCATTTTTTAATGAATTAATTGGAATGCGATGCATGTTTTTCATTGTTGTGGGCCGCTGGTGTCTTCAAACCCACGCTTACATCATTTGATGATTCCAGCTCAGTGGCACCGGCAAGGATATGACGTGTATTCAATTAATTGCGCTAGGTGAGCAGCTAATCCTTCCTAATTGGCTCTTGAAATTCTTCTCCGCCACCAGCAGGCAATTACAACTTACTACTCTTGTTCACTACCGTATCCATATAGCTTACGTCACACAATACAGCGCGTAATCGCTCGATTATGTGGACATTGGATTATCGTATCCTCTCAACGATCGCAGGCGCCTACCGTAGCGCGCTTTGATTGGTTTACCTCACGAGTATTCCGTCGAAAGTGACGCACTCACTCCTTTTGTTTGCACGAGCGCATACGGTAGCTGTTCAAATGAGTTTTTTCGTTACTTAAAAGACGTATTAGTCTGCTGAATGCGCGCAAAAAGAGGTAATCTTACTTAGAGCAAGACGGCAAATGGCTCAACAACGCCTAAAAGCTTTTGATCCATCCATCCGTCCACAGCGCATCCATCGGCTCAAGATCGATAAGAATTAATTGTGGCCCGGAAAGCGAGTAGCCGATAATCCTCTTTAATTAGCTCTTGAAATGCGCAACCTGGCCATGTGTGCGCCGGGTTCGACGGGTTAGAGCGCACAGGAACTCGTGTTAAGGGATGCGCATAAAAACGGAACAAAACGTGACAGTACCGTGTGAAAACATGAATATTTACATTTTAATGACCCTCACGACCATTTGGTTTCCCCTTTCTCACGCCATAACCTGGTGGAAAAACGGGGCTATCAATGCAGACAGAGACTGTTGCGGACGCGCCAAAGCGATACTGTATTCCGCAACTGCTGCTGCGACGCCGATAACATCTTTCATATTGCCGAAAAGTCGCCGAATGTTGATCGGCGACAGTTTTGGCAGAACGCCAGAACACCTTTGCCGAGTTGAAACGCGCAATCGCAGCTGTCTGCAAGGCAGTCGGCGGAGGCTGCCGTTGCTGACTCTCCGTAGGAGCAGCACCACAACCGGGGTGAGGGAACAATAATAGGGAGCATTGAGGAGATTTGAAAGAATTTGTCGTCATTTGATGGCTGATTGCACTCCTCTCGGAACACCTTATCGACCTTACAAAAACGCCGCTGTACTTGTTTTTTGTTCCGGATTGTAGTGCACTCTCCTCTAATGACTAGCATTTCACCTGTGCGTCAAATCCGACCAACTCTCTTATTCAGCGTTTGGCCTCGCTTTCCGGCTTAGCGTTCGCGTCTCAATACAGCGGAGATTCTGTGCAGATGACATCACAACACAGGGAGAAGTATTCAATTCTTTAAGTCAGATAAAACAGGGAAATTCAAAAACTCCTATTTGAACGCCAGAAGCGCAAGTTTTTGTTGTTTTCGAGTGGAATTGCACATATAGCACTGTTTCAACTAGTGGCGGATTACAAATCATTGCGACCAGTCTACTCGCTTCGCTCTACAGTCACTTTTCCACTTCATAAAGCTGCGGAAATGCGTTTCAATTGCGTTTAGCTACAGCCTCAGAATGCGAATCTTGATAAAGCATCTATTGGTCTGTGAATTTCGAAACAAATAAAGCGTTTCTACTTCATTTGATCGGCGTCCTGACACCGGTTGACACGAAAGAAGCCATGTGAAGTGTGTGTGTGTGTGTTCATTCTCCTCCTGTGCAATCTGAGATTGTTTTGATCCAACTTTTGACGACGCCAGCATTGTTGAAAAGCAGTGCTCGTTGAATTAGTAAACGCGATGACTCAACGCTTATTACCGGTCGGCTGTTGAACGCGAATTAGCGTAATGAAATTACTGGATAATAAATGAGAAGTTGGAAAACAACATTATTAAGCAATAATCCCACAGCGGCAATAAATGGATATTTCGTATGGCAATGGCATAAGTTAGTCAGGAAAACATGATGTCAACTTGCGATTGACATTCCGAGTGTCACTGCGCAATTGGGGACCATCTCGATGAGTTGAAGTATATAAAGGCCGCAAACAGGAGACAATTGAGCCGAACACTGATAACGAAGCGTTCCTGTCATCGCATAAAAATAACAGATAAGCGCTGCAAAGCAAAGCGCTCATCAATCAGGGCAATAGCGCGTGCTCAACCAACAAAGTGAAGCTCTGCATCTAGCGCATCTTTGCGAGATTCTCTTCACAAATGGCAAAGTCCAAACGACAAATTCCTTTGACCGCTCGATACTGGTAACCTGGGAGCAACGATATCGCTAGTTTCCGCGGACTCCTAACGCCCTGCCAGAATACTGGGGTGTAAATTAGCCTGGCAGCATGCCAAAATACGAGCGAAGCACACAGATCACACATTCTTGTAGAAACAGACCTCGTTCTGAGGGAGCTGAGGAGTCGAGAAGCTATAGGAGCAACTCGTATTCGTCCGAATTCCGTCGGAAACCATTAAAATCACCTGAAAAATCATTTACCATTGTTGATCCGGTGCTATTGAGTCGTGAATCACTCAAAACAGCAGCAAATTCAGCACAAAAACAGTACAACAGTCTCGAGATATAGCGGATTTGCGATAGATTGCTGCAGAACACGAAATGGAGCTTTGCGAACACAACAAAAGAGCCGTTTTTGAGTGATTCGCTCGCAGAAAAGCGTACAATGCTGACGCAAGACCAGAGTTGAAGTCCACGCGCCTGGACGAACGTGTAAACTTTTAATTTTATACTTTTTATGATTTTGGACGTCGACTGCTTGTGTTTTTATCTTCTTTCATTTCACTTGCAACAATAGAAGCTTGGCTGGCGAATGTCGGTGAACGTAGTTGTTCAAATCCACAAAATTCTTAATTCTTCGCTTACCGCAGAAATTTATTCACATTTCCCATTGTATTTCCAGCTATTAATGCGCTAGTTTACAGGTATCAACCATGGCATCAACGCAAGAACAACTCGTCGCAATTACCTCATCTTCGCAACCAGTCAACCACCAATTGTTCATCTGTGCTAATGCTCTCCCTTCCTCGAGACACCAGCAACTCATTCAACTTTGTTTCTGGCGCAAAAAAATCGTTCCTCCAGTCCGACCAGACGGCCGTCGTTAATGAGCTATGCATAAGTGGACTTCCAATTGTGTCTGCAAGTGAATCTAGCAACACGAATGTAGCAAACGTTAAACTGAACAGTCCCATTAAGCTTCCAAGCGTTCATTTTTTTTCTTCCGATTCTTTCGTTTTCTCTTTTTTTCAATCAACCTAATAGTTTTTCATATTTCGTAGTGGTTTTTGTAATAAGGAGCGGCGGTTTTTGCCCACGCTGTGCTCTGAGTCTCATTTCTTCAAATGAATGAAAAAGAATGACACAGTCGATGCACTTTTCACGCAGCCAACGCTCTAAAGTCCACTACTGTAGTTTCGGTCTATTCAGAACGTTTTTCTCCACATAACCTTGACTAACTGTGCCTCATTTATCTTCGCTAATGTCCAGTCAACAGGCAGGCAGCGAGCGTTCAGATCGCGTTCAGAACTGTCCGGTTTCACGGCGTCGACGTGTCTGCAAGTGCGTATGGTGACAAAGAAACGCGAACAACCATTACTGCCGGCCTGAAACAAAGCCTAAAAGACGCCGTTTGCAAAACCTTGACACGATTGCGTAGTGGTGGCCCATCCCTTGCACCGAAAGTCAATATTAGAGCGACTCACTCAGTCACTCAGACGCTCTCTCTCTCTCTCTAACTAACTAACTTGCCAACTACGGTAGGAAAGGCTTTGTTGTGTTAATTAAAAGTCGCATTCCTCACCGAGTGCATTTGATAGATTAACACACAATTGAACATGGCTACATACATTCAATTGGGGGAAAACAAATAAGTTTGCTAATTTCCCTTGGGCCATCGCCGCGCGTTGTCTTTCCGCTCGCGCGCAAAAGCCGATTGGAATAACAACGCTTGATTAGAGCGCACGTTTGATAGATTTTTTACACACACATAGAGAGAGAGATAGAGAGAGGGAGAGACAGCAAATAGCTTGATAAAGTGTACGGTAGAAGTGTGTGTGTATGTGTGTGCGCGTGTGTGGTAATTCATCATTTTAGGGAGTTTGAAGAAACGAGACGAATCCGGTTCTGTCCTCAATATTAGTTAGCGCCCGCGCGACATGACAGCGTTTTGTGATGAATTAATTGACGCGGACGGTACGCGCGAGCGGCCGAAACATCAATCAGTGCACGAAAATTCGTCTCCTAATTGTTTTTGATCTACTCGCGCGCGCGCGCACGCAGGTCGCGCTTACGGTAGTCAAAGAATGCAATGGAATGAGAACGAGGTGTACTGTAATCGTGAGGTACGTTCGTTTGTATTGTTTGAATATATGCACAAGGAGAAACATCAACCGGATTGCGAACAATAATAATTATGTAATAATAATAATAATAGATTTGATGAAAACAGAAATATGCGTAGAATATGCTAGAGTTGTATCACAGATGGATTGATTGGGATGCGTAGAGTGTTGGAATACTTTGTGACTGAGAGACTAAGGAATAAATTAGCAAAACTGCTCACTTTTGAGAACAGCAGACGGGGAGTGAGTGCTGTTCAGAATGGATTCGATGGAGAACGGCATTGGAGCCAGTGATTTGACCGGCGCTGGCGATCGACACGCTGAGAGCAGTGGGCTAGTGTTGATCAACTGAGGGAAGAAGAGGAGACTCGGATTGAAGAACTGACTCGCGTCGAGGAGACCTGTCGCCGGCGACTGTGGAAAGAGCCACGAGAGAGGGTTCGGGTTGTACGGCATCTTGGCTGGTGGAGGCTCGTAGCTGTGCTCAGGCGATGAAGGCTCCGCTTGATGAACCTAGAAAGCTAGCGGTTGTAATCCTCGCTCTAGCACGTTGCACACTTACCTTGAATCGCTTTCGTCTCCTTAGGCAGCTGCCATTTTCAAACATTGACAGTGCGCGTGGATGCACAGCCCAGTAGGATCCTTTGCCCGGCCGATCAGGACTTCGCGGTATTTTGATGAAGCAGTCGTTGAAGGACAAATTGTGTCTCAGTGAGTTTTGCCATCGTTGAGTGTTATTGCGGTAGAACGGAAACTTGTCCATGATGAATTTGTAAATTTCCGTGAGCGGAAGCATCTTCTCGTCAGAATTTTGAATCGCCATGTAGGTGAGCCAGATGTACGAGTACGGTGGCTTCTGTAAGAGACAAGAACTCTCATGAATAATACTTTATTTTGAGTTTTTCAGCAAAAACAAGCATCGTATTATCAAAATTAACTAATGAATAATTCAAAATCCGCAGTGTTATCCCCATAACATAACTTACTTGTTCATCGTACGAGTTCTTGCCCGGCCGCGGCATACTCGAGTGGACGGGTGAATGGGTGGTGAATGGATTAGGAACAGATTAGGAGCCTCCGTACACAGTCAGTCAGTCGACTCCGAACACTTGTTTTATTTTTTCCTTATTAGGCGAACTGAACATGAGTGGAGATAAATTTCGCCAAGGGTGGGCGGTGCACAAATGTAAACAGAAGGGGCGGCGCGGTCCACCCGCCTCGGAGCCAATCGTCGGGGTTTCGAACGACCGGGCGCGATGCGACTGAACACAGAGTAGGGTACGGTAGGGCCGTTTGCGTGTCCTAGTTGCACATCTAAGCGCAAATATTACATTTGTGCAGAGGTTCTGTGAAGAAGCGGCAACGCTTTGTTGCTGGAAGGAAGCCGTGCGCCCGTGCGCGCTCTGTTTTCATGTTCGCGGCCCCCCGGAGCGTTTGATTCGAGCTGACTTCCCGCATTTTGTCAGAGTACATTAAGAGGCGAGCGATAGATACGCTGGGAAAACATCGCAAGAACTCGCACACACACACACACAACTGTTGGTGGTCAATATTTATTTGCACAATCAGTGGCAGTCGGAGAAGCGCCGCTCAGCTACAGTAGCCACAGAGTGCAATCAATTTGGAGACGGCAAATTGTGTTTTGTCCTTTTCCGTTATGATCACACATTAGACGAACGATTCATAATGAATTTTATGATGAATGAACACCTCCGCTGTTCTCTAATCGCGCTCGGCTCGCTCGCAGAGGCGAAACATGGTCCCCTTTTTGTGCGCTCCGCGTTTTCCTTGTTTATACCGTTTTGCCGCCGCTGTCAGTCAGACTGCGGGGCGTCAAGGACTCCTCGTTCGTTTTTTTCCAGCTATCGGTAGTATTGCACACGAACCAACGCAGCAGCGTGCGTCGGAGCGAGTCTAATCGGCACAAACATTTACAGAAGCACTCGCGCCTCCATCACCGCCGCCGCCATCAGCACCGTTCTCACAAATGATCCCTCGTTAAACGGGTGATAATGAGGCGGTTTTATTCGTTTTTCTTAACTTGTTCACGCGTAGATACAATATGTACACATCAGATTCTGCAATTAGGATCGTCCGGTGCCCGGATTGAGCGAATCTCCTGGGAATTTCTTCTGGAAATTGCGCGCTTCTGCAGCGTAGTTTGGAAATCCGATCTCGTAGGCGTTGTAGATTCCTTCGATTCCCATAAACGGCACGTCCCAAGTCGTCGATCCGGACACTTTTCCTGAAAAGAGCAAAATAAGCTTTACTTTGAAGTTGCTTTGCGTTCAAACAAAGACTCGCTCCGAAAAACTAATTAAGAAGTTCAATATGCTTTAGGCGTCCAGCTCATTTAACTCCTTAACAAACTCTCGTTCCCTAGTGACCATTGTAGCCCTATTTCTACTCTTCGGCAAATCATCTCGCAACAGAGTGCTCCTTTCAAAAGTGCTACTGTACCTTCGGGCCAGTTGACCCCGACCGATTGGGTGCCGCGCCAGAAGGAGACTCCGTGATCGCGAGGAATGTTGAACGTTTTGTAGTTTCCAAGTGGATCGTAAGCGAAGAAGACGCCGCGATCGAGGGGTGGCGGCGCGAATTCGCCCCTTGGATATGGTGTCAAATCGGGTAGAGGCTTCCAGTAGGCCTTGCATTTCTGGTACCACCTGAAGACAGTCTCAACGGAGAGGGATAATTGATATTCTCGAGCACATATTGTGCGCGACAGCTCAGCGCAATTAGACCACCCTTGGTGGTTGAGTCCATTTACGATTGACTTATGATTGAGTGACATGGCATATGCAACATGTGTTAGGAGTAAAAGTGCGCTGAGGACAGTGGCAAACGCGCCATAAGGAACCACGGTCCTCTGCGCGTGCGCGCGATAGAAGCGAAAGCTTCTTGCGTCAAGCGTATTTGGTAATTAATTGTGGTGGAGAGCGCGAGGAGAAACAATTAGAAGACGAGCGAGCGAGAAGCGCCGTGCAGGGATCTAATTGAACTGAAGAAGAGAATTCGCAGTTGAAACTCTGAAACTCTGAAACCGACCGTTGGCAATTGGAAATGGCGTTAGCATTTGTGCCCGGACCGCACTCGGCATCCATGATCCACTGCATGTTGATACACTCACACGCATGCACGCACAGAGGGTCAGTCTCTCTGCAGGAAACAAAACAGTCGACGAGACCCTTTTCGGTTGCTTTCGGCATGCCTGAGTTCTTCCAATAGAGTTTTTGACGTCGGATCTAAACAAGAAATGGCAAATTTAGCCGCGAAATCGTCGCTTACATGATCGATTGTTGCTGGAACTCGGTCTTTGCATAATAGATCGTATCGCTCACAGATAATCCTGACTTCTTCGTTGTATTTTGCAATGTTTGACCTAAAAACACATAAATTCGTCGTTTCTCTCGGTCAACTCACGTTCTACAGTAGTATCTGTAGTGTTCTTTGAATGCGGAGCACTGGTGAGTCAGCGTGGTCATCTTGTTGGACTCCTTTTCGAGCTCGGGCAACGGCACATCGAACGGTTCATAATCGGCTGGTTCTGTAAAGCCAATTTAATTCAGTTCTGAACAAATCAATCGTGAAAATACCTTCGATAGGTTTTTTCTTGGCGATTCCGCCGGGAATTAAAGAGAAGAAGAGTAATGCGACGACGACGATCATTTCGATCGAAAGGGAAATCGCCCAATGGGTTGATCTATCCGGAAACAATGAGCTGTTGCAGTGACCCTTTTATGACCAGGATAAACCTGTCTTCCCTTGCCTTAGCGCGAATTTATTCTTAGTTCAAACGCTCGCTTTCACTGTCTGTCTCCTTTATTCATCTTCTTCGCAAACGAACGCTGCTGCGATTGCGGTTCTTCCTTCTTCTGAACCATTTGGCAATTTGTCTTCGCACGCGCATTTGGCATATCTCCACAGGCGGCAAGACACCACGGCTGGCATGATTGAATCGTTTCCATGCGCGACATTCCTCGAGGTCATTTACAGTCGCCGCCGCTGAGCCGCCAGAGAAGTCGGCGGTGATTGACGGAAAACAGAACAAAACGCGAGCCGCTCGTCGCCGCATTGCGTCTGGAGAGGCAGAAAAGAGCGGAGAGAGAGACAAAGCGACGCCGGTAACCTTAAAACCGAGGATGGAGAAGGCCAAATTAGAGCACGCTAAAACAAATGGAGCATAATTGAATCCATATTTGACATGGCGGCTTCGTTTCTTTGTTGGGAAACACGACATTTTCAATTGTGGTAGTCATTGCGGTGAAGAATGTGAGACGCAGAAGTTCCAATGGCGGAGAAGCTCCATTGACGGAGAAACTGCAATGGCCAAAGTTTCCCGAGACTTTCCACTCTTCCCAGGAAGCAAAAACGTATTCATCGTTGTCCACTCGCTCAGAAAGCGTTTCCCATCTGCTTCTCAGCGACGCAGCCTTGGAGGTTGGATATGCCGCTTCGCACTTGATGTTCTGAGTAAAAGATTTGAATTTTCTCGCTGTTTGCATCATCGAAGTTATTGCGTAATCGTCTAAAACAGCGGTTTTATGGAATTTTGTTATTCTATAATGTTTGCCAACATTTTATTCACCTCTGAGGATCGCATCAACTTGAGGCAAACAATTGTAGAAGACGGAAAAATCGTCAAAGACTGGCGCTTTGATGCAGAAGAGTGCTGTCGTCCAACGCCGCCGGTGGGGTTTCAGTTTATGGGCAATCGGAGATCGGCAAACACGAAGCAATCTCACAGAAATCCCCAAATCCGCAAATCCAGACCATTTACGCTTTACTTCCGCAGTTTCGGATTTGCTACGAACGGTCTGTGCACTCGCTGCTCACTGGAATAATATCGTATTTATGAACGTGCCCGGCGTGGAAAGCTGGTCTTTCTCAGTTGCGTGTTCGAATCTTGCATTTTTCACCTATATTTGCATGTTTTCTGACCAAATGAGCATTGTACAACACGTATTTAGAAACTGTTCGGAAGACTGCAGAAATTCGCTGATTCCGCGAAATGTAACCGTTATACTGCTCGAAATCGCGCGCCACTATCAAAATGAAGTGGGAAGCTGGAAGATCGATCAACGTATGGAGGGATTAGTTGAAATTCAGCGATCCGACGAGGTCGTTGTGTTACTCGGAGCGGAGCATTCGCGGCGTCGCGAAATGCATGAGAAATTCTAAAAATATAAGAATTATGTCTTATTCTGTCTTAAAAATGTTTTTGGTAACGCATATTCGACGGTCCGAGTCAACAATTATTGCTGAAACCGACCGAAATTACCGAAAAAGAGCGATTGTATGATCACAAATCGAAGTGCATTTGGATGATGGGAAGCTTTCCACTAGCCACTAAGAAGCGGCCTACGGACACTATTACCGGAGTTCGATATGACCGAGTCGCACAGCGACTGAATAAAAGCAACCAGCACACGCGCTTGTTGTCGATATAATTTCGAACGAGCTGCAGCAGATTTTATGCCGCAGGTGCCGCATAACAGCTAACAGCGAGTTTCAACTCTGATCAAACAGGAGAAATCGACTTCTAGTTGATAGCTCTAAACGTGAGCGACGAAGAAGCAGGGATATTGACAATTACTGAAGAGAACGATTTCAGTGACAATGTAGAAAATAGGTGCTGAGAATATAGGAAAGAACAAATTTACGCTGTGTATAATTAAATTAAAATCAGTTACATAATGGAAACAGGGATCAGTGAAACTAAAACAGATGTCGAGCACTAACGCTTTTTCGGTACCATGCGAGAACGGAGCGCTGATGAAGCGCTAGTGAGGTCTTCGAAATCCGCAATCGTCAACATCCTGATGTTCAGTGTGCGGGCCAACGAACGAGTTATCGGACCAACGACGTTAAACGGAGAACGCGATCCAAACGCGTTAGATGAAGATACCACAAGCGACCGAGCACGACCTTGCGTTCTTCGTAATGCAGTGGGAGGCAGCATCCAGGTCGCCCGACTGAAATCCGAGATTGTAACGGAGCAGAAAACAGAGAAACTAACCGGCCGCGGATTGTGCCAGGAGTTAATGGCTCTTCATGTTCAAATCGAACAGACTTCTGTCCGCGTGTGTTAGCTCGCGTCTTGCGTTTCCCGGTCTTCTTCGTAGTGGACAAGATGCCCTTCGGCAACGCGCTGAAACCGAGAGATAATCCAGAAATTCAAAATGTGCGGGACTTACGTTGCAGTAGAGGTTGTGGTTGAGTCCATGGTGAGCAAGCAACCCTCCTCCGATGTGGTTATCAAAACAAGGAGCGTCCGGTGCTCGTGTCTCCTTTTATAGCGTGTCCACAGACAGATTGTGCCCAGTTGTTCCTCTAATGTCTGTGCAATACGTGTCGGCGTCTTCCCCTAGAGTTGCAGTCTGGACGCATACGCTCGTATCGCTGTTTCTCAGTGATCACTGCAGCGATCTTCATGATTTCTGAGTTCGTCGCATTTTGGCGACCAAATGCAGAGTGCCCGATGTGAATTTACTCTCGATAATTCTCTCCGCAGTGATTCCGTAATGATAAGCCTCAGCCTGGAGACGAAATAACCTCACATTAGCGTGTTGTTTTTTAGTTTTGGCGAGAGCAAATTGATTCCGAGCGCTGGCACTCACTGGTCAGTTTAGGTGCGATGATCACAGTTGAGTTGTAAATATTATACGTTCGTTTTCATGATTGCCGCGATCTTCATTATTCTTCCGTCCGTTTTGTCACCGCTCTCTATTTCCGATGAATTTCTATTTCTGTTACTCAATCATTCTTATTGTTATCTTCATTTTCAGGTAATCATTATAAAGTCAGTTTTGTGGAGCTTCGCAGAAGTCACTGCTGTTCCCGTTCACTGCTACTCTCGTAGAGCACACCCGATCATGGCCTCGTATCAACTGGTTGACATTGGAGCTAACTTAACTAATAGAAAGTTTAAAGATGATCTGGATGAAGTCCTTAAGCGAGCAAGCGACGTTGGTAATTTGTGATTTTGATCTATCACATTTTTGATAGTTTTTTTCCGCTTTCAGGTGTTGTCAAAATCATGATTACTGGATGCTCCGACACGTCAAGCAAAGAAGCTCAAAGCCTAGCCGCAAAACATCCGGGATTCTTGTATTTCACTGCCGGTGTCCACCCACATGAAGCGAAGACCTTCGACGATCTGAAGACGCTTCCGGTCTTGCGTGAACTGTTGGCGAACAGTCAGTGTGTAGCCGTTGGAGAGTGCGGCCTTGATTTCAATCGAAATTTTTCTCCACGCGATAGTCAGCTTCATGCTTTTGAACAACAGGTGACGAACTTGGTGCGTGCGATTGGATTTGTAATTAAACAATTGTAGGTTGCTTTGGCGTGTGAGCTACAAAAGCCTTTATTCATTCACGAAAGAGAGGCAAGTAATGAAATGCTTGATATCCTCGCCAAATACAAGAAACAGCTTCCACCTGCTGTGATTCACTGTTTTACGGGCACCGCGGATGAAGCAAAACGATACATCGACATGGGTTTGTACATTGGACTGACCGGTAAAGTCCTGCGATTGGTGGCATTAATTATTTCCGATTTTTAGGTTTTATATGGAAGGACAGGTCGGAGAATGGTGTACGCTACGCTCTAGCTAATGGCATTATCTCATTAGACAAACTTGTAATCGAAACCGACGCACCTTATATGTATCCCAAAATAAATGACAAGAAGATACCATTGACAATTCGGGAGAAGTTCTCTGTTAAAGTAGGTACATGTAACCTCAAATATGACTCCCAATTTGTTTCAGACAAAGGAAATACACAAATTCTCCTCATTTGATCGAAACGAGCCTAGCTCTTTGGCTGCCACTTGCGAGCTAATAGCCGCGTTTATGGGTGACGTTGATGCGAAAATCGTTGCAGATATTACTACTACTAACGCCAAAAAGATTTACGGGTTACATTAGATATTGGATTTGAGGCTAAAAGGTCACGGGTTTAGCTGTGGTTAGTCGGCTTTCTTGTATAACGCATCAAACTAACTTGTAAGCGCTGCCGCAAGGGTTCGCCTTGTATTTGACTTCCCGGCTTGTACGGGTGCTGGTCTTGTCACCTGATCTTTTGCATCGTCTTAAGTAGTTAAGAATGTATTGTTTAATAATAAATTTTTGGTGTTACAGAATGAGCAGTTTTCTTTGCACCATCAGTCTCTCACCTCTTACACAATCGTGAAACAGCTCTCATCTATACACGGCTCAAGGTTAACAAGGTTCGTGTAGTTCAATGCTGCCGCATTTGCAAAGACACGTTTATTTGTTGATAAATGCAGTGCGCAGTACTTCAGAAACAATTCATATTTATCAGTGTGTAATATTGCATTCATCAACTGTTTCAAAAAATAACTGCGGAAAAAACGGTGCGTTATAAAACTGACACGATTTTGTACAAATGTAAATTAGCGACGAGGGAAGATTACTCAGAAAAAATTGAGCATCAGACATGGGGGCGTGCGAGAGGAGAACTGAGAACGTGCCTGGATAGAAGCGCAGATAAATCGTGCTTATTCTCTCCACCTCGTGAGATCCATTTGCGGAATTTGATTGCACGGTACCAGTTGGCCTAATCGGAAGGCTTCTCTGGGTACTTGCTGAATGTTGTCGCCATTGTCGCAAATGATTCGCGAGAGTGAACTGCGACGAATTTCGGCTAATTGAGCTCGCGTGAATATTCCGGGGTTCTCAAAGTAGAATCTGTAACAAATGTGGGTTATTACAGCTTCATTTTGACGTTTCATGCCTGTCTCCATCTCTCGTTCTTTTGAACTGAGGCCCGACAACGCAGGCGAGAGTAGGACCGATCAAACCTCTCACGACAGGATCCTCCAGCACTGCACCGACATAGAAATCCACTCGGTCTGAATATCGTACAGGCTCAATAGGCTTGTGATACGAGGTCCACTTACCGACACTTCTGTAAACTCTCTGAAGGTTAGCGCGCGCTTCGCCACTGAGAATTTCTCGGCTCAACTGCAATAGAGCGTGTAATTGTAAAATTAGCGATGTCTAGTGTACCTGATCAAAATTAGTGGCTCTTCCCATTCCGCACAGTTCACGGAATTTTATGTATGGCGGGAGGCCGTGATCACGTCCGCGTTGGATGTTGATCGTACCGAGATCGGTACTTCCGAACATTTGCTCAGTGATCGAAGTCGTCAGGCGTTGAGGGCGCTTCAGTGGAGTAACCATCATTCCTCGAATAAGAGGGTCAATTCCGCCCTGCCAAATAAATGCAGATGAGTCCTGTTGGCAAAGTTAAATTACCTGGAAGAGCAGTTTGTCCGAGTGAAGTGTTCCCTCAGAGAACGGAAGCGGTCCAAACGACGTATTGCGGAATGCTCCATCAAGGCGCGGGTAGAATTCTTGGATCATTCCGTGGCCGAAACGATAGGCGCCCGCAGTGAATTCATTGGCCAGAGTAGAGTCCACATTCGGGTTGTATCCGCGGTATTCGCCGACTAGCGTCGCGAAAGTACTTCCGAGGACCTTTGGCAGATATTCGCGAAAGGCGATCGCTTGAATTTGGGCGCCAACAATCTTGCGCGCTTCTTGGAAGAGTCGATCGGCATTCCATGATGGGTTGATGCGTTGCAGGGCGTTCGCAATGCTAAAAATAGATTAATCTAGGAGAATTTACGGAATTACAATTTACCGATTGTGCTCACGAGTGAGGAGAATGTGATAGGAGGTTAATCCAAGAAACAGATTGACGCGACTGTCACCGGCGACGAATGTGGCGGTGCACTGTCCAGCATTGCGACACTTGGACATATCGAATGGGAGCACGCGCAATCCGTTGAACGTGGGCATCTTGAGAAATGCGGTGCGACCTTCGCGGAATTTGTGCAAATCGCCCACGCTCGATCCGTAAATTGGAGATCCATCGATGTAGGCAGTGTTCTCGTTGAGTTGCTGACGAGGCTTCGTTGTTCCGGATCCACAGATGGCCGATGACCGCGAAACACGAATGCAAGTGTTCGATTTGAAGCTGAAAAACTCGGTTACAGTACTCTGTGTGTGGTATTTATATTTACTTGTTGTTCGGGTCGCTGGCTGCGATGAATACGGCCATGCATCTTCCGGGAATATTCTGGCAGACGTTGCACTTTGCCGACGGCACGAGGGTTGTCTTCGCCATGTCATGGCTCATCAACTGTCCGAACTGCATGAGGAGGGCGTTGAATTCGGCGGTGTGAACGGTCTTGCGCGATGAGAGTATCGCTCGGTTCGCCTCGCGGGAGCTCGGTCGGAGATTAAGAATAGAGGCTATAAGAAAAATTGGATTTGATCTTAGTCAATCGGATTTGCAACGGCTTACAGACTGGTTCGGAAAGCTTGTTGTCGTATTCGGGTTGCATGAGGCTAAACACGAATTTTAAGTAACAGATGGTTTTCGTAAATCCAATGTGCGCCACTTACCGGTTGTATGGACGGAATGCGGCACCACGGAGGGGAGATTGGAAGTTGTTGCAGGTTCCGTCCATTGTTCGGTAGTGCAAATTGTAGCAGAGACTTCGTTGACATTCGGCTTCATCGTTTCGGGGAACACACGCATTTGCAATGTTGCTGCGCACAACTTGTTCCTGTGACAGAGTTCGTCGGCCCGAATTGTCTTCGGTGGGAAAAATTAGGTTTTCGCGGATCAGAGTTTCGGCTGCCAGTCCCGGATTAGCTTGAATCTGTCGGCACCGGGCAAGCGCGTTTCCGACAACAGGCGCAGGACCGGGAACTTGGCTTGCAGTGGAAAGTCTCGGCGCGGTGGTTGGACGAGTCGTTTGCGGTGGTGGCACAGGTGGGAAAGTTGGTCTCGGAGTTACGGGCAGGCGCGTAGCAATAGGTTGACGTGGTCGTGGAGGAGGTGGGCGGCGAGTATTGAAAGCGGGTCGTGGTTGATTCGGAAGCTGACGTGCAGGCGCAGCGGTACCAGGAGGGGACGTGAAGCGGGAGTAACTCTGGGCCGAGAAGGGGCGAACGGTTGTCTTCCTCGATTGGAAACGGGACCTAAAACATGTCTCCTTTGTATCTGTGGTTCCTTCTTTGGCGTCGTGTTTGCAAATAAATCATTTTGACGTGGAAAAAACAATCAACGTGTACATAAAAACGTAATAAATCATGCTAGCAAAGATAGGCGGAGTTGGCTCTTCCGCACCACTCACTTTCACCTGTGCTTCACCTCCTTATATGTTTGTTGTCTCTTTTTTTCGCGCGCGCGGAAACCGGTTTCGCCGTCTCTCGTGTGGTGCTCACACGTCGCAAATGATGAAAAGTAACCTTACTACTTAGCTTCAGCTGCTTTTTGCGAACCTCTTTGAACAAGTTATTGCGTGGATCCGAATCCTCGTTTCAAGCGGTGCGCTAGGAAAAACATATCACTTATAGCGGCAGCGGTGTGGCGGTGACTGACTCATTCTTCAGCAACGAAGGTGTTGTCGTCGCGCTTATCAATTAACAAACAATCAACGCGGGCGGGAAACTGATCGCGCGTCAATAAAGCTTCTCCTTGATTTTTGCTAATTAACTCACCACCGCGACGGCAGGAATTACAAGCGAGTTGACAATTTTCAGCCATCCAATCAAAGTTCGTTCGGCATTCGCCTACGGAAGCCCAGAAACGGCACCATTCGTGTTGATCGCAACATCCGTTCTTTCGGCATTTGAACCGTTGCGTAATCGGATTGTCGTCACCTTGTGCAAGGACTGAAATGAACAAATATTACATTTTTACGCTTTTCTGGTGCTTAGGGGAGCCAAGGTCGCACTTAAACGACTCGGTTCCAAACCGTAGGCAACGTTTAAAGCGTTAAGTGCCCTCATAGGTTCTGGTTCTCAGGTGCGCGCTGCGCTATCAGCAAAAAAAAGGTTTTTCGATTGGATAAGATTATTAAACTCTGCAGAAACCAGTAACGTAGTGAGTGAGGCTTGAATCTTGAAAGTGAAAGTGAACTGTACCTGAGGCCGGAAGGAGTTGAAGCAGAAGCAATAGCACAGCCCCCCTTCTCATGGTTGCAAACTCGTTGTGAAAGGTAGCAGTCGGTTCAGCACTTCAAATATCGTTGCTAAGCCCCTCCTCTCACTGAAATTTGATCAATCAAACTGATCTCTTCTGTAGAGTAAAAAGCGAAAGGGGTGGGAGAGGGAAACGAGGGACCCGGTGGCTTCTTGAACAGTGGCTGACAGACAGCTCTCTCCGAAGACACACAAAAAACAAATATACCAAAGAGGGAGGAAACCCCGGCAGGAGGGCTGATATATGTAGGCGCCGAGGGGAGACCGTTACCGCGCAAGGAGAACTAGCGTAGGCGGAACGTTTTCGCGCGCGCGCGCGCGCTGTTCCTTCCCCTCCCGCGGTTCGTCGAGAGGATTTCCGAGGAGCTGGAAAGTGAAACTGTTCGTGTGAATGAGAAAATGAAGACGACTGTTGGGAAAGTATAAGTATCACACTCGGCTCAATGTCGTCTTTTTCGAGGCAATTGAAATGCGCTAATGTGCCAATCAAGCGTTTTGAAGAAAGTGCAATGTGAATTCGCAATTGTTGAAAAGGACATCGCGCGCCGCTTGACGACCGTGTTTCTTTTAACTCAAAAGTGACCATTCGACGGCGGAGAGCGAACAATTTGCATACATAAACACGTAGTTATTGCCTGTTCTTTTGCTTTGGTGCGCAGCGTAGGCGTGAAGGTTGCAACGGAGGACATTTTCCCTCGGTTCGAGATGCTGCTGCAACCTGCGAGTACATTGCAACAGTTCCGCTTGATCTGCAGGTTCAGGTTTTGTGTGCGAGGTGTCAAAAAAACTTCTTGATAGTACTTCAAGTTCACTTCACAAAGACCACTTAAGCACAACGCTTGTCTGTTTGGTGATGACGACGCGGCCTGAGGGGTGAGGAAGAGGAAAAAAAGTTGCTGACCATCGTTTTCATTCATGTCTGTGCCGGCGCCGCCACTGTCCCATGATTGAATTCTGTTGATATTTACATGTTAAACTGCTACAAAACAATTTTTCTCTTGTGCAATGCCGGTTCCAGAAGCACCTTGTTGTGTAGCTGTCGCAAGAAGGCACATGCGGTGACAAATTGGCGTTGTAATTGGAATAAGTAAAGCGCGCGGCCGAGCCAGCTGATGAGTTGTCAAGAAGCGCTCGAACGTTTCTCTGTGTAACACACGCACACGCGCTCACGAAACGTCGCCGTTTTCGGCGGTTTTGGAAGAGAGGGAGAGTTGCCTGTCACTTGCGTCAAACACGGCGAACGGCAGCGAGTAATTTGTAATTTTCCGTTGTTCTGTCTCGGGTGGCGGCGGCAGCGTTTTGTGGCTACCTGTTTTTCTTCATGGTTTCGGCTTTTCGCTCGAAGCACCGCCACTGTGGCGAGGAGACAAAACTCGAAGAAACAACAGATCAATTGAGCGAGTGCTAATTTGATTTTATTCGGGCAAAATGCAAGGAATTATCGAATTCTCCGTTTGTGGAATTTACGAAATGTCAAAAGTCCAACGGGATTTCACAAAGCGTTCGAATCGAAACTGTCACTTGTCTGCAGCCGGCGCTCCCCGCGGCGACCAAAGGCTTATCCCCCTAATTCGAACGTCGCCGCGTCTTCCACATCTTCTCCACCACCACAACCACCTTAACGGATTAGTCCGATTAGCTAAGCGCACAACGCTGTTTTTGTCCGCGCGCTCATGATTCACACCAGACCGTTTTGTCTGCTTTGTCTCGCCGTTCCTCCTCAATTCAAATACCGCAAGATACTCAAAAACGAGAGGGGTTACGATCGTGTGAATGAAATTGCCCTAGCCGGCACTTTAATTTAATGTTCTCGGAAGCAAGCGGCGCAGAGAACCAAATATCGAAACTGCTCGGTCACGCTGCTTTGTTATTCTTTCTCTTCTGCTTCTCTTTCTTCGCTGACAATGACAACAATTTTTACGACCTAGTTAACTAGCAACTAAAGCAATTGTTTTAACAAAAAGGTGATTTATCTCCCGGCGTTCGCTATCCAAATCGTTAATCTCAACGGTGCGTTTTTTTGAAAAATTCAAAGCTGCTTTGGCTTTGCGGTGGAACCAGACGGCCCGGCGTCCACTTATCACGCTGCACCAGCTTTTGCCATCGAGTGCGACAGTGAAGACGCTTGATGAAGATGGCTTGCGGATGATGTGTGACCTGACAGAACACGTCAATCTGACAGATAACATTTGTAATTAATAACGTTTGCACATAAATCAATTTGACGCATGCGCCTTCGGGAACAAGAACCAGAAATTCCCACCTCGTTTACCGTTCTAATTGAAATTCGTTGTAATAGTGCTGGAAAAAGAATGCAGACACATAATTTTCAAATGTTGTCGTTTTAATATGTGAATGGTGCGCAAATTAGTCTGCGTGTACGCGAAGAAAGGCAATCTGTCATGTGCTCTGACCATTTATGTGACTTTTCCACTGATTGAAGCGCACAGCACTGATTCACGTATTTATTATCAGTCGAACATCGGCAACTCACTGGCTGGCATGGTGACCACAGCGATCGCCAGTGTCGTCGCACAGTCCCTCTCAACCACAAGCACTTTGATGTCTTCGCTTTGGAAATTCTCCGGGTGATTCACGCAAACTTTTGTTGCGAAAACGTAGCTTTTTGTGTAGATCAACGGCGGTAACGCGATTACTGCCGGCGAAACGGAATAAATCTCGCGATTGTACTGAAAGACCAGACAGCGCGAGATCTCCTCGTTTATCGGTCTGTAACTGGGGTTTATGTGTCTTGTTGCAATAGCGCTTCTCACTCACAGCTTCGATTGCACACTCGCACGTAGCGAGAATTCCGGTCCGAAGCCGTTGATGTCGATTGTGAGTTCAAGCGAATCATTCGTTTTTGTGCCAGCATTTTGAAGAAGTGGATTCCCGATCAAGTTGTAGTAGGTCTTCGCTGCGTCCAATTTAAGCATGAACAGATCGCGTTGATAGATCTGCAAGAGCCACCTTTGAAAAGGCGTGGTTTGGAAAGTTTCACAAAGTCAAAATTGACGCCAACAAAGCCGCGTGAAACTCGTTCTGCAACCTCAGAGCGCATAGGCTAATTGGCCTGCCTCGTTTTCTTCTCAACGTCTACGACAACCTATATGGGAGAAGAAATCCGTGCAGAAATTAACTTGAAGTGTGCCGCTGGCTACGTAATAACTTCCTGAATTTGATCGCGATAAGACGCGCGACAGCGAAAAAACCACATAAACCCGTAAGCGTTCGCTCGTCGCCAAAACTTTCACTTTTGTTAATCGTTCCAAAAACGCTCAAAATCTATTTCCGTTTTCGCGACACATGTCGCTGGCTAAACTACTCCTCACCTGATGCATTTTAGCGGCCATATCACGTTCTCGAATTGTGTGGTCAACGTAGATCTTGGTTTTCTTCGGTACGTAATTTCCTTTTGTCTGGTGTTGACTCGTGGTCATCTGCTTTGCGCGGCTAGTTTCCTCAAAGTTTGCCGTTCGCCGGAGAATTGAAACTGCCAGCCCTCCGCCAAGGAATCCGATTATGAGACCGCCTTCTTCTCGACCGAATTTTCCGTATTTGATCCATTTTATTGGAGCCTGCGTTTTCACTCGATCCACCATGTGCATCTCGCAGTAGAGTCGGATCTAAACAGTGAATTAATTGATAGAGAGACACGAGTGCACGGAGAAACGCACCTCTTTGGCATGTACGACAAAGACTCCGTTGTACTGCCTCGGAGCGTACAGAAATGGCTCAACGCAGACAACAGGCTGATCCAACTTCAAGCGATTGTAGAGTTTGCCTTTCATCGAGTAGAATGAAACCGTCTGGTCGGTACAGGCCACGATTATCTGCTTCTTGACCATGCAAACGCTGACGATGTCGCTGCGCATGGAAATCACCGGCTTTGAGGAAACCGAGCCTCGTTTCACAATGAAAATCTCGGATTCTCTTGTCGTCACGGCGATTCGATAATCAACTTCGTATGCTCCTGAAATTCCACTCACATTAGGCGTGTACAAATGCAGTAATTACCGTTGCTGAGAAGAAATACAGGCGCAGAAGGAACAGAAACGCTTTCGAGAACATGATAAGCGTACGGATCAACAATGTAGATGTTGCCGTTCTCTGTTGCAACCACAAATGTGTCGGCGGAATCCAAATCGCTCGAACTTCGCTTCAGAGAAGTGATTGCGACAATCGTCTGTGGTCGGGTGACCGCTTTGTCTCTGAACTGCGCGAGAAAGTGTTCTCTGTCGGTTTCTGGAACTACGAGGTAATTCTGCGAACGCGGCGACAGCTCGGACATGCCAATCTAAACAGAATTATCGACGCTACGAAACACAGAACGTACCGTTTCTTTCAGCCTGCTCAGGATCGTGTGCAGCTGCTCCGGAGTCAGCTGAGCCGCATTGTATCGTTGCCACGCTTTCACCTCATCCGCGTTAATATCCAGGGCAGGCAGACTGTACTTGTAGAACGGCTTCAGGTTCTTGAAAATGAGCACAGCAGTTCCGGTGGCAACAGCGACAGACGGAACAACAGGATCGTGCGTTTGCGATTGACTTTCAGACGAAAACGACAAAATCCCAGTTGGCAGATCGACGAGCACTGATTCGCCCATGAACGTGATTCCTTTGAACACTTTCAAGTACATGTTGTACTTTCCAGCGCCTTTATCCGCTATGATCAGCTTGAAGTCGCCATCGCCGTAGAAATCACAAAATCCAACGCATTCCTTGTCACAGTTCAGATGAGTATTCGAGTCAGCAAGGGCAAATATCCAACGATCGCTGATCTCCACGCCATGTTGCTTGTTTAGGCTTGTTGTTAGCATGACGAGATGAGCGATTTTTGGAGAAATTGATTGTGGAACGGTTGGTCGCGAGCAGGGCGCAGCCCGTTCGGTCTAACGCGCAATATTTGGTTGCTACGGAGACGTTGTCTGTTGCTGCCATGCGCAAAGAAGTGTCCATTTATCGATTGTAAAATGTAAAATGGCTGTTTTCATTGAAAATGGAAGATCGGCGATGTTTCAGAACGTCTTTAATGTTTCACCGTTCTGACCTGGAGGTATTTAGGCGTAGCCACGCCAGTTGTAGTGGATAGTAAACTTTAATACTTTTCTACGAACTAGAACTTTTGAACCTTTCAATCCGACGTTGCGAAATGCACTTCATCAGTCACAAATCGCTGACCTCAATGAGATCATCAATTGAAACTGCGTTCGCATCTCATTCACCATTGTTTACTTCAAAGCCTTCAAATTCAATCGCAACTCAATGCGACTGTACTTGCTCTAACACTTTTAGCGCAGTGTAAACGCAATCTTTTACTACAATAAATACATAAATTATTAAAACAAATCGATGGAGTTAAGCTGTGGGGACAAACGCGTCGTTCTTCTCTAGATGCTCCTCGAAACAGTCGTGGATTTCATTGAACGACTCAACGCAGAAGAGATAGTTAATGTAGTTGGTGGGGACACCATCATGAGCGGAGCAGTATTCGAGGCACTTTCCGGAAACTCCCTTCGACGCACAGCACGCAGTATGATCGTGGCGGAGCGACGCACAATCCCACATGTTTCCAACGGTAGGCCCGCGTTCAGTACAAGTGCTCAGGTAGCTGAGGATCTAAAACGCCCAGAAATGTATTCACACAAGCGACACAAATGCTTACGTTAGCCTGAGTGATCGTCTTGAAATCGCAGAAACGATCGACGCAGTCTTTATCGGCCGTCGTAAGCTTTGAGCAGCAGCTCTTAAGCTTTTCATTGGCGGTTTGCGAGTAGACAACAACGACCAAAGCGGTGAGAACAATGGCGCAGTTCATGGTGAATCGAAACTGAGAGCGGAGAACTATCGGTAAATGGAAGAGTGCGGGTCATCGTCTTATAAACCGGCAGTATGACCTAAAATAAGAGACAGCCTTACCTGTGTAAGGTGTCCCAATTTGCGTTTGTCCGCCGCCCAAGCACTCTTCAATTCGAACGCTTCGACGTTGAAAAAACTGACATTTCAATAGAAGCATTGATTGGTGGTGATTAATTAGATCGCTTTTACGAGTTTCATTTTGCATTTTGTCGTTGTGTTATGTTATTTAGGTCTTGCCCAGACCACACACGTTGCGTATTTTGATGTACACACAGCGCATATGCAATGCGATCAGATTGTTCTCTGTGAGGTGCGAGCGCAGTTCGACTAAATACATCGATTGTCCACTAGTAACGGAGCAAAGAGAATGAGTGTATCTGTATGACTTGCGTAACCATAGTTCAGGTAAAAAGTGATATATTCCATGTATTAGAGAGATAGAGGAGATCATATCATCGGTATTTAGACTCCAAGAAAAGCAACATGAACATGCATAGTAAATAGACATACAGCAAATATCACGGGTAAAAGCAAAGTTATTAGAGGTCATTCCGAAGTTATTCAGTGGAGTTCCAAACGCGACGCTGATACTCTGTGTCAGACTCGTAGAAATCCTCTTCGATATTGCAGAATTCGTCTTTCTTCTCAACCAAATACTTGGCAAAATCCTCGAGGAAAGCGTCGATATGGTGCAAAGAGTTGGTAGGCCAGCCAAGATGATGCACCACCTTTTCAAAAGCAACCAGCATACGGAGAAGATGCATGAATCCGTAACGTGCGCAGATGTTCGGACGATAAGTTTCGGTGTTGCTGGGAGAATCTGCAAAATTGAGAAATAGTCTTGTTCGAAATGATGGTTGACATACTATCTCGGCTGCGGCGGCTTCTCCTGTCATCGGCAAACATAGATTCCGCCACAGATGACTTTCTCTTCGCATTGAACTCCTTTTCTCCTTTTTCGATAAAATCAGTGTACTGGGGACGCTCGAATTTGTACAAAAGGATCCGTCCAAGAACCACATTGAAAACATTCTTTCACCCCCTTTACGCAAATTTCTTTCATTTTGCTATCGAAAAACTTGGGGTACGAATCAGACCGGGGAGTCTCCTTCGTGTCGTCGATATACTAAAAGAGGAAATGAACAATTGAAGCTTAGTAGATTAGTGCGTTTTCAAAAAGAAGCAGATTTAGAGCCGAGCATTACCTTTTCCATGATTTCATCTACGGTAACGCGTGCCGGCAGATGTGGGAGCATCATGAGACGCTTGCTGATGTCTTCGCCATCAAGAAGGAACATTTTAAGTTCCTGTGGCATGTCGAATTTAAGTTTTCGACCATCTTTGCGACCGTCTCCATCATCTAAAGCCTCATCTTCAGTATCGGGATGCGTTCCTAATTCGGCATCCGGACTTTCATCGCTACGATCCTTGACGTCCTTGCGAGCTGCGTGCGGAACACCCAACTCCTCGGAACCGGTATCGGAATCATCGCGATTGTCAGCAGCCTTGCTACGTTTTCGGATAGTCCCCGAGGGCCGAGGGCGGGGGGTGTTTTGACCTTTCGCGGGAGCGTCCTTCTCTTTTTGGAGTGGAGTCTTGGAGGTGGAAGCTCTGGGGCGGCCTTGAGTTTTTACGGGACCAGTGACACCCTTGGGACCCTTTCCGCGCTGCTTAGCTGATCCAAACTTTGCTGATGGAGTAGATCCGTCCGATTCGGCGCTGTGGGCCCGCGATTGGTCGGCCGGCGTACTCTGACGGCTGTCGGATCCACCGGTGACGCGTCTCTTCGTGGCCGCGTCAACGGTGCTGCGTTTTCGGGCTTTAGCCTTCATGCGAGCTTCCTTGATAGCTTTCTGAAAGCAAAAACTTAACTTTCCTCCAGTTTCAATCACCTACCGCCGCCATCGCAACATTTGCGGGAGTATGTTCCATGAAGCGCTTTTTCGTCTCGCTTTCGGGAATGTCTTCATCGTAACGAACGTTCCAGCCCTGAATTAATCACAATCATTACGATGGTAAACAAAATTTTCATCAAAACGCACCTTGTAATGCACACGATAAGTTGGCTCGCCTCCTGGAGCTTGTACAATATCGATGATACGAGCTGAATAGTAGTGGTTGGCGCCGTGTGCGCAAAGCACTTCCTGATCCAGCCGATAGGAAGGATTATGTTGTTTTGGAGGCATGTTTGTTGTCCTGAACGAAAACGGTGAAATAAAGCAAAAATGTGGGATCGACAAGACGCGTGGCAAATGGAATTGTCGCGCAAAAGGTGAATTTACGAATCGGAACTGAAAATTGCACGTGCACGATGATGTGGCATAGCGTAATTGCTCAAAACTTGGTGTCATGCCTCTTCCACGGAAAACTGAACGTTGGCGACACATCTATTTTCGTGAAGGAGAATACCACAAACATTCACACCAGACGCGAACATGAACAAGCTTGTCATAAATGCTCAAAGGAAGGACAGGATAATGCGATCGAAAGATTCATTCGGCGTTTCGGATTCAATCACTGCCGTTTTCGGATCTGAGGAATCAACGCAACCGGTTGCTATACGTGAAGCAACGTCACATGTTTTACTGTTCTGATTTACTAGGAAAGAAGAGCCGATTCAATGGTCGCGTGGATGTGGACTCATTCCGTCTTCGATTCCATTGATTTGCTGAAACACCATGCACACACGGCTACGCCTAACCGCAGAATGCAAGTTTTAGTTTTTCGCGCATACAATCATACAATGATTGCGCAACGTGAGAGTATAAATGTCCATCCGTGCAGCGAAGAAAGCAATACGGAAAGCAGCGTGCTCAGCAAAAACAAATGCGTGGTGACGGCGCAAGTGGCGCGCACTGGGTTCTCACCGCGGAAAACATGATTTTGTACGCACGCGATAAGGTATATTCAACGACGGTTCTGGGGGCGAGGAGAAGCTTTTTTCACCGGACGTTTTTACCAGCGGTACGTTCTTTAACTAGGAATTAGCCGCACCGTGAACTCAAAGTGCGCGAAATTACAAAAAAAAAACACAAAGCAAACCGCTTTCAACCTTTTCCGAATTCAGCGTTCCGTCTCTCGGTGTTTTGTCTTCGACAAGTGGCATTCCGCGTTATGTCTTTCGGCTTCACGGCTTTCGGTGTCGTGTTTTTCGTCATTCGGCTTTCGAAAGTGACCGAACAAACAGAAAGATGGCGATTTTCAAAGATAAGATTGCCACTTGATTCAATCTTTGTGCGCTCTAAGGTCAGGTCAGCACTCCATAGTCGAACTTTAGGTATGAGGCGGATTTCGGTTGATTTTGGTATTTCAGAATTTACAAGATGTCGAGAAAGCAGCCCATGAGCTTACTGCAAAGTGCAATAAGAGTACCTATTAGTTTAATAAGAAGCTCATGTAAAGTGTCCTTTTCTCGCTGGGTTCTTTTCTCCCAGGTTTTTATCTCCCGGGTCCTTTTCTCACAGGGTTGTTTTCTCCCGGGTCTTTTTCTCACGTTGTTTTATTCTCCCATAACGAAGTGTACAAAATGAAAATACGCAGCACAGCAGCTCAGAAAAGACCTTCAATAACTCCAGTTTCAGGATCAATGTCCATATCAAGGAAGCAGGGAATCGTTGATAGCACCGGCATCGTGGTGATGTCTCCACACAGCGGGTAGATGAATCCAGCGCCAATCGACGCCCAAACATCGCGAACCGGCAGAGTGAATCCGGTCGGCGCGCCTTTCAACATCGCGTTGTGCGACAGCGACAAATGCGTCTTCGCTATGCAGACGGGCAAATTCCCGAATCCCTGCTTCTCGTAGATCGCAATCTTCTTCTTCGCGAGCTCCGAGAGCTCGATTCCGTCACCGCCGTACAACTCTTTGCAGATTTTCGTTATTTTCGTGGTGAGATCGTCGGAGAGCGGATAGAGGAACTTGAAGTCGGTTGGCTTCCCGCACGCTTCGATCGTCGCTTTCGCCAACTCGACGGCACCGGCGCCACCAGATGCCCAGTGGTCGGACGTCACTCCCACGGCGCCGTATTCCTTCGCCTTCTGTTTCAAAAGCTCGATTTCCGCATCGGTGTCGTTTGTGAACTTGTTCACGCACACCACAACCGGGATTCCGAATTTCGTCGCATTTTCGATCTAAAATGATAATTGGTTAAATAGGAAGCTACCTCAATTACTTGTTTTCGTAAATTCGAGTCGCATCCCCCACGAAGCAGATCGAGATTCTCGTTGAGGTATTCACGAGCCAAAGGGACTCCGGGAATGACCGGAGGTCCGCCTCCGTGCATCTTCAAAGCTCGAACGGTGGCTACAAGGACGACGGCGTTAGGCTTCAGTCCGGAATAGCGGCATTTGATGTTGAAGAACGTCTCCATTCCAATATCGGCTCCGAATCCGGCTTCCGTCACAACGAATCCTTGTTCGCCGACCAATTTGAGCGCATTGCTGAGATCGATACGCAGCGAGTGCATGTCTGAACATGTCGCAATGGCGTCGCAATGAACAGCCCCAGCATGACACCCGGTCCCTCGCGCCATGAGCCCCCCGTCTCATCAGTCACGCGCCTGCTCCGACTCTCCGCCCGTCCGTCAGTCGTGCGACGACCTCGATTCTATCGTACATGTTTCAGACCGTGCAGATTGCAAGGATCGCCATCAGCTCACTGCCAAGGATGTATTGAGTCTTGTGGATGTGGCCCTTTTCAGCGGGTCCATGACCGACTTCGATACTTCGAAAAAAGCGATCGTTCGTGTCCACTCGGCTCCAGGTGATCGTGTCAGTGATCGATGTTGAGGCGAGCGAAGCGCACGCGCTCGTCCGGTGTCAAATCGTTCGCGTCTTCGGGCACCTTGATGTTCAAACGCTCCAAGCGACGTTTTCGAATCGCAGAAAGCTTGCGTTTTCCAGTTTCGTCCTTGGGCACGAGGCTGTTGAAGAGCGCTTCGTCCGACTGCGTTGATTCGTGGACCATTCGGGTGGCGATGGCGGCGGCGCCATGATATTGTTCGCAGCGGTGATCGCGTGAATGTCGCCCGTGAAGTGAAGATTGAATTCTTCCATCGGAATCACCTGCGAGTAGCCTCCACCAACGACGCCTCCTTTGATTTCCTGCGAAGGCTGGCGGACACAGGCGAACGCGTTTTTGCCCAGATGGCCGCACAGCGCTTGGACCAAACCCATGGTGGTCGTGCTTTGGCCTTCTCCCAGAGGCGTCGGTGTAATCGCTAAAATAACGGCATTAATTAGTGAAATTACAGAGCCACAGATACCGGCAACAAGAACATATTTTCCATTCTTCTGGTGCTCCAATCGCTTCAACACATCAAGAGCCACCTTCGCCTTTTCTGTCCATACATCTCGAGTTCATCACGTTTTATTCCGACCTCCTTCGCGAGCTCCTTGATGAGTTTCGGCTTCTGCGCTCGGGAGATTTCAATATCCGACGGCACGGGACGCTGTAGCTTCGGTTTGAGGATGTTGATCTTCCAAGCTTCATTCATGATTTCAGTTTTGAGCAATTTCTGAAAAGCACGCATCAATAACGAGGTGCTCTGTGCCGCTCTGCCGCTCTGCGTACATGCCGCTCTGCGCACGCGATAACAGCAGAGAGTAATGCGAATCACCAAACGCCATCGAATGTTTTTTACATTTCGGAAAACAAACCAGAAACACAATACAAACAAAGTGCATTCGTCTTGGCTCGATCGATCGCCCGCCGCTGCATCACTTTGCAATACAACGAATGCACAGCCTGATTACAACACAGGCATAGCAGGGCCGCCTTGCGCGTGAGCAGATCGCCATCGTTTCTTTGATGTCAAGACCATAGAGCGCACAAAGATTGAATCAAGTGGCAATCTTATCTTTAAAAATCGCCATCTTTCTGTTTGTTCTTCGGTTACTTCCGATATCAAAACAACTACAGTGAACGATCGCAATCAAACGTAAATAGTTCAGTCTTGATCACAGAGACAGTTATTAAACGCTAGAAAGCGCGTCCACTATATATCCCATGTTCTGCGCTCATTCGTCCGCGGGGCACAAGCGAGAGGCGACCATGGTAAATTAGGCGTAAAGACGTGTTCGTGGAGAAGCCCCAATTGTTTCAACAAATCTTCAGTTTGTTCGATTGCATTGCTTATTCGGAAGGAAGTGCACACGGTGATTCCGAGAATAATCAAACGAGGAATTAGAGTGGGAAAAAAACGTCCCCGCAGCCTAGTAGTAGAGAGTTTTGAAAGTTCCAACTTTACGCAGAGTTTCCTCTCTGGTGCGGTCAGCGCGTTGATCTCGTTGACGATCGTCTGCGCAATCATCCGCGAGATCTTCTGCTGTTCGGTGTTTGAGAGAGCAGATTCCGAATCCAAGCAGGTGCACCAGGCAGGTTCGATTCCAGCCGACTCGCACGATTGCTCCGGAGGAATCGGCCTGATCAGAGAGAGCGAGCGCATCTTCTGCACGTTCGTCAGGTGCTCTTCCGACGGCCAGTGCAGAACATCTCAGAGAGTCGAGTAAATATCGAATGGAGCGGAGAGACGGTCCGCGTTCTTCCCCAATTCTCGTAAGTAAGTTTTCCCTTCCCCAAAGCCCGGAACTCTTCTGGGAGATACACCCCAAAGAAAGAAGGGAAGGCGCTCTTCGCGTTGTCCTTGAATGGGTTGCGAAGATGAGCGAATCGGTGTCCGTGGTCCGTCATAATAATAACGAGCGTGTTCTTGAAACCACCTGACGTGTGAAGCTTCTGCAGATTGCCAGCGAAGTCGTCATCCATCACTTGCACCAAATTGATATCGTCGTGAGACGAACGTTCGTGGAAAAGCCTGAATCAAGAATCACATAGAGCATTAGGGGACCTCAAACTACAACTCAAATCTTGGAACATCGGAGTAGCGGCTTCCGTTTGCGGAGTGAGAAATATCATAAGTTCTTTTTCATGTTCTGTTTACATTATAAGTTTTCCTGAGAGAATAAGACTTTAGTTTTAATTTTCGCGCTAAAGTCTGTGCTTGCCCAAATTTTCCTCCGGTAAAACTAGATCAGTACACAGAAGACTTGAACTCTGTCATAGAAATTATGTTAACTTCAAAAACAATTCGGGCGCCGAATCGTCCCAGCGCCGCGTTGTCCCGGCGCCGAATCGTCGCGGCACCGAATAGTCACGTCTTACGATTGCCTTTGTTTCTTTTTCGTTGCTTGCCAGTGATCGCGCTTGGTTGTTGCAATAATTGGTTCCGACACGATTTGCCTGTTACCTTTAGCCATATGTTGGCATCAGAACTCGGTCCGTTCTGTGGTGCGTTTCTGCTTCTGACCGGATGATATACAGCCTAGAAACCACAGATTAATCATATAAAATCGTTATGTTTCTACCGGTAGGCAGAAACAATGCAAATCAACAATGGCGTATCGTTCTTTTTCAGGAAGGCGGTGAAATCCGCTTAAATCTCGAGAAGTATGAATCTGCAGCGGGAAACAGCAAACCATCAACAGTTATATGTGTTATCGGGAATCGCGAGAAGAATCTTATTGCTGTTCTCACTGAAACAACTATCTACATCTTTCTTGCGAATGTAAGAATGTCTCTGAAAGTGTTTTATTGTTAGTTTGTTTGCAGCCTCAAATTGTCTTATGCCGATTCAGTCGTAGCGAAGCCGATGTCACTGAGAAGGGAGTGTTTGAAAGAGCCTTCTGGAAGGCAGATTCAAGCGCTATTGCCGTTTCAGTGAGTCTATTTCAATGCTTTCTTCTTATAATAAATCCTTTCTCCTTTTCAGACCTCGCGGAATATTGTATTCATCTACCAAGTATTTATTACTGAAAACCAGTGTTTCAATCTCGTTGACGTGAACGACGATGAGCTCACAAGGAAGTCAAAAGAACTCTTCATTCGTGCAAAACGACCGACGGTGGAGGTTTCTCTCACGGTAATCGCTCGCCTTGACAGTACCGCCGCATGGTTTGGAATTAAGGTCCCAATTTAAATCTCATTAGCTAATTTCAGTCTTGCGCCGCTTAATCATGATATTTTTGTTTGCTTAAAAGATGGCTGGATGCATCGAATATCCTGGGAAGGAGTCGTGGATTCCGAGTTTTCCTTCCACCTTAGCTGTGTTCCGTTTGCTTACGATCAGCTTCAGTCTAAACGTAACAGCTTGTCCTCCTTAAGGTTGCAATTGCGTCTATTCCTTTCAGCCGAGTATGTACGAACTAGTGCTTATATCTGTGATATTGAGTATGCTCCTCTCATCGGCGGTTTTGCCCTTGTCTTATCTGACGGGCGCGCCGCACTGTTGACTTCGCAAAACTCGCAGTTTTATCCCGAGGAGCTTCTGGCAGTATGGGCGATAGGCCTGAACGATGCATGTTGCTGCACGCCCAACCATAAGTACAGACTTATTATGTTTGGATGCTTGAAGTCAGTTTTGCTCGTTTATTGGTTATGGTAATGGTTCTTTTTAGTGGAGAGATAGCCGGATATCATCTCGATGAAGCCAACGGGTCATTGATGAAGTCTTATCGGGTTGCACTGAATGTTAAAGACGGGTCAGAATTGCTTCAAACAGTCGGGACTGTTCGCCATATCAGCTACCTAAATCAAGGATCAGCTCTTGCCGTTGTCTGGAATCAAAAAGGTTGTCTTTACAAAACCAATGAAGCCCTTATGAACCGATCTTTTAGAACGTGATGCATCGATCGCTTCAAAATCTGTATCAACGTTAGGCGCACCGCCCATCCTTGCCATTTTTAGTCCATTCGGGTCTTTATTATGGTCTTCACTGGAGTCAAATGATAGGTATTTTTTCGGTTTCTAGAAATGTTGTGACAAATGCTATTTTAGCACTTATGCTTATTCGGATTCTTACACTAGCGTTGAATGGGGACCGGAAGGGTTCCACTTATGGCTTGGAAGTAAGTACGGGTTAACCCTCATACGCATCGTTCGATCCATATCAGTAGATAGACCCAACATGGTATTACCTTGTTGTTGTCAACAGAAATTGTATTCAACTTGAACGTTCAGGAGCAAATTGATTCCATTATTATGATGGGAAGCGAACAAGTCTTTATAAGTCCTTCACGGGAAAATGAACAGGCCGCCAATGCACCTCATAGCGTTTGGAATACGTTCAACATTCCGACTGAATACTTAGCTACAAACTGGCCCATAAGGGTATGAAAAAGCTGAAATGATAGTTTTTGAAAAATCATTTAGTTGGCATCTGTAGAGGCATCAAGCCCCAAAACTCTCGTTGTAGCTGGACAAGCTGGCTTTTGCTTTTGTAATATTCAAACAGGAAAATGGAGGCTTTTCGGTAACGAAACACAGGTATCGTCGGAAATGTACAGTCGCTGAATTGTCTATTCTCTAATATTTTAGGAACGCAATTTCCTTGTGACGGCTGGTGTTTCGATTTGGAATGAGTATATAATTGCAGTCGGCTTTGACTCGGAATCTGCAAAGGAAGAAATTCGATTATATCCTATCAGTAAGCAGCTTGATAATCAGTATGCAATCCGTCACGTTGTCGAATACCGTGTTCTCGCAATGAGCATGAGGAATGACTACATGCTGGCATTTGATCTTACCGGACATTTGAGTATTTACCAGTTCCGGATTGACTCTGATTGCTGTAAGATGGAGCGATTAGCAGAAATTGTTATCAATGATTTGGTTCCTCATCCGTCATGTGTTGTGTCGATGCATTTAACATCATTCAATCACGACAGTCGTAAGTTTTGGTTATGTCAATCGAGAGCCTCCTATGGATAATTTCTAGAGAGTTCATTGTTTTGCGAAGGTGTTGATACAGTCCTAGTTAATGTATCAGGGCATTTGATAATGCTGCAACAGAAGTCTGTCCCTGAAGAAGAAGGAACTCAAGGGGAGCCTTTGCAACTCAATCAGCCCATGCTTGTGGCGTCCTTTGTTGAACAAGTGTGGCACTATTCTGACGACAGTTCTATGCAGAAACCGCATCTTTCTCAAGCTTTGTGGATCAAGTCTGGAGCGAAGGGAATGAAGGTGTGGATGCCGCTGTTTCCAAAGGCGTCAGCTGATTCATCCAGCCGTTCCTTTATTGCTAAAAGGATCATGCTGCCATTCGACCTTGACATTAACCCTTTGGGTAAAATGTAGCCTAATAGTCATTCTTACGTATGTTTCTTTTCAGTCATCTCCAGTCGTGACTGTCTAGCGCTTGGTGTTGAAAGTTTCCCTTCTTATCTGACCGGTTTCTCTTCCTGTGTTGGCGACAGGAACAATGCTCCACCGGTCATCCATAACTTGAATAGGACTAGCAAGGCAATTTTTGCACGTTCCCGTATTGTTTTACTAATGATGTTTAGGTGTTTCTTCATCATTTGCTTCGCCAGTTACTAAAAAGGAACTTGGGTCTCTATGCATTAGAGATTGCTGGAACTTGTAGGCATTTGTCATACTTCAAACACGTGCTGGAATTGCTCTTGCATAACGTCCTAGAAGAGGAAGCAACTTCATCCGAACCTATACCCGATCCTTTGCTACCACGGGTTGTTGCTTTTATTCACGAATTTCCGGAATTCTTGGAGATTGTGGCGCATTGCGCTAGAAAGACTGAACTTGCATTATGGCATGCCCTGTTTGCCGTTCTGAATCATCCTCGAGAATTATTCGAAGTTTGCATTCGAGAAGGGCAGCTGGACACTGCTGCCAGTTATCTGATAGTGCTGCAGAACATGGAAACGGGTGCTGCTAGTCGTCAACATTCGGGAATTTTACTCGAAGAAGCGTTAAATCGTCGCGAGTGGATCATTTCTCGGGACATTGTTCGCTTCTTGAGCGCTATAGACCCTATGGATATCGAAAGCCCTCCCAAGACGCCACTCGTTCCCAAAGGTGGATCGCAACCGAAGAGAAGTACTTTGATTAAAAATACGACGGGTTCGATTGAAAATCAGGATGGATTTGTTGTCACAAACTTTGGAGCGCCAGGTAAGCGATCGTTGAATAAGAGTTCGCTTCTATCATGCCTTGCTGCAGCATCGGTCGGTGTTGGACGGTCGCGAGTTATGTCATTTGGCGAAACTGGCTATCTGGGTTCGGTATATCGATCGAATTCAACTGGGACTGCGCCGAAATTGTCACCAAAGGATAACTGCGACGGACCATTCGTTGATTCTGGTGCAACACCCAAATTACTTGGCGAGTATTTACAGGATATTCTGGAAGGCCACGCTAGAACATTGGTAACTGAATATGCCCTGCGAGATTTGGGTAATTTTGGTGTGATTGATGCATTTTTAAATTTTCGACTTGCAGGAGCTTTCTCTGCTCATCTAGATTTTGATTTGCATGAATGGCTTGCTCGTGAGAAGAACACTTTAACTGAAATCAGCAATTTTCCTCTAGCTCTGATGAAACTTCATACCCAGTTTCAATGGCCTTATCCACTTCTTTGCCAGTCGGTTGTAAATCAAATAGCTAAAAGGATTGATATATTACGAATGCAAGATGTTCCTTCACCGGACACAGTCAGCATGTGCTCAATCTCAGGTAATGTAACTTGATGCTTTATTGGACTTATCTTTGTTGCTTTAGATGATGTGTCGGTCAAATCAGTTTATACTCCTAACAAGGAATTTGCTGTTGAAATTGGTCCGGTACATATTGAAAATGGTGTCGATTCTGATGAACGTTCTGAAACTATATCAAATGCGGATAGTGATTGGCAAGGGTTTGAAAGGATTTGTGGTGAATCTACAGCAAGAGGGAACGAAGAAAGCGAAAGTGAATTAGTGTTTATGCTCCACATTTTCCACGGAGCTGGATATCTTGAGTGGATCTATCTAGTAAGTTTGATGTTGGCTACTTTTGTAAAGAAGTACTTTGTCATAGATCTGTATGATGCTTCGAGATGTTGGTCTACTGGCCGATCTACTTTCATTCGACGTGCTGAGGAAATCGACGAGAACGTTGTCGCGGTTGAGAACAGCTAATATGGAATTAGTGAAATGGGCCGATTCGAGCTGGTGAGTATTACCGTTATTATGTAAAACAATAAACATTTTTAGTGTTGGGTATAAGACGTTGTTTCTGGCCTTTGATCGATATCTGTCGTACATTTGCGAGAGGCGATCGCTAGTCAGCTCCGTCAGCGTTGAATCAGATCTATCCCTAGTGAGTGCTGTTAAACGTAATTCACGTGAGTTGTTGTTCACTTGAACTGCTTTCATTAGTTGATCTTCCATTTAGATGAACGAAATGGAAAGATTCCTCAGTCGATGTCGGAAACTTCGTTACCGGCAGTGCAATTTAGTCGTCGTCCCATTATTGAAATTCCAAACAACGAAGGGAGATCGGACGTTGTTAGTGCAATGTCTCCTACGGACAAAGCAAGCGATTGTTCTATTATGTAAAGTTTATAAATATGGGGATTTCCTCAAGTGTTGTAGAAATACGATCAATTTTTACCAGCTCAACAATGTGCCTCTCCGTTCATGTGACATATGACCTGATCTTTTCCTCATAGTTTATTTTTTTACTGATTCATGCTCATCATCTGGCCGGATACTGTGTCATTCTAATTTTGTAAATATGTTTGAAGCCTTTGGGTTTATATGTGAGAGCAGTGCAAATTACTTTTTAACATAGGTTACTAACAAATCAACATCTTTGATCTATTTCTATATTGCACTATTTACAGAGAACATAAATAAAAATGGAGGGATGAACAGATAATTTAGAGGTCGCCCTTTACGTTTGGGTGTTCTTCGAGGTAATCATGGAAGCATTGGCGAATTTTGTCAAACTGCGTTAAACAGACGACGTATTTCACGTAGTCAGTCGGTACTCCTTTCGTTGTTTCACAGTAGGGTAAGCAGTGAGGAATAACTCCGCGAGCCTGGCAGCACGATCTGTGATCCGCTCGAGAGGAGGCGCAATCCCACATTTCTCCAACTGTAGGACCCCGAGGCGAGCACGTGGTTAGATAAAGTAGAACCTGAAAGCGTCCGAGCAAGTTGGTCAGCCGGTCAGAGATCAATGCAATTACCGTATTGGAGGAGAGCGCGTTGAAATCACAGTATCTGTTCTTGCACTCTGCGTCAGATTCCGGTAGTTTAGCACAGCAGGCCTTTAGCTTCTCGTTAGCCGGTCGGCCAACTCGCGTTGGAGGAGGTGGGCCTTGAGGCTGCTGTGGTAACTGTGGCAATTGTGGCTGGAACTGGAAGGGCTGGAAGAAGGCCTGCTGACCAGGGAACAGGAACTGTCCGCCATACTGTGGCCATTGGGCGAAGGCAACCGAGGAGAGCGCAACAAGGAGTAAGAAACAGCGCGACATGTCTGAAAAGAGCAAAGTGATCTGGGTATCGCATCTGGAAGCTGTTTAAAAGCCTTTGCGCAACGACCGCAGCTGTGGAAACAAGTTTGAAACGTCCGTTTTATATTCCACCGGGGCGAGAGGTTTACATGCGCTAAGATGACCAATCCGCCGTTCGGCTACGTCTAACCTATTCTCTCCAATATATGCAGACCGGTTGTGGCGCTGTTTACGGTTTCTGAGAACCGCTTACACGCTGCGAAGTGACTAACGGATTTTTGAACGGGTCGAATAGCTTAGCGACTGGTCAATAGAAAGCAAAGAAAGTGAATGTGGAGAGAAAATAAAAGTTGAAACGCGTGAAGAATAGTCCTGTGAGACTCTCTTCTTTTGCGGCTCTCCGAATCGCCGTAGGCAACGAAGACCGACGAGTGGTCATCATCACTTCTGGTTCGTCTTTGTGCTGCGCGAGTCCGCGGAACTGACCGCAAAGTGTAGTATAACGACATGCAGAAAAGCATAAACGCGAAGAAATGCGAAGGTTTCAGCAGGAAAAATGCTTTTCAAGAAAAAGAGAACAAAGGAAAACGGCTTCCGCCCACAAATTTACGGATTTGGAAATGTTGCGGAGGATCTTTAACAGGTTACGGTAGACGGACGACTTTTCTTCATGTCCGGGTTTGAGTTTGTAAGAAGCTGTCAGGGAAAACACCTAACGCAGTGTGGTCACTAATCCATCCGTTCGTGACGCTCCCCGTCGCTGCATCACTAGTGGACTTTTTGTCTGTGTGGTCTTGCAACGGTTTGCCTGATCATCAATGCATTGTTTTAGAATGTTTGCACTTGTAAAAGTAGGTTTGCATGGGTCTCACAACGATTCCCTGATTATCAATGAATTATTTTCAAATGTTTTGAGATGTCAAAGTTAATAGTCAACGCTGGTGGGTCTCGCCACAATTGGAACTAACGTAAACTAGGCACGGGCTGTGTTTATTTGTGTTTAATTGGAACTAACGCGATCTAAGAGCACTGCCGCAAGATGCATATTTTGAAACACGCATTTCCTTGAGCATCTCTTTGAACAACAGACATCGAAAGGCGACTAACGGAGCAACGAAGCAAGAAGATACCGTAGTATGTGAGGTCGCGGAAGGGAGTGGCGTCATCTTCGACAATTTTTTTTCCGCTCGCGGAATCCGTTTTAGAGTAGGAGATTCTTCTCACGTTGTTTCCCGAAGCATCCTTATTTGAGGATTTATGTAGATATTCAGCTTCCGATTTTCGATCACCTTCTGAGGTGCAGTCGTCAACAGAGTCTGTTAAATTGAGTGGCTCACAACCGATGGCTTCTGGCAGGTCGTTCTTATCAAGCGTGCGATTCATGAACCTCGTCCTCATTCTTTTCGTTTTCGACAAATTCCTCCGGGTCGGTGGCGTTCGGCGACTTCAGCGGATTGTGGGTGTCGTCCATGGCTCCCTCGAGTTTCTTCCCTATCGCCGATCCTGCTCCTGCACGAGTTCTCGTTCGGCTCCTCGCGATTCTTCCTCTCCTTCTCGAGTCGTGGCGTAATTCCTTCTGGCCTTCTGCGCCATATCGCAAATGTTTTACTGATTATTGTAAATGTTGTTCGCGTCAGTTCGGCTCAAGAAGACGGCGCTCAAGAAGTTTGACGTTCCCGTGCAGGTCAAATCCGAGTACTTGGGGAAGCTTACGCTGAGGGTTCCATTGGCTAACGTTCTTGGTGCTTGTGAAGATCACCGATCTCCTGGTGCTGCTTGGTCCGTCGAGGAGCCGACGAAACGAGTCGAGGAGCCGATCGAGGAGCCGAAGACTGCAAAATGCAAAGAACTTGGTCACCGAACTTGTATGGATGGCGATGGACTCTTAGGTGAGGTTTCGGCTCTGTTTCATGGTAGAACCGACATGGTTGTTAGCTTGGGTGAACACGAAAACGGACGAAAAAGCCTGTTTTTTTAATGTTTATTATTTCAGTGGCGTCACAGACGAAACGTAACTCGAAAATGAAGCTCCCAAGGACTCCCGAAAAGCTTCTTGTCAAATAGCACAGATTCTTTGCCGGTCGGATGAGCAGGCCGCATTCGAATCATTCGCAACATTTCTCAGGTTTTCTCAAATCGTCCAATCTTTCAGCGCTGTTTTGTAAAACAAATGAAACTCTCCGTCATTTGGGACGTGATGTATGAAAACGACTTCGTTTCCATTGGAGTCCCGAAAGAGCCGTCGCGGGTGCTTAAAAGCGACAAGAGTCATTTCTCTCGTGAAGAAGTCGATGATGCTGCCGAATTTCTCGTTCATTTCTATGTACTGAAACTTCTTTTCGGCTCTCGACCCGTGCATCACGTAACGCGTGAGTCTTTTGTAGAATTCCTCGTGTCGGCGATCGCAAAGCAACTCGAATGTGCGCAGATGGCCTCTGAGAAGCAGGTTCATCACAGTTCTCTCGAATTCCCGGCAAATAAAATCCTCCTCACTAATTCGCTGGAATCCAAACCAAATTCCGGCGATGCCGTGTTCCGCCCAGCGCATGAAGTGGGAAACGCACAGCGAACCTCCCGAGTTGTACTCAATATCACCGACGGCGCTGATTGCGTCCAAGATGGGCCAGATATCCGGAACTTTCATCAAGTCCTTACTGTCGAAGTCCACCGATTCCATTCGTCGACGCCCGCTGGCGATGAGGGCGGCGATGTGCTTGACATCACCGGGGTGCATTCGGTGCATTACAGAGCTCTCGGCTTCCACTATTGGACACCACACTTTGGTTGAGAGCGAGACAATCGCGCATTTGTGCGCGTTCCAGGAGGAGAGCAGTTCCGATAGCTTAATCTCCTTAATACGGAGGAAGATCCCATAACGGATCTCGCCAGACTCACTGTGAAGTTGCATGTATATTCGGTACTCGGTGAAGACGGCAGGAATCGAGGACCACTGACCCAGCGTGGCAGAAATCAGCTCATTTCTGGCGGAAGCGAACAGAGTGTTCGTCACGTGCTCGATGAATGTGTGCGGAACGCAGTCCATCGTGAACGAAATGCAGTGACAACTATTTCAGTCAATCTGCGTAAATCACCGAAATAAGCAATGCTGAAATGAAAGGAAAAGCAGAACTATAGAATCATTTCTATTCATCTATCAATCGTGTTATATAAAATGCATCGCAAAGGACTGGGCGACGAGATGCTGACGATAGGCGTCAGGTTTGCGGAGGCGATACAAAGGCATCACAGAACGCATAGAGGATTGAAAATGATCATAGGTGTCCACAGAACTGAAACTGGACAGGTCTACGATCGCCTTCTTCGGCGCTTCAGTCCGAATAAGCCACCTTTTTGTATTATGCAAAATATATACGCAAACGTAGAAACCTCAACGTCATATGAGACCTTCAACAATAAATTCATTCAGTTGCCGCTCAGCTGCCCAAGCTCAAAACGGAAATCAGCGCCGCCAACGCACTGTACGCGGCATATGTATCGGAGCCTGCTTCCAACGACCCCACCGTGGCGACCGCGAAGATTCCAGTTATCGACCGGCCACGATTCCGCATTGCAACGTTTCATCCGTCTGCAAGGACCAAGGGCTTGTTCGGCAGAACCGCTCTGCGCCGCACACTTTTTCGAAATCTGCTCACGAAGCACCAACGAACCCATCTCCTGCTTCACCTTCGAGAAGATCCCGACGACGAAGTCCTCGCCAGACAGAATCTTACCGCTTGTCGCATCACGACATTCGACTACGCGCATGGGCCTACGGACATCTACGACCTGCAACGGACAATCGCTGTGCTCTATCGGAAATTGCATCCTATGCTTAGAAATCTGGCACAACAAGTCATGTTGTTGCTTGGGTGAACACGAAAAAGCCTGTTTTTCGTCACAGACGAACGTAACTCGAAAAGGAAGCTCCCAAGGACTCCCGAAATCTTCTTGTCAAATAGCACAGATTCTTTGCGGTCGGATGAGCAGGCTCCACCATCGCCAAACAGTTTCAGCATCGTAGGATTGACTCCCTGCGCCTTTCTTTGCAGATCTTCCTCTGGTCTTTTTAGGTTTTCAAGATTCTCCTCTCGGGTTTCTTCGGCGTCACTTTGATTTCTGTCGGCAAGACGCGCCCATCGACGTAAAAGCACTGTTCCGTTCTAACCGCCGAGTTGGGACGATCGTCTGTACAAAGGGCAGATGTAGTACTTTATAGTTCTACGGGCGGGGTGTCACTGTTCTAGCAAGGAACGACGTTCGGCAGTCTGCGCAGTGTCAATTTTTGTCTGCCATATGTTAATTTTCAAGTTTTCAAGTTTGATAAACTGTGTATTGTTTGTTACAGCACACATCGTTACCGGTTTTGTGCAGATATGGAAACGTTCCACTTCCCGATCTCGTGCACGGGATCAAAGTGCAGTATTTTGTATTCATTGTCACAACATTATTTTACCACCCAAATACCGCGCTATATATTTGCATCCAGTCCACCGCGATGCTATTTTTGGGCACAATAAGCGAAAACACATACCAAAACTGCTGAATTATTCTGTGGTTGACTGATGCTGTTGCCATTGAGACGAATATTTAGTTACTTCTTGTGTGGGTGGCCATGGACCGAGCGGGCCAGGCACTTTTCGAACAAATTCGAAGAGGGAGAGTTGTTGCTTTCGTATCGATCACTGACCACACGCATTTGTTTATCAGTCATGTACGGACGACGCGGTCGCTGGCGCGCCGCCGTTCGACTATAGATGACGATCTTAAAAAACGGACTTCCACACTTGCCATCGCTCTCTGCTGTAATCATCGTGTGTGGTAGATTGTGCCTCTTTTTTGTTCTTCTCCAGCTCGGCGCCGTCGCGTGCACCGCTGATGAAAACAAAAAAACTATACGAATAGGAAAGCGGTTGGTGGAAGACGGCAGCAAGCCATCGACTATCCACCGAGGAGAGATTACCTATTTTGCCTGCCTAAACCAACGTGGTGTGATGTTCCGTTTCCATGGAATCGCGTTCATCGGCTTCCAACATACCTATTTATTCCACATGAAATGCCGCAAATACGATATTCGACATGCGATTTCTCGTGTTGACCTGACAATGCTTACGAACGACGATGAAGTGTTCAATTAATTGTATTTGTGTTTCGGTGCATGTAGGACGACGGCGACTCCACTGTGAAAATGGAGTCCAGCTTGAATCATTCGGACAGCGGAAACGAGTGCGATCTCGCCGGCGACGGAGAGGTGTGTATGGATGAGGAGACCAACCATGATTACAACACCAGTAGCGCGGGCGGTGAAGATTCAAGCAATGTCGGTGCAGCAGACAAGCCAACGCTTCATGTACTCCCGATTGGTAAGTCTTCGTTTTGTTTTATAGCTGGAAATTTCAATTTGAAGCCTTAAACGGGTCTACTGCTCTATTAATCATTGCCACAGTGTATATTAAAGCATGTTAACGCAATATTGATAGAACGGTACTGTAAGCATTTGTTTCTCCGCGTTTCTCAGTGCTAGCAATAATTGCGCTTTGTGTATAAAGTAGTCATTAGGTTAATAATATGAATTTCAACTAACTGCTGCTCTTCTTTCCGTTTTCAGACGTCAATGTAAGTTCGACTGCAATTCAGTTTCACTTCACTAGCCTTATTCTCCTTTCCATCACCGCTTTCGTTATGTAAGAATACCGCTGAGACCACTTTTTAGATCTGACGTTACCTGACGCTTATAGTGAAAATGCATTAAAAAAAAAGACAAACAAAGCTCGACGTCACCTGTGGCTCCTGCTGGCCGTCGAACGACCACCGGCTGGGTGTACCACCATAGCTAGTGTTTATTTCTGTGGGGTTAGGAACGTGCGCACACATGCTTGAAAGCCTCAGTACACTTGTTTAACTCGTCCGTCTCTGTTCTGTCTTATCCTCACTCAGTTATACTCCCACACGAGCAAGGATCGTTCACCACGAACATCGTTCTTGTCGTCAGTTGATTCGCGCCGCATGTCCTCCACCAATCCGCTGCGTTGGGATCGGTTGGCGAGAAAAGATTACGGAGCAGGGCGCAGTGATCAGCTAGCGCAGGCCTGATCATCTTGAGGGCACTCTCTCACCGTCTGTCTGGCTAACCTCCGCCGTCGCTAACACTTTACAACACGCACAGAGCATTGTGCATCACTGTGTTGGAGGCTCGACGGTGGCCAGTGAAACGCTTGTGCGTTCGAACTTCACTCCAAAAATTGGTTTTTCTCATATTAAAGTATATAATTTCTTGCTTTTTCACACGTTCATTTATTTTCAGATTGTGTCAAACGCGGTGAATACGAGGGTAGCGATAACGAGACCTACCGCATTCGTATTCAACTAAAGGACATCACTGTTACAGAAGTTATATTCCACCAAAAGCGTATCCAAGTTCATTTTTCGATTACGTAAGTCAAACGTCGTCGCCGCCACTAATGAGCGCGTTGGTAATGGCAATCTTTTCAGAACAACACACCCGGATCATCCTTTCCTTGTGAAGTTCAAAGCGAACCCCAGGGACACTTTTGAATGGTCGGCTGAGCTTTTCGACGATATCGTTCCAAGCGAGTGCAGTATGATTGACGGAAAGGAGTTGGTGCTGAGGAAGCGTGACCCCTCGAAGCGTTGGACGAGTAGTCTAGCGGCTAGCACATCGTTGGACATGACGTACAACGGCATTTCCAGGTTAGTTTTTTTCACAATTTCAAACGTTCTACTTCCATCTTGCTTCAAACATTTGAGTGTTATTGATTGTGAAAACGTTTCGGTTATAAAATTTCTTGCAGTCGGCTGCGAGACGCAAGTGTCGATCGAGCTGCATCGGTCCTCTCCCGCTGCACCATATCATCAACGTCCACCGGAACCGCAAGCACTGCGACCTATCGCCGATCGAAATACACCGGCAGTGATTACTCTCGATATTCCATTCGCGATTGTCGAACGACTTACATTCCCTCGGATCAATTTCGATCCCGTTCCACTTCCACCCTGTGTCGGTCGTCGACTATGTCCACACTGGACAAGAAACCTACCACGTGCAACCTTGACAGACCAGCGGCTCCTCAAATCGGCAGTCGTCTTTCCTCCAGTTACCACCGTGACTTGGATTCGTCAAGCTACTCAGGGAGTTTGTCGCCTACAAAATCGAAGCCGACAGCGAGGGTTGTCCCGTACGATGAACCGGTGACCGCAGTTGTGGAGCCCGGATATACAGGACTAAGGAATATGGGAAATACTTGTTTTATGAACGCGACACTCCAAATGCTTGTTAACACCGCCGAGCTCAAGAAGTACTTCCTGGCGGAAAAATACAAACGCGACGTGAATTCTAGTAATCCGCTAGGATTTGGAGGGCGGTTAGCGGAGGCATTCGGTGAATTTATGACCGCCATGTGGAGCGGTTTGCTGAGAACGCATGAGCCTAAGCAGATTAAGGTGTGTTTAGTTATTGGAGTCTCAATTTTGTCAAATACACTTTTAGAACATAGTGGCAGAAAAGGCAAATCAGTTTGCTAACTACGCTCAGCATGACGCCCAGGAGTTTCTAAGCTTCCTTCTCGACGGACTTCACGAGGACCTGAATCGCGTGCGGCACAAGCCGAATACAGGAACTGTCGAAGCCAATGGACGTCCCGATCGTATTGTCGCCGGGGAATCGTGGGCCAATCATCTTCGACGTAACGACTCTGTTATTGTCGAACTTTTTCACGGCCAGTTGAAATCACATCTGGAGTGTCCGAAGTGTCATCATGTAAGCGCTCATTATGAACGAATTGTTGGTTATGTTTAACGAGTTTAGCATTCGATCACATTTGATCCGTTTATGTATCTGCCGCTTTCTCTTCCGAAGGCTAAATCGACTGCAACCATTATGTTCTGGCCCGCTGATTCCACTATGAGACCACGCAGAGTAACATTTTTGTTTATCTGTTCTTGATGTGACTGACGGTTGGTATTTAGCTTACCATTCATTACAATGCCGATGGCAACGCGGGTGACTTTTTGGGCGTCGTATCGGACAAAACGAAGATTCCATCACAACTAGTAAGTATTCTGCGAATTATAGATCTTTAAGAGCACGAATATTTAGCTTAAAATGGTGGAAGTTGCTAACGGAAAGTTCCAGAAGATCTATGACCGGTCTGACACTATGGGATCTTTCTTGGATTCTGCTTCTCTGCATATGTAAGTTGATCTGTGGGTATTTTAATTCAGCGTGTTTAGCTATGAACTACGGGACGAGAGCGCCTATCAAGAGGAAATTGTGGAAATGTATGTTGTACAAAGACTCCTCTACAATCATACAGTTCCTCGGCACTGTGCGCAGTGTGAGTCAGCCAACAGAAGTCTCAAAACTTGTGATCGGTGCTACAACGTCTTCTACTGTAGCGAGTAAGGGTTTCAGTTCATCTGACTGTCATTAAGCGAACCATTGCAGAAAATGTCAGCAAGAACACTGGGACATTCACCGAGAAATCTGTTCAAGGCGTGAAAATTCCGAGCGAGTTGGCGTCCCATTTATTATTTCCGTTCCTCGCTCTCAACTCTCGCATTCCTATCTGATGCACATGCTTCAGTTCAAGTGCATGCATTCTGTCAATGTATTCGAGCTTCCACACACCAATAACAAGACAGTAGAAGAGAACAGCGACTCATCTGAGCCTGTCGCCAGTACTTCAAACTCAATTCCCAAAACAAAGCTCACGAACTCTTTCTATTCGCCAAAGAAGCTCTATGTCCCACCGGAAGCCAGCAAGAAAGCCGAGCACAGGTTGTATATGCTTAGATATATTCAAAATCAAGATAGTTTTCGTGGAGAAACGTTGAAGAGTGATAGTAATGGTAAGGACTTCAGCGTCAATGGTGCGTAATGTTTACTGTCACTTTCCAGAGAAACTTAAAAGTATTCCGAAGGGATCGTTTCTATCAGTCAATTGGTACAATCTCCGTTGCGGAAAAGAACACTTGTCAGTCGAAACAAAGTCACACATTGTAAGCAAACATCTTGATTTGATGGGTGTAATTAGCACTGATTTTTTCATTTCAGGATCTCGATCCTGAAACAAGCGACAAGTATATCGAATCTCGCCGCTTTCAGAAGGCAGCCTGTCCTAATTTGTCGGACATGCTCGCGCTGTTCTCCGAACCCGAACGACTGAAGCCGGAAGAAGCGTGGTACTGTACTAGATGCAAAGAGCATGTTGAGGCCACGAAGACAATGGAGCTCTATCGTCTCCCTCGTATCTTGATTATACAATTGAAACGTTTCGTGTACAGCGGCAGCGGCTACTCATCACTTTTCAACACACATCGGCGCACCAAAGATGACCGCATGGTGCAATACCCAATTGAGAATCTTGATTTACGGAAGTACCTGAGCGGAGCAGCGCAGCCGAGGCAGGAAACTACCTATGATTTAACTGGGATTGTATGTCATACGGGAACGAGTTTCTATGGCCACTACGTGTCAATGGGACGACTGACAAACGAATCGGGCACAAACACACGTATTGGTTCATTTATTATAATTCGAACGGCAATTAAACGTCGATTTCAGGCTGGCGAAACTTTGACGATGGTATTGTTACCGATGTCCGCAGTGAAGCGAAGACTGAAACGGATGAGGCGTATCTCCTATTCTATAAGCAACGTGGTTGAGCAGAACACAGAACAATACTTGATTGGTCGAAAGCTCTTAAACCAAACTTTTTATTATTATTTTTGTATTGTATGAAATTATTACATTATTATTGAAATCGAATCAAAGCTTTTTATTTAATAGTTTTAATATGTACTCGTGTGTCTTTCCGGTGTGTGCCCTCTCATCAATAAATGCATCACTAAAATTTTATAGTTCCTAAAAATGAAGGAACACTAATCAGTGATCCGAGGAGTAATAGTAGATTCAAGATTCAAGTAGTAAATTGAATCATTCAAGGTGAAATTTAGCACAAGGTAATCAAAGTGTCGTCTCACCGGAGGAGCGTTAAAAGCTGAAAATCTTTACCTGAATACATCGTCAACGATCGCGACTATTGTCTTCCTTCACCGCCCCGGCTGCTTCCGATGCCGTACATATCGAAAAATGCGAAATTCGTGCATTCGAAAAAAACTGCGAAATTATCCATCAACCGATGCGAGTCCCACGGTTACCATAAATGCAGCAGAGCGAATGTCATTCATGAACGCAAAGATGCAGTTGATTCCCTATTTGTTCGCCGATGCGGTCTTCAGTCAACTGGATTCTAAAACCTTCAGGAGGGCTGGCTACGACCCAGAGTTCAAAGAATTCGCAAAGTCGATTTGGCGAAGCGCCTTTGCAACCCACCGGAATGAGCGACAGGACCTGAAGGTGACAGTCAACCACACGATGACAGGCGATGAGGTTAGCTACTACATTTCGGCGGATGTCGGGTATGGCATTGATTCTATACAATCAATCACCGACAATCACCGACTCATAGAAACGAACACTTTTAACAAGTGGCACTTCTGCCGGATCTTTGAAGTGTATTTCGTGCAACTAAGCAACATTGAGCATTGCGAGACAATTTCACTCGAAAAACTCCTCGAATTCGCGAAGCTCCACAGCTCGAACAGAGTGCTGCAAAGCATCATGATCGCCGCTCCACTTCACGAGAGAGTGTTGCAGAATCTGAACGACTCGCAAATTCGGATGCGCACTCTCGAGGTCCGTTGTCCTCCCTTCCCTGGCGACTTGGACTTCCTTCTGAAACGAAGCGACGACAGCACCCTTGAAGCCTTGATACCTGCAACTGAATTTCTTCAATCGCGACCTGTGGCTTCTTATCTTCCCCTCTTAGACAGATTCTGTCTAACCAACACAGGACGCCCCCGTTTCATATCCGCGGATGTAGACGTGGACAGTCAGTGTGACATCGACTCTACTGTGCAAAGAGTTGTTGACAACTGGAAGGCGCAACCCAAGAACCACGTGTCAATAATCATCTTCCCCACCTTCCAAATGGACCTCTTAGAAAAGGTCACAATGTGGATGGGTGTCACACCTGTCGTGGAACAAGAAATCGATCAATCCACGCGTTCTACATTCGACGTTTACAACTTCCGACTTCGTCATCAGCAAGAAAACGAATTGCTTAAAGTTGAGTTGACGAATGGTAATATTCTGTTTGATTCAGAAAGCATTTGAATGTTTGCGAGGAGGCATTCTACAGTTCTGGATAAATGTTGACATTGTTGAAAGTGTTTTTTGTGTTTGTTTGTTTTTTTCGATATGTGCGGCATCGGAAGCAGCCGGGGCGGTGAAGGAAGACAATATTCGCCATCGTTGACGATGTATTCGGGTAAAGATTTTTTGTTGGCGTTTGTTGTGTCAGGGTTTACTGTGCCATAACGCTCGCTGTAGTCATTCCGTGCGTGTTCTAAGGCCAGAGGTAACCACTAAATTGTGGTATGAATATGGCCGCATTTACCACAGTTTCATTCAATTTCTCTTCGAATATATATCGCATCTTTGCAAAACCAGTTTGGTCATTCGATTGAGCTTAATTTGGCGCAATTTGTTCGTTAATCGCTCGTGCGACGAGTCAGAAGCTTCTCTCAACGAAAGCGTGGCTACCAATGGGACACATAGCTTCTCTGCATGCGAATAGCGCCTTTTATATATACGTACAAATTAGTTGAAATAACTGCGGCGGCATTCAATCTGATCTTCTCGTGCTTCAGTTGTGTCTATTTTTCCATTTCCATTTTTCATTTGCCCCTCCTGTTTTTCTGCACTGCTATTCAGTTCCATTTACTCTAATCAACATAAATATTAAACTCTAAAACAATGCAGCAGTTAGCGAATGTTTTACTCTATCTAGAAACGTTATGAAAAGAGCGAACATCACAGGAAGGCGCAAAGATAAAGAGAAAACGAAGACATGTACAGACAATCACAAATGCGTTTAAATGCGGAATTTACCCAATGCGTCGAAAGAAGAGAAATAGGATGTGGCTAGAAGGGACGAGACATTCTTCTGAGGGACCCGCCTGCTCTTTTCTATTGAATATTAATCGACGGAGCGGTGATCTTGTTCGATCGCATTTGACCCGCAAGTAGTGGATTGATAGCGTATAACCAGTCGTACATCTGAAATTAAGCCTGTGAAGGTCACGTTTTAACTGCGGATTGTAAACCTCTTCTGATTGAGTTTGCATCAAAAAACCCTCGATGATTTGTGCAAACCGAAAATGTATTCGGAACCTTCAGCATCGCCTGCTGATCTTCTGAATACTCAATCCGAGCGTTGGCCAGATTTATGATGCCTCGGATAACCTAGAAAGGGCTAGTTGATTCAAATTCATGTTTCCAGTTTTACCAGATCGCGGTCATCACGGAAGAGTAGAATGTACGGACGGCGCACAACCACCCACCGCTTAATCCATCCTTGAGTTTTCTCTTCTAGGAAGTTCATGTAGCCCTTTCGTGATACAACCACTCCTACGCGTTCCTCGGTGACCTGATGGGGGGCCAATTGATAAAGTACGATTGAAGAGTGTCAATTACCTCAGGAAGGAGATCAATCATATGGCCGATGTTGCTTCCACTGACTGAACGTTTCATAATGTCGACCTCGAGTCCATCACGAAGATCCTGGTCGGATCGAGAACGTGTTCTACTGAGAAGGTCGAGCGAAGGGGAACTCTTGATCAGAAGACTTCTGAAGAGCAATGTTACTAAAATACTGATATCATTGGAACATACTTGTCTCCAGTTGGACTAGTCAAGCTGTTGCTGAGAGAGGAACTATCGTCGCTCTGCTCCATAACCTTTCCAGTGGGAGGCTCCTTGTTCATCGGAACCTTCTGACGGATCAACGAGATTACTTTGTTCGCAATTCCTCTCTCTTTGTCGTTTAACTCGATCTTGTTCGGAATCGGTCTTTTCGGTTCAGAGGGTGACACCGGCGTTACAACTTCGCCTTCCTTCCTCTTTCCCTTGAGTTTATCGCGGAGACGAAGGAAGAGTCTCACACGTTCTACTTGTTGCAGTCGCGTTAGTTTTTCGAGTTCCCACTGGTGCTCAAAGATGAGGGAATCGCCACGTGGTCTCCAGAGGCCAAGATTCTCTTCTCCCCGAACGTACGTTGACGAAGTGTCCAGCACTCGTCTTTGACGGCGTATCGTACCTATAAACATCATTTTCAAATTACTCACGGAATTTGAGCAATTTACCTTGATCCGCCGGTTCGCGAAGAGTCAACTCGTAGACGCCAGGAACGCGATTCATTTCGGGACTCTTTGAGATCCCACCGATGAGTGAGCGACAGAATCTGCTAGCGGCCGAAATCTTTGAGTCTCTGGCGTAGATGAGCACTGATAGATCTTTCGTGATGACGGCGGGTTGGCAGCAATTGTCCATTTCCATGTAGGCCGAAAGCGTCATGTAAATCTGATCACCGTAATTTGAAACTCTATTCAGAAGCGGGGAATTATGAAGCGAACTATCCCAAGCGGCTTCGAATTGAAAGAAAACACTGAAATACAGTCGGTCGTACAGTCACGTTGACAGCTACATTCTTACCGATCATCCATTGAGAACTCCAGATACTGCCCGGAAAGAGGCCCAAACTAAGAACATCAACATCCTCGCCACACCACTCCGGTCCGGAACGTATTCGGCCAATCACCAACTCCTGGCAGTCCTTCCACTTCACATTTTCACCTTTCTCGTGGCAAATAGTAATCTTGATTCTCCGCTGAATGCCTTGGTGAAGAAGGAAGACCCCATGAGTAGGGAGACCTTGTGCGTGATCAACAATAGCCGGAACGTATTCGCCACTGTTTGCCAGTTCGCAAATCTCAAACCACACCAGCAGATCATACTTTGTCTTCACTTGATTCAGTCTGCAATAGCTCAAGATTAGGTTCAAAATCACGGGTGCAAAGTGCCTACGTGTTGGAGATCAGAGTGTTCATTTTGCGACTCTTCACAGGCGTCGAGATGACGAGTGATGGCTGCTGGAAGCTTAGCTTCGTTGACATACGCCTTCTTCAAGAAAATATCGTCTCTGTATTGCGGGCAACGAACTTACCCTAGTTGGCTGTTCTGTCGTTCAAAGGTGAACGGCTGCGGATGCGGCTGGAAGTGACCAAACACTTCGAAGATGATCGGGAAGTGATGGAGATAGTGAATGAAGGTCTTGCTGACTGAGATGTACAAATGCTGGATGTGATTGAAAAGGAGGGGATGCTTCTGGCTGTTCTTCACTGGTTCAGTGCTGAAAGCCTCGTCATGCCGATGTAAGAAGCTGAAAAGAGGTGGTAAACCCTTTGAATCTAAAGGAAAACTGACTTGAACTGACAGAAAACATCTGTGTACTGCTCTGACACATCAATTGCTTGGATTACTGTAACCCGGAAGCAGTAGTCTTCACTCTCGGTCATGTGCGTCGGGTAATCAACACTGAATTCGTTTACAGCGTCACTGCCAAATCCATTCTCGCTCTTTGTCTTTCCGTTTATCTCGCCCTGATTATGGCCGCTCCTGTAACGCTTCCTCAGAAAATCTTCCTTCCGGAAGTGCAGTTTTGCCGTCTGACGAACGCCGTTTGTCTTATTTTCGCCCTCTAAACAGCATGCAGAGCATTGAGCGCACCTTTGTAAGTAAATGAACTACCTCGCGGAACAGGCTCCACTGAAACCTTCAAGTAACCCTTCACGTCGCCCTTCTCGTTGACAACGGCAACTTTGTGGATCAAAGGAACGTTATGCAAAAGGTTGCTTAGGTAGACGAACGCTCGGCCGATCATTCTAAACCACGGGAATCGATCATAGAACGGATCAGTTCCCATCAGAGCATCCATCATCGGATCGCCGGGACTTCCGGGACTCATTTCGCCTTCAGTTTCGTACATGTCCCGCATCGATTCCAAGCGGTGTCTAAAGAGTACTGAAATCAATATAAGCCACAAAACAACAAAGAACTGACAGACACCGATTTCATGCTGTGATTTTGAAACTACGTGCAGGCTGCTGATAACTCTCAGTTCTATTTGTCGAATTTTCAGCATGCGTGTGGGCCATTCAGAGAAAACGACAAAACCGGACTCAAACTCCGCTCATACGCAAAGCCACAAAAAGCTCGAAAACCAAATTAGCGCAGAGAGAGAGAGCGTTGTTCATTGTAAAGTGGTTGAGTGAATGTGAATAAGGACCTGTCCGGCACGAGTCGAGCGGGATTGAGTTGCATCGCCGCTATCCACATATCATTTACGGTACGGTAGGGCGTTTCCGGGGTGCACGCCTCGCTCATATCGGCATTGTAGAATCTGCGCATATCTTCGAGTCGTTGTCTACAAAACGAACCACCACCATCAAAACGAGTGAGAAAAGAATGTGAATTTTAGGGACGATTTTGTCGTTTATCTCAATGGCCCTTTTTGCGAAAATTTGACCGAAATTGACCGCTCATCGATAAGCTTTTTGACGGAAAATAACAGCATTTTAGTAGTGAATTTGGTAAATTTAAAGCGGTTGTTAGGAGAGAAATGGTTAAAGAGAACGACGAGTAAAAGAGTGCAGTTTTAAGTTGGACTCGGTTGGTGTACACTGGATGATACACTGGAGACTAAACACTAACAGCGTTCTAACATGACAGATCTTGTTAAGCATACATCAAGAGGGCTTACTTCAGTTTTTCGATGCTCCAGTAGTGCATTGCCCCGTTCTTGAGATCCTGCACTTGAATTGCTACCACCGTCTTTGGATACGGTCTGATAGTTAGATCTTCACCAGGCGGTAGGAGATCAGGGGAAAGCGGACTGTACATAGTGTCCGTTAGCAGCACAAATTGGAATTGAACCTAAACAGTTGTTCTATGAGAAAAGAACGTGTGATTCTAGGATGGATACCTTCTTCTTTAGTTCAACAGCGATGGCGTTGGCTTCCTTCAAGAAGATAGCATTGCCCCATAGATCATCGCGGACCGAGGTGAATTGATGATAACGCCATTTGATGGCCGTTCGACGCGCCAGTCGCTCTTCGTCAATGCTCCATCGTGTTTCATTGACTAAAGCGGCCATTTAGGTAAGAATAACAACGAATTACTCCTACTTTCTGCCAGAAGACTGCTCGTGAGGATACGTTCGCCGTCCCAGGTCGAGCACGTAGACGAAATCATGCTCTGTGCTAGGTCAACTTGTCGCTGCAAGGTTTCAATTCTTGTCTCGTATTCCTGAACATAACTTGCACGGTCAAAATTTCCCCGCTCAATCACCTTAGTTTTCCTCATCATCGTCAACTCAAGTTCCTCCTTTTCTCGGCGATACAGCGACTCGATCTCCAGAAGCTTCTTCTCCATTTCAGCCTTCAGATCGATGCCTTGCTTCTCGAGCAGCTCTTGCTGAGCGTACTTCCAATCTAGAGGCTCATCTAAACGAATCAAAGAAAAATTAAAAAGCTCCGTAAGCGATAGGAAAGAATAATGAAATCTAAAATGTAGGGAAATTGCTCACACCGCACATGCAGATCGTTTGGTGCAAATTTAGGCAAAACTCACTGCTAACGGCGCTCAAATTGTAGCGACTTTGACGGGCTTCTTGAGGATCATTGTACCGGAATACATGGTAACGGCCGAGAATGACACGGGAGCCGGTGTGCAGGATTGCGGCCTCTGTTACCGGCTTTCCATTAACGTAGCACTGCGCTTCACGTTCAGGAATGAGTTGAACGGAGCCGTCGTCGTTGAGGAAAGAGCAATGCGACTCTAGGATTAGCTGACCGCTGAGTAGGATGTCCGGGCGAATCTCAGCTTCGGGCCGACCGACTCTGGAACAGAATTAATTAGTAAGCGCCGGTTTCACAGCAAAATACCTTGTAATTCCTTCCTTCAAGTAGTAGAGAAGACATTCTGACATCAAGGGATCCTCATTGAGATTAACCAAATGTGGCAGCGTCTTCGGAGAGAACACTCCCAACGTGGATCCGTCCTCCAGGGTGGCCAGACCCATGTCGCGCAGTTCGTCTTCGCGCGCTTTCCTGATGTCTTCCGTTTTCCGAAGCTTGTCTTCCCACGTTTCGTTCAGCGACGCGATCAGCTTCTCAGAAGCCTTTAACTGCTCGATTGTGTCGTACTCGCGGGCGGAGTATTTCGGTTTCGACAGCGAATCGACGTTATTAACCTAAAACAGAGAATTGGTCTGTTTATCTTTGCGCCGAAACGTTTAATACCTCGATTCCCTTCTCATCAAGCAGCGAGCGTAGTTTGTTAACCTCCTCTTTGAGCTCGCGAATTAATTTCGCATTTGGGTCTTCGTTAACCATCGCTTGGCACACAATTTGCTTCGCGCGGTCGGCATAGCGCAATGTGCTTAGGGTCTCCTCGAAATTGATGCTAGCAGGACTCAACGCGGCGATCATCGCGGTCTTCGAATTGCCACCGAGATTCTCTTTCAGAATCCACGTGAGCGTGGAATCGCGATAAGGGACCATAATCTTCTTGTTGTGGTGTTTTCGATTCGCCTGGAACCAACGCAAAATACACTTGAGAGCACATGAACGATTCTTACAGCTTCAGCCAACTTTGAAATGACCAAACCGAGGGTAGTCAAGCTCTTGTTGATGTTGGCGCCTTCTTTCAGTCGTTGACCTTCTGCACCGGTCGATGTTGCTCTTTCGCTGCCGGCCAAGTCGACGAGTGAGATTTTGCTCACTTTTTCCGTGTCCAAATTGGTCATCACATCGTGAATCTTTTGTGTTAGCACGATTGTAAAGACTGCATGCGACCGACTGGAGGAAGAATTCATGTTTGTCACTGCGACAGTCCTGAAAACAATGAATTCAATCAAATTATTGCGTTGCCGAGCACACAATCTCTTATTACCTTGCTTTGTTGCCTTCATCCATGTGAAAGAATATATCCTGGTAGGAGCATACGGCCATCTTGGTCAGATCGTCAACATACGGCCCGAGCATCTTGTGTTCGCGCACCTTCAAGTTGCCCGCGCTCTGCGGATTCAGCAGATCGCGCACTCTTTCGCAGTAGATTTCCATATAGGAAACCTACAATTGACAATTAATTCTGCGCTCCAACGAGCAGCAAACCTCAACGGAAAACTTTAGATTCGGCGTGGTGTCTCTTCCGATTCGGTTGAAAAGGTCCCTGCACAAACGCGGAATGATTCCCATCTCTGCTTCGTCGTTCGGCTTACCCATCATTGTGTAACTCTTGCCACTACCCGTTTGCCCATAGGCGAATATACATACGTTGTACCTAAACTATACCGTTATACAAGCTTTGCGGACACAACGCACCCTTCAAATGAATGCTCGAGCATTTCAGCGCCGAGATCATCGTAGACCTGTTTTTGACTGATGAAACTTGAATCAGTTTTGTTGAACGACCAGTACGAGTAGTCATAATTGAAACTATGAGTTTGCTGGCCGGATAGCCCACCGCTAATAGCTGCAAGTGGAAAGTTAGCTGTAGCTGGCAGTCTATATTGACGTCAGCGGTCTTTAAATTAAGCGCCCCAGTACCGTATCCTCTTTTTTCATCAGCTATGCTGGCTGTTTCATCATCACTGTCTCATCATTATTGCTCGCTCGCCCACGTCTTTTCAGGACACACAGGCGTTTGTCCATCGAATTACGCGGTAATTGTTTCTGTGGTATGTTTTCTTCTTCCCACACAGCGTCGATTTCGCTTCAATCGAATGCATCCCAAAGGGAAGGAAAAACTGCAGACGACAAAAGACAAAGGAAATGTGACTAAGACTGCTTGGACTCCCTTTACAAGCGCGTGGCCATGGTCCCAATGCGAAGAAAACAAAGCTGATGTCATTTTCAAAAACTTACTGGTCGTCGAGCCTGTCATCGCGATGACGCATTTCGACTCGTTGACTATTTCGCGGCTATTGAAGGGCCGCACGCGGACGGCAACCTTCACCGACGACATCTTCGGCGACAGTCCTGTTCCGCGGCAATTCAGACGCAACTGGTTAGATCTGAAAACAAGAATTGTTGTCAGAGCGGCCCAGATAATTGCTAGCTGACGGATCGAACCGCGATTACAGGGAGCATTCATAATTACAGCCTCGGAAAAGCTAACATTTCATTATTGAAAATTCACGAAGTTTTCACGAAAACAAGCCGTAGCCGTCAATTATTTTAATTTGAAAATATCCATAATAGATATGTTTATCTCGTCAAGCCACGCACACCCCGAAAATAAACCACTGTTTGTCAGTCAACCTGCCCGTGAGTAAGACCGGGGCAGTGGGCACAAATCTGCATAATGAACACTTGTCAGAGTGTCCTCTTCAAGTGGAATCGTGAATGTGAAGAATTTGTCGCTAAGAGAAGAAAATTGAGAGCGATCAGCTGCAGGCAACATGCCCGGGTGACGTGAGTGGGCCACCGCCGCCGCACCGATTAACTGCTCTGCGCGACGGAGAGTCATTCATTTTCAACGCTTTTTCCGAGCTTGTTGGCGACAAAATGACCCCCTGACGTCATGTCACAAACACCCGTTGCCTCGCTCCACACAAAAATTATTGTCTCTCTCTCTCTGTTTTTTTGTCATTCGGGCTTAATTAAGGTCTCCGTGTACTCTTTTGAAGTCGCTGGCGACAGGGAGACACAGAAAGCGCCAAGCATAAATGACTCGATTTATCCTCGCGGGGTTCACACGCTGATTTCATTAAATGCGGGAAAGACGCGACACTGGCCTGCTATTGATGCTACCATATGACCGCACAAAAGACGAACGGCTACATATCTCGAGAGGAGATTTCGCAACTGATGGTTTTTTGTTTTTTTCGGGAGACCGATTCGAATAATTCGCCCTGCCCATCCGGAGGCGTCCGAACGCTGCACTCCGGACCCGAGCAATGAGCGACAAACATCCGAATGAGGAGAGAAGAGTTGGTGGTCGCCGCGTCTGTGGTGAGTGCGAGGGCCATCGGGAATGCACGAAGACAACGGCCGAAGCCTGCGAATGACGACGACGACGGTCCTATTCGGCGCCTTCCTATTCAATTTGTTTTTTATAATCCATTTTGGATTGGACGAGTCGAAGAGCGCCGCAAGGAGCGCGGGCACATGCCGGAGTGAGGCAATAGAAGAACGGAGCAGCCGCAGACGAACGTATGCGACGTCACTTTCGCCGAAAAATGAAAAGGAGAAGGCGGAAAGAGTAAGGGCGACACGAATCAATGGCCACATAATTAATAATTCCGTCATATATATGGGCAGATGGCGACGCGCCTGTGTATTGTGCGGCAAAAGGTGCGTCAAAAAATTGCAAGTATAGTCGAAAGACAACCTCCCCTATCTATCAATCATGAATTTCGAGGAGAACAATTGCAACACATGAGGGCATCTATAAACATCATTCGAATTGTCGAAAACAGATGTATAAAAACGGGGAAATGACACCAAAACATGTCACAATGTTGGGCGGCAGCGCACGATTGCGCATTTTAAAGTGGAGCTAATTGAAAAATCGCTCCATGATGACGAGTTACTCGGGCGCAAAACGAAAACGCGAAATCGATGTGGTCATTAAACGGCTCCGAACGGAATAAGTTGATTATTATGGGGCGCGAGAGGGCACTGCCACGGTCACCGTTTTAAATAAGACGAATTGCCCGGATTAACCTCACGCGCCGTAATGGAACGACGCGGAGAAGGGGATTTGGACCTGATGCACATGCGACCGAATTCTTGCAGAGATTCCACGACCTGGCTGCCGCTTTGTATAGGAACAGAAAACGCGTCAAATAGGAAAATCGGTGAAATGTGAGCACACATGAACAAACATGCAAATCGGAGTAACCAATGCGAGAGAGAGGAGCTTCTCATCAAATGCTTAAAATGGTAATATCCTTGAGGACGAGGCCCCTCTTCAGCGGCCACGGAGAGGAAGAAGCACTGCGCGCGTGGCACCAGAAAATAAGAAATGAATGTATATAACGAGAAATACTAAACGTATGAACAACGTAATGGCGGTCGTAGCGCAGAATTAGGCGTGCTAATGTGGTTGAATCCATTTGCATAGAGATTCCCGGCAAATGCGGCATTTTCGAAACGACATAGAGGAGCAACTCAAATTAGAAGCGAGGCTCTAATTGCGGCGCAGCCTGTACATGCGAAGCCATTTTGCCATTAGGGCGGGTGAGTGGGATATACTTAAGGGTGGTCGGACATTGTCGTCATGGTGGAAACGTCTAGAGAGTGCTAAGGGTCTTGCGAGTGTGAGCGAGAGGGCGATCTTTGCAAGGAATGAGGTCAGTAAGTAGCGAAGATTACCCGAAACTGAATGCATAAACACCATCCATGCGGCGCTTTAGCTCTCTCGCTTCCTTGCTTGTGTCCTGTTGTCTATGCGTGTGCCCCGCGGCTGCACAAAGTGAGTACTCCTTCTTCTCTCGAGACAAGAAGTGAACAAGCTTGCGCACGCGCGCGCGGGGAGACGGGGCCACCACCGAAAGCAAGGAAGGAAAGCGCTCGGTCAAAGCAGCGAAAGCAAAAGCGCCTTCTAGGATTGCCTCGAGCCGCAGTGTTATGTACATCACCGGATCGATCGTTCGTTCCCAAAGAGCGCGCAGAAGCGGCGAACACGCCCGTTGGGTGAAGGGTCTGTGCCACACATGCTCGCGCAGGCAAATAACCGAAACAAGAACGCAACTCTCAGGGGAGACGTAAAGTTGGCCCTGCCACCGCCAAACTGCACCGCGGCATACGCACGTCAAAGTAGTTTCCACGGCGCGCGCATCTCTCGATAGCTATGCCCACACACACGGTTGATTGTTTGCAACCAGGCGTGGAAAGATGAACAATTTGTGAGTCTACGCGCTTATTCCGCGCAGACGACTTTTAGACTTTGTACAGATCGGCTCCTCTGATAAACGCGAAAGAGTTCTTTCGTCTATTTTACGTCGAAATTGCGATTGAGGTATACGGTAGCATGAATTAAACAGCGGTTTCTTCTCTGAAACTTCACTTGTAAAAAGTAGCTTCTGCATAAATCATGCGACAGATTGAATTACACAAGAAATTCACACTGGCACAGCGCAGCACCTTAATAAATTCTAATGAAATCGTTTCACATGAAAAGGTCGAAGAGTCTGAGTTTGACTTCGAACAACTGAGGCGATTTGCGTGACACTTGTCCATCGGCTTTTGGGGAAGCGGTAGCCACAATCGTCCGATCTCGAAGAAAGCAACAGAGGCCAAACGCTAGGCAGAATGAACGCATGCTAATTATGCATGACATGTAGCCTTGCGTGTGAATTTCACTTATCGGAGTTACATTCTCGAAGCTCAATCCTTGTTCTGGTGTTCAGCTGTATACCTAAAACATCGCAAAATCTTGATGGCACGGTCAGAAATTGTTGAAGGAAAGTAATTAACAAGAAACCGTTCACAATTAGTTTATTAAATACTTTAAATAGAGACCTTCAGCATATTATGCAAACGAAATTATGACAAACATATTTAGACATCACAGGCACAAAGTGCAATACTCATTGGAGGCACAATGGAATGGGTGGTTGATGAGAAATCGAGAACAATCGTATTCGAAACGCAATTGATAAAGCTTTGTAGAAAGAATGCTTGACTGATCATCGAAAAAAGCACTACTGTGGCAGGAGTGGCAGCTCCTCATTCCGTTTTGCTTGCGTGGTGATTTCGCGAGCTTTCGTTCCTTTCGTTCGGAAAGTAACGTACGTGTAGAGAATACTTCCGAGAACACTGACGTTGATACCAATAAAATTAGTCCACTGGAAAATGTAATCTCCACTTAAAAACATTCCAACGTATGTGACGACCAAATTCTGCAATATATTATTTGTCAAAATTATTGTAATTTGCTGTTGGCCAACCTTAATAGGTCCGACGCAAGTAGTCGTTAGAGCGGAATTGAAATGAGTACAGAGAACGAGAGAATAGTTCAAAACAAAGCCGCAAATGCAGGAAAGAAGTAAGCATACGATAACGGCAGTTGTCAAGTTGCCGGCTTCGATGTAATCTCGTAACTAAACAGAGACGTATACATGTCAGCTTGATCACGAAACAGTGCGTTACCTTATCTGACTCCTCCGAATAGCAAGCCAAAGCTAAGGCGGGTATAAACATAAACAGCGAGTTGTAGTAAAGCAGGCCATATTTTCCCAGCTCTTTTGCATCCAGCTTCTGTTTCATGTAAACGCCGTTAGCTGCCGTACATACGTTGTTGATGAAGATTAAAAAGTACCCATATGAATCAAATGACAGGTCGTAGACAGCCGCAATTATTGACCCAAGAATCATCAGTCCAACACTGACTTTAACAGCAAACGTTGATCGAACTCTAAACGAAAGGTGTGCTAATGATTTGAAAAACTCGTCAAACTCACTTCAAAACAAAGAATTCCAAGATCATCGTCATCAAAATGGAAAATCTTCTCAATACAGTGAACATGGGCAAGCTGAAAACGAAATATTTGGTGCAATACAATAAAACGATCGCCTCACTTGATTATTTTCGTTCCTCCCAGACCTGACACAAGATTGAAGAAATAGAACAACGGCAAGGGAAAGATCTAAAAGCCAAAAAACTTAACGCGTCCACATCATTGCAATTACTACCTTCCTCGGGATGCTACGATCGAATTTGGGATATGAAATCAAACGAAGTTCAGCTCCAACGAAAACAATAACGATCGTTGCAAACATTTGACCCACAGCTGTCCATAGAAATGACGGAAACCTATAATTAAAAAGCGATGATAGGCGGGGAACAGAATTGAAACAGAAACTACTTGAAATTAGTCAGCAGAATCTTATTTATGAACATGATGAGGATTGACGAGATGGCGTAGAAGAGTGCGGAAAACGCCCGCTTCCAAACAGGCGCTTCCTCCTCCATCGTTGCTACCTGGAATTAATATACTCAAATAATATAGCATTTAACGACGGAGAAATCGCGAACAGCGAAAGATAAAACGCCAGAACAAAAAATAAGCCAGTAAAGTCAGCGTACATCCCTCGCGTCGATTTTGTCAACGCAAAATCACACGCAAACAACAATTTTGATAACAGTCTGTATATACCACCCACAATAAACGAAAGCTTGCATATATATCGAAGTTGTCATATGAAACAGCGGATATTCGCATTCGTTTCAACTCCTAAAATTAAGTCACAACCACAATACAACATAAATACAGCAAAGTCGACAAGCGCACGACGTGAGATCACATATAGGTTTGTCAAATAGAATTTAATCACTATTATACAGCTTCTTTACATGTGATATACAAGGTAAATATTCTCTGAACATCTCTTATCAATTCCACGTTTGCATTTCAGACGAAATGAAAACTCATTGGCACGCATCTCAGTTGGGCTTGGGGATTGCGAAGTTACGTATTATTATGCACGTGTTAAAGCTGAAGAGAAAAGGGCAAAAGATGATTGTGAGGTGTACATTGTGAATGATTTACAAGCTTGGGGGGAATGATGATCATGTTGAGAATTTGAGCATTCAAGAGAAAAGGCTAATTTTGTTGGTGAACGGGACGATTGTGTGTGCCATCTATTCGATGCCATACGTGAGCGATTTTTCCAATTTGAATTGAAACTCATTGAGGGAGTTCAGCAGTTTCGAAAGATAAGAAAGATGTGCAGGGTTGCGAAGGAACGAGCTCTCGTCGTACATTTGACTCGTGACGGGAGTCCAAGCCATCAGTGGAAGCAGACCTGATAGAACATGGTCTCTGTAACGTGAAAAATTAGAAAAGCTGAAACAGCGAGCGATTACGTCACCGTAATGTGAGAAGTATAAATGCGTGGAATTTTCCGTCTTTTCCGACCGAATTGTTTGCGCTTATTTTTGAAACAAGATTACACGAGTGAACGATCAAAGCGCGCTGTTCCCTTGTCAACTTCCGCGATTCTCCGCAGTGGAACAGATTGAAGAACCAAGCAGATACCTTTTCTGTAATAAACCGACTTTCAGACAAAAACGAAATTTTGCAATGTTGGCTTACCGACGTAATCCCAAGGATATGGTTGTTTGAACAGCCGATTTGTCCAATGTGCGTCATACCGGCCCAACGCGAACACCTGTTCGAGGCAAAACACGAGGCCGCGTTCACCACAAAGAAGTTGGGTCAACTGTCGATCGCCTCCCTTTTCGGACGCGTAAAAGTGTTGTACAAGAGCGTTTACAGATACGCCGAGAAGGTGCTGAAGTTCAGCTGTTCGGGTTTCTAGAACGAAAGAATCAATAAACCACCGTATCTGAAACGAGAACGTACTGGCTTTGCCCCCTTGCCCGCTGTCTGATGATCTTCCAGCACTCGGGGACCTAACTCGCGATGGTGTTCTACTTCGTGAACCTCCTTTAGACGAGGAGCTTGTATTCTGTGATGAAGACCCATTCGAAGAGCCGTAACCAGAAGACTGGAACGAAACAGGCGATTCTGCTTCAGGATCTATCCTCGGGAGACATTCCGCTACAAGTAGTCTCTCGAGACTTCCATCATCGACACCTCTTCCAAACCACCGACCACAGTTGAACCGATACGTCTGCGATGTAATTTGATTCCGCACAATAACCTGAAAATGCACAGAATATTAATTGCTGAACCTTTGGTCTCGACTGCGCGACAGTTTTTGATTGGATAGAACGGAAGATATCAATCTTAGATTTGTAGCGATGACACACTTACGTAATCGAGGAACCATTTCGGCGGTGTGCCGTGCTTCTCAATTTTCTCACGATCGTGTCCGATACGGAGTGTTGATAACACTCCGAGGTTCTGATGGTCAAACGTGAATTGAAGCGAGCCAATCGGTAATGGGATTATAGGCGTGCTGTTTAACGATCCGGCGAGAAGTATCCAAACTCCAGCAGAAGAGATATGTTTGTTATTTCCGGTGACGAGGAGAATCTCGTACTGCATCTTTGTTCTCGGGAACGTGTTCGTGAAGCAGTTAAAATCGGCCGCATTCAGTGAAAGAATATGATACAAGAACTGTTCCTTCTCGTCTTCACATCTGAGAAACGCATATCGCTTGTACATCTTTCTGGAAACGCACACATTGGTCGTCAGAAACTGGCATTTTAGCGATGATCTTACTGTAGAATCGGCTGCTTAGATAAAATGGTCTTCAGGTGTTTATGCAACAGTTTTCTCTCCAACGCAAGACGCACAAATGCTCGAGCAAACCCGATTTCCGTTTTGATTTCCGTCATCCGCAGGACATTCCTAAAAACTTCAAGCTAAAGATCATGATGAGCAAAGTCGCCCACTTTAAATCGTAAGCTATGTGATTTGGGAGTGGCTCTAATGTCACCCGCGGGTCTGGACTTCTTGGTCTTGAAAGAGATCGTTTTCTTTCCGGTCGCTCAAATTCTGAAGAGTTTGAAGCGGCGGCAACATTGTCACTTGATCCAGCCCAATGCGGAGTAAAATCTGAACAAGACGATTACTCAAAGCTACAAACAATCGAAAGCGAAGCCATGCCTATTAAAAGCGATTATGTTACGCGCAATCAGGAAGTCAGTGTAATTAGTGTGAATGAGTGAAGTGGTAGTGATGAGAAGAGCAATTCGAGCAGAGCAATGCGCCGGCCTTACCGCTGACAGAGCTCGCTTTGGTCAATTTCGCTTTCGGCGAACGCTGGAACGACTGCGATCGTCCGATCATGGTCGAACTCAACGCTGGACCCAGAACTGACGAATTTGTAGAAGCCGAACTGATCTTGTCACAGATGAAATTCGCGGCTCGCAGAATCGATTTCGACCAAGCCGGCGCATCCTCTACAGCGTCTTCTTCAACTTTGAACTCCTTTTGGATGTGCTGCACGATTTCCGAGAGCTTCGAAGAGCTCACTTCCTTATTCTCCACGTCGTCTTCGCCGTCTTCGATAGCAAATCCCACTACTGGTCGACTTCCAGCTAGAAGCACAATCACAACCTCACCAATCACAACATTTAAGAATCGAAAGCAGCGGAACATTGCTCAATTCATGTCACAAAGGCTAATATCGCGTCACCAAAACTGTCTTAGAATCGTTTTATCGCTTACGCTCTAATCGTTTTCGCAAAAGGATCCACGCAAATGCTGAGATTGGAAAAAATCGGATGTTCTGAATATGCGAAAACAGTTATCGTCTTACCTGGCGACAGTGAAGCGGTCATCAATGGCGCTTTCGCATCTGTTTTTTCAAATTCTTGATGTAACAGTACATGCGCCCACAGCGCCGATTTACCCTGCAATCATTATTTTTATTAATGCAATCAAATGGGAAGCTTTCATACCTGCTTCTTGAACAATCCATGCGCCCAAATACGCTCCAGTAAATCACAGAAACTGGCAACAAGCGTATTCTCCTCAACTCCAGTGATGCTTGGGTCAATGTGTCCCAATTGTACCGCTTCCTTTCCCATTTTCTCAACAAGCATTCTCTTCGTTTTTCCTTTTGTTTCCTTCAGCAACTGCTCCACAAATTTCCAATTTTGCTTTGCAATCTGTTCCGGTGTGTCGCCCATTCCATACGTGCTCCGGCGATTCGTGGCGTTCGCATTTCCGTTGCCGTTCAGGAAATTGCCCGTCTGCAAAAAAAGAAACATAAAATCGCCACAAAAAAAGCGTCAAAGAGGGAAATGTAAATAGCAATGGCGTTCATAAAAAGCACAGCTGAGCAATAAATAGAAGGATTGGGTACCAATACGATCTACAAGAAGCGATCAAACTCACTAAATCCTGCGATAGGTCGTCATCTGACTAAAAGTTTGACAGAAAGGAAGCGTTAGAGAGTGAATGCAAAGAATTTAAAAATGCTCACATCAAACTTTTTCGGTCGAAGTCGTCGATGACGCTGTTTCCATGGACTTGGCACTGGACTACAAAACTGTGAGCCTTCGAGAAGAAGATTGTTCAGTTCGGGAAAGATTCCACAGTGCGTGTCGGGAGCCGAGCCGGCTATCGAGTGAGGTTGCGGAACAATGTAGTCGAATGCTTCCTCGCGCTTGGTGATCAGGTCTTCTAAAATTCGTATAATTCGGTGATAGATCGCCTTGTTCTACGTCCAACCTGTTTCAGCTGCAGTTGCTGAAGATTCGTACGTTGGCGTACGCACCATGGCAGAGCCCAACTTCTGACGCAGTCGTTCAATGCGGTCTTCGAACAGAAGCAGATTCTCATCCGGAGTTTCCCATTGAGCGAGAATTTTCGAGTCGATGAATGAAGTGAACATCTGAAATAATTTTATAAATCGATGATTGTGCAAATTCCACACACCTGCGTTTCGAGGAAAGCCGCGAGAAAAGGCAAATGACTGTCCGGCTGGTCGGACAAAAACGAGGCTTTGTCAAAGTTGGCTACAGAGTCTCGATTCGCGAAATACGACTCGCTATCCTCGAAAACTCCGCCGCCAATCATAAAATTATCGTATGAGTACAAAAGGCACGAGAAAACGCTGAGAACTACTTCTCGAATAGCGTTGTTGAGCTTCATATCCTATATTAATTCCATATTAGGATTGAAAATGAGAGTAGTTAACCTTGAAATAGGCTTTGCAGGTGGGAGAATTAGTAAAGGAATCGTTCGAGTTGATTTCTTGCTCGATGCTGTCCATCTCCACACGGACTCCAGCTCTTCGCGCAATCGCTTGGACCCTAAAAGACAGAGAAAACATTAGTTGTATGCAAATTTCGGCTGAATTTACCTAGCCAAAGTTTCGCTCATCTTCCAAGCATCATTCAGCGTAGAGAGCGATTCTTTCTCCTTGTCCGCTTCACTCTCTTGACCATAGTCGACGTCGCCCAACCGAAGGGAGTTGTTGAGAACTGATCCCATGGCGTGATCGTCGAACGACCGCGACATTCTCTTCGATGACCATTCGTCTTTCTTGCGACTGGCCGCAGTCGGCGCCTTCTTTGGTCGCATTTTCACTTCAGCCGTCGATTCTTCCTGCGCTTTGTTGAGCAGATTCGAGATCTCTGTGGCAAGCTGCCTGGTTTGTGGTAGCGGCGGCACGTCTTCCGGTAGGTCGAGGTCGCCGGTGTCCACATCCATTACGCAAACATTAGACTGAAATGAAAGTTTAAACAGCCAATCTGCATAGAAACGCATACCTGGAATATCTGCTCCGGAATGCACTCTTCATAGCACAATCCCATGATATACGGTACTGGGGCTTCGATAAACTTCAGCTGGGAATACGGTAGAATGGGAACGTAGGCCAGCTGCCATCGGAACGGGAATGCGAGTGCACACAAGCTCTCCGCAACGAGCATGAGACGTTTCAGGGCTGCAACGTAAATATTTACATTATGTCTGGAGGCAAACGGCGTTCTTACATCTTGAGCAAAGGAGAATCTGATGTTCGAGGAGGAAACAAGTAAAAAGACGCAAAAACTTCTCCACGGTCACCAAGTCGAACAGCTGCCGGAGGGAGTAGTCAAAGAAAGGCAATTCGCGAAGACCCGGACGTTGCAGGACCAGATCGTATGAGTTGAGACTCACTTTGAGCGTGCTGCCCGGGGCAGGTAAAGGTACTTCGTTGAGCAGCCAGTAGATATAGCTTTCCAAGGCGAACTGAGGTGGCTGGGAATCGGCACAAACCATAGAGTAGAAGCCGTTGAGCACGTTCTCACACGCGTCGACAATGGGGATTCTCGTTAGCAAGCAGATGCACTTCGACATGTACAGTTGATTGCAGCCGACGTCGTAGTAGGAGATTCTCTTTGAGCGATTCTTTCTTGAGCCTCGAGGCAGAGTATGATTCCCACCGGAAACGGTTCCGGGAGGATGATGCACTCGATCGGAGTGCTTCTCCATCGCTGTCAGCTCCCGGACGTGCTCAGTGTGGAGGAGCGACATCTGCTCGCAAATGCTCAAATCGCGGACTTCCTGAAGCGCCAAGATGCGTTGTTATTCTGATTAGAAACGCATCATACCTCATAGAAGATGAGTGCGCATCCGTTGACCCTCGATCCATCTTCGCGAATATTCGCGAAAGTGTGGATTGCCGGCTTCGGGACGTCTTTCTCCGTGTAGAATCTCAATCCTTTCGGCATGCATAGCTAAACTAATTGCATTTTTCCTTATTAGCCCTTTTAAAGTACCGAAACGATCTCATTTGAAAATGGAAGAGACTTGCGAACTTCCGGGAAATGGCAAAGAACTTTGGTGACGTAGGATCGCTCCATTGGAGGTCTTGAATTGCGGCATTGGCCATTTGCGAGCTCTGCCGAGACATCGCACGAGTTGTCAACCTGAAAATAGAATTAGTTTTAGTTCATAAAATAACAACAGGAAGTACGGTAGCTGGACACTTTTTATGTTGCCATAAAACGTGCACTTGTGGTGGAAACCATTAAACGCTAATAACTCGTCGTAAATGGCCAAATCTGGCGCGCTCTAACGAGGAAACTAAATCAATATGTAAAATGGTTTCATAAATTTTCGCAAATCGCTGGTTTCGCGTACAAAGCGCTGCATAAGAAGCGGAAATTAGCTCGCCTGCGTGAGACAACAAATGAATTGTTTGCAAAAAACCAACCGTTAATCCGCAGTCCTTGTCTAGGCCGACGACAACAAAATAGTCCACAAGTGTTAGATCGGATTCGGGATTGACAACGGCGCCGTCGACAAGCGAAGAAGACGCCATCGTTCCTCTTCAGTTGTCAGCTTAGAAGCGCGTGTCGTCGCACACCACTTCACCACTTCTTCATTGACACCAGTAATGGTTGGCTTGAGCGGCGGGGATAAATATCAAGCCAAAAATATCATTTGCTCTTTGTTGCTTGGGTTTATATCACGAGATCTCCCCTCTAAGATCGACAAAGAAGTAAGCGGGCGAGACGACAGAGAGAAGTGCTACTATGTATTGGAAGGCAAAAGTGCGCGCAGAGCAGCTCGTTGAGAGCAGCTGGTCGCGACGGCTCTATGCACTTCTTGCGAATATCAATAGCCATGCGTGTCTCATGCAGGCAAGTCGCGCTAAGACCTCTTGATGGGCGGTCGAACGCCGCTGATTTTTGTCGGAAAGTTGAAGAATGAAAACAACGGTATCAAAGCAAATTGTCATGATTGAGCTGGTTCAGAACAGAGAACAGTTATGAAGACGAGCGCTAGTACTAAATTCGCATCTATCAAGTTACTCTGTTTGCTGTTCAGAGGGTGTCACGAGAAGACAACATCTTCACTCTTCAGTCGCAAGTTCGAATCCCTCGGCGGGAAATCTTTTTATTTCTTGTTATTGGCTTGTAAGCAACTAATATGACTAAAACAAAACAAATACAGAAAAGCTGCCTAAAAGACAATGCAAAAAGGCAAAAACTGCATAAATTTGTGAATGCGCAGAGAAGACGCTTTTTCAGTTTGAAAATATTAGTTGCTTACAAGCCAAAACAAAATTAAAAAAATTCGCGCCGACGCATTCGAACTTGCGACCTGTTAGGTGGGAGGCAGACAAAGAAGAGTCATGATGTCCTTATATATTGACTTTCTTTTGGCTATAACATTTTCAGAACCGAGTATGGGCAGCAAGTATAGACAGTGTATTTCACGCGTTCAGATTGTTGAAATGACGACTTTGATGCGAGTTGGGTGTCGTGCGCTGCGATCCCGGTTCGTCGCAGTCTCTCTGAGGCCCTCCTGCGCGGCCAACAGCACGGCGAAGAAGTCCGAATCGCCGTCGTGGTCTGTTTCGAAGGAAAGCCGCTCGAATGTGTCGATCCTGGGCAGGGTTGTTTGCGGAGAAGAAGGAAAAGCCCAAAACTTCCGGACAGACGGTCAAGCAAGGCGCCGAGACGCCTCTCTACTTTGCGTTCGGAGGACTCGCGTTGCTGGGAGGATTCGCCTACGTCCTCTTTGACATGTTCTTCTCCGCCGCATCGGCCGAGAAGATCTACGGAGACGCGTTGAAGCTCATTCGTAACGACGGCCGCTGTCAGGACATCTTTGGGAATCTATCGCTGGTTATGGGGAAGGCGAAGATCGCACGTTGCAAATCAGAAATACCACAAGGAAGGTAGAGATAGGATTCGCGTTCCGCCTCAAGGTGAGCTGTTGACGTTGATTATACCGAGTTAATTTCGTGAATTCAAGGCAGGAGATCACGAGGATTGGCAATTGTTGAGATGGAGAAGGACGATGGTGTATGGGACTACCGATTTTTGTTGCTCGAATCCGCTGGAGCATCCGCGCACCTCTCATATGCTCATCGACAAAAGGAAACAGGAATTTTATTTGATTGTTTGTAAGGCTGTTTTATATGTTAAGGCGGGTAAGACTATAAATTTAAATTCTAGTTTGCTAGGCTTTTTAATGTTCTGATTATATGTATATATTTCAATAGACAGGAAGCTGGTACATATAGCATCTTACATGGGCCGCCAAGAAAAGCAAGAACGTAGAAAAATATTAATCAGTTTGTACTTACACTTTTGAATTAACCATTTTTTTTCCCCGTGGGTTTTCCCTTGTTTTTCCCTTTGTCTTTTGTCTTGCTTTCTCCTCCGGTAGCGATTTCTGAAGATTCTTGTTCGGACGCTTTGCAGATTAAATCCCACTTTTTCTGAGTCAGCTCTGAGAACCCAGGGAATGGACAACTCATTATTTCCATAATGGCATCATTCAGATACTCGTGAATCACTGCATTCTTGAAACAGACAGCGCCTCCAGCTCGACTTGTTTGGGATTTCTAAAGAGTTTCTAGATTAGTGAACAATAAAAGTTACGTCTAACCGATCGGTTCAAGTCACCAAAACAATAAAATTTCTTGTCGGCGTCATCTGTATCTGCTAGACTGTATTTGGAGTGGTCGCAAGTGTACTTGTAGCTCTCCATTTTATCAAACTAAATTTTAAGGTTCACATTAAAACTCAATTGTAATACTGGCATACCTTATGACTCAGAATGTTGACAACTTGGCGATTGGCCGCGCATCCGCTTTCGTAGACCTCTCCCAAGCCCGATCGATCGACAGGATATGATTGAACCTTAAAAGGCAGATCCAGTTTCTGCGCGATAAGAGTGTAAATATCTGTACTCAAGAAAGTTAAATGTTGATGAAAGAAACCTACCATAGAATTCGCTTGAAGATTTAGCGAAAACCTCAATTTCTTGTCCGTTAACCAATGTAAATTTAGCACTTTGTTTACAACTTTCTAGTTCACAGCCTCTGGTATAATCGCCCGTTATAATCTAAACCAGCGGTGAGAACAAATTCAGTTTTAATAAACTAACTCTCCGAATGTTGTTTTGAGTGGAATAGATTTCCGGGCCGATATAGTGATCGTATGGGTTGATTGCGCTGATTGCTAGCAATCGAGTCAATTCGGGAAGCTGATCAAAGCTCAGAGTCAGGCACAAGAACATCTGCCCCTTCACTAGCTGCGAACGGCGGAACTCAAACTTGGTGTAGCGAGGCAGAGGAAAATTGGGGGCAGTGTGTAACAGCCACATGATCCTGTTCTTTCTTTTTGAAAAAAAGAGAATTCCTTAAAATGACCTTTCTTCACGGAACAAAGTTGAAATGTGTACCTTTCACATGACCATGGTGATCTTGATCAGGGTAACCAAGTGGTCTCACATCTTTCTTCTTATCTACGTCGGGTTCATACCATTTATGATCGATTTGGTCATTGTAAAGTATGTATCCCTCGTCGTCCTCAACCGAGAGATCATCGGCGTACAGCTGGTTAACTGAGTGGTAGAATAAATTCTGAAAAAAAAAAAAAAATTTTGTCAATGTCTTTTTGTTGGCTGCAAACTTCAACTTAAAGTGAAGGGACGAAGAGTTTAAAAAAACGTAACCTTACTTTGGCCGATTCATTTTCGATGCCCGACTCTTCGTGATTCCAGCGATTTTGTGGATTGGATATCACATCGAACATACCATTTCCGTAAGAGATCGGATGGTGTTTTATTAACCACCTAAAGCAGCTCAGAAAGAGTAGAACACACTTGACATGGTCGTGCTGCGTACCAGGCAAGTTCATGGCCTTTGTCATTAACGCAACTGTATGCAGAGACCAAAATAGTGAGATTTGTCAATAGGAGGAATATGAACATTGCGAATGAAAGACACCTCTGACGCTTGTATAGCCATCTTTATATATCAGTACTTTTTGGGGCGTATCGGTCCTAAACGTGTCATTTTTATCATGACGTGCGTCACTCGTTTTTTTATGTCTGCATTTGCAATGAGATTAATGTGCACCATCTGCAGAGCAGCTGTCAAGATCTATTAGCTCCGAAGAGAACTCGACGGACTTTTTAACGCTGAACGAAATAAGTCATTCGGTTTGAACGACCGCATGGAACGACCGTTTGCAAAAAAATTTGATTTTAGGGTTGCATTCCAAACTGAAGTTGATTAATCGTTTTGGGCGCCATTTTACAATAATCCACAGCTATTGTCGTTCCGCATTCGAAAAGCAAATGTCGTACGTTCAGCGTCTGTCTTTTCCACACTTTTCCGAATTCTCTTTTCGCGAGGAACATTTTGGAAATCTACGGCGTCACTTTGTTAGTGTAATTTCACTCCTTCTTGCCAAGTTTGAATTGAATTGGTTGCTTTCTGGTCAAGAACTTTGAAGAACTAAGTTTTTTTGACTGTTTTCACGCTCGCATGGCTTGTTCAAAGCATCAAAATTGCAACCTCAATTTTCACACATTTGCTTTTCAATGCTTAATTTCTGTATAAAAGGTTAATTGAACGCACACAGCACAAACGTTGTTTGAACGTTGATCTCACAGAATGGAGTTTGTGCCGTACGAATTCAGCAACTCAATCTGTGGCTACTTGGAACACGGCACTTTGCTAACAATCCAGGCGAACGTCTCCGCAAACACCTTCTGGTATCGTTGTGCGGATCTCCACGCAAAGAATTACAAGGACTACAGTATGATGGAACCTGGGTCCAACAGAGACGGCCTCGTGAAAGCGGCAAAGAAGATCAAGAAGCAATTGAAAGCTTTCCTCAAAGCGCCCCCGTTGTATCGCCGTGTAGATGAGGTTCGGCTTCGGGAAATCTCTAAACCGCTTCCTGGCAACGTGATCGTTGTGGCGAAGCGTTTTGTCGACGAACTGGCGAACGGAGTCTGTCCTGGAAACTACAGTAAACTGTCTCTTAAGACTGTATGTCCAATCTGGATGGAGCGATTCGTTCGGGAGATTCCTCTGATGCCCTATGTGTTCAGTGCAATCCACATCGGATTCAATGGAGATCCCTCTTTGGAGTTCGTACGCAAAGCAATTGACAACGGACATCTGCGTGCGTTGCACTTACACAGAGAGAAGAAGAGCTGGCCCGAGGAGATTCTACCCGATTTCAAGAGATTCATGCTGCAGCGACAGTGGTGCTGCTGTCACATTTACGAACAAAATTGGTTCTTTCAAGACTCGATCCCGTTCATCGATCTACTAAATTCTTGGCTGGAAAACCCACTCATCGAGTTCTATTATCCTTGGTGTTCTAAGCGAACTCGCGAAAAGAGTTGCATAGTGAGGTTTTCGTTTCCGTTTGACAGCATCAGGTCGTTTTTTGGAGATTCCACTGACTCAAAGGTGCTGAAAGCGGTTCATCCAAGCGGAAAATGTTCTGTGGTGGTTGAGCAGTACATCGAGCAATTGATCATTACGTTCAAAGCTCTTTAACGCTATTTTTGTACTGACGCGCTTTCTATCATATATGTTGTTGATAAACTACGGTTGTCCGTTTTATCGTATTTAGCGCAAGAAAATTAAAACAGTGCTGATTGTTTAACCCACGAGGACAAGGCAACTTTGTGAACTTTATCGCTTGAATGCTGAAAGCAGTAGGCTTGCTATAGAAAAACATTTAGGGATGACGGTGTCAGGACGCAAATACCCTGAAATTACTGTAGGCTGCAAATTGATAATCATTGAGGTCGATGTTGCTCATTGAGTTTTGAAATTCTTTCGCTTATCACCATCTATTAATAAATAAAACTGAATTTTAAAAATCAGACGCACACAATTCTGAGCGATATGAGCCAACGAAATTCTCCGAGAAAAAACCAAATTGTCGAATTGGATCCTGACGCAACAAAAAACACGAATATTTCTTCGTCTCTCTGATCGTCTGACTCTCTCGGCGCGCATCAACGCTTTTGGTTGTGTTTCTTTCGGGGATGAAACACGAGCGAATGACTGAGCACAGACTGTTCTGGACGTGCGGGGACTGGGACACAATTTGGAGCAATCTGAGCGCACAACCATCGCGATATATGCGCACTTTGCCCACATATCAACCATATTCGAATAGCCGAATGGTGCCGAGCGCTTCCCTCATCTGTCGGGCCAGGTGATATGTTTCTTCATTTTCGGCCAAAAGGATTAAGAAGTGCAGCGTCTTCGGAGAACTGAGGAGCAACAAAATTTGTTCAAATTAAGAGCGCACAGTAAGTCAGACATAACATCAAGTGTACGTTTGACGCTTTCAACTTTGAAGCAATGCGCGAAGCGCTGAACGGATTTTCGATGAAGAGGCGACCCGCGGAGCGGCGCGTAGCCTTCTTCTCTCTTAAGGGACTGTGAGGCGCGGAGCGCCGAGGTAAATCTTACTGCAAGCCACGCATCGACGAATGAGATGTGATTGTAAGTGAACGGCCTTGGAGAGCTGAGGGAAGCGTAGAGGATTGAGGACTCCGAGAATCTTCAAGCCCATTGCCAAACGCTTTCCAATTTCAAACCGCAAGCGTTCACCAGGCTATGCTGAACTTAAAAATAAAAACAGCTTACACATTGCGTGTGGTGACTAGCGTTTAAGCGCGACTCGCGCGCGAACCCTCCATTCATTTACGTTAAACATTAAACATGATACAAATACCAAATGGATTAGAAATAGCAACAAATAAGTAATTAAATTATCGTATTAACGGACCACGGGAGAAGGAATAGCGAGGAAAGGATGGACGACCGGCGAGGATGAGTCATCAGTTTGGACGTTAAGATGGTTAAGTGTAGGAATCTTTCACTTTAAGTGACAGCTACATTTCTAATTTTTTCAATGGCTCTGTTTCAAGGATTGATTGAACGTATTCATGTACACCGAAGCATAGCGACTACGCGCAATAAGTGATTTCTTGCTTGCAACACGCGTTTCGGATTGTTGAAATGATGACTTTGATGCAAGATGGGTGTCGTGAGCTGCGATTGCGATTTGAGATGAGATTCGATATAAAGCGAATCTCATCTCCAAACCACTAGCTGTGGATTGTTGTAAAATGGCGTACAAATCAAGTAAATAACATCAGTTTGGAAAGCAGCCCAAAAATCAAGTCTTTTTGCAAACGTGAGGTCCTGCAACGCAATCCCTGATCGCAGAGTAATTGTTCGAGGCATGGGAGAAAGACGTCACGCGCGGGTTGTATCAAATCCGAGTAAAGGCAGAGAAAGAGCGCGTGGACGCGGCGGGTGAGCAGCATAAACGACGTGAGGAAACCTACGAACAGCAGCAGAAAGCGTACCTGGCGCATCTTCAGAACGCGTTGCAGCAGCAGCAGAAAGAGAGAGAACATCAGGCGGCCGCCGCTCAAGCACAAAAGCCCCGGCGCAAGCTCAGCAGTGTCAGTATTTGCATGCGTCCTCGTCGGAAGGTAAGCTTGTTTCCTTGTTTTGCAGTCGACTAAACGCAATCCACAATTATTCTAAATTCTACATTTCAGTTCACCATCACAGTTAAGTGACGCCCTCTCCAAACGCCTATCATGGAATGCCGCAACAAGCGGCGACGAATTGAGGAGCCGCAGATCCAACGCCCAACCCTAGCTGTGGGGCCATACGTGTGTTAGCTACGATCACAACGTAATCAGCACCCTTGAGCTCATTTCTAATCGTTTCTGATCTTCAGGGTAGCATGTACAGAAAATGGGGCCACAAAGCAGAGCCGCCGAACAGCTTCTCCTCCTATCAACTCCGTCGTTCTGACCTTCCGATGACGCCGTGTTGCTTTGAAAAACAAACAATGCTTCATTCTCTTAAAAAGTAAGTTTTTTTAATCATATCAGAAGAGGACACACTTAGGTCACGCTTATTTTGCTTTTCTGTTTTTTCTTATGTCTAAAAAATGAACATTTTGTTTCTTTATTAAGAATAACATTTACATAAGAAACTAAGCGTTGAATTTAACGGGGAGAACTCGTACGCAAGTTATAGTCCTATCTTGCTCAAACGCAGAAGGTTCATAATATTGCACACCTGCCGGGGCAGTTATCGTATGAAACGTACAGCGTTCGCTAGGAATTTCGAGACGCGCATCATATTCGAAACGCTCGCATGCAATGGCAAGGACTTTCTCTTCGTGGGGCTCCAAAATCCCTGTCTGTGGGCTCACTACCAACCGTTCCGCACTAGTCGCCACATTCCACATCATACTACAATCACTCTCATTCCGGATGCGAATATGGTAGGTGACTTGGACGTCAAAGGGTCCGTTGAACACCAGTTTCTCTCGCGGCGTTGTGATGAAATCGTCAGGAGTGGTGGACCGCTGATTGAAAATGTTCAACATTCGTGAGCGAAGCCGCCTTGGTTGCTGATGAATGGATGTTGTAGGATGGCTGATCAAACCCTCCGCTTCAGGCATTAGTCGATTATTGTTCTAAATAGTTTTATTAGCTTTCAGAAACCAACAAGGAACAAAAAAAAACAAAAAAATAACGTGTATATTTATTTTTTTTCTGCTTGTTTGTGGCTGTGGTATGCAAATTAGAAATGTGTGATTAGCGAACAATCTAAATCACCGGCAATCGTCAAAGCTCAGGAAATGCGCACAAATAATCGACGGAATTTTAAACAGTTGTATTTCAGTTGCAGCAGAAGGAGAGAGATCGTCAGGCGGCCGCCGCTCAAGCACATGCCAAAGCGCAAGCTCAGCAAGTTCAGCATGCTCAGCATTTGCATGCGTCCTCGTCGGAAGGTAAGCTTATTTGATTGCTAGTATGCCTCAGTAAAGTCTGGAATGTTGCGGTGAAGATTTATAGAGCTGTTTTCTTTGCGTATGAGAATGACATCAAAAACAGCTCACAGTCAAAGTTAAGAGTTTGTTATCTATTGTTTTATTTCAGCTCATCAACAGTCAAATAGCGCCCTCTCCAACGCCTATCATCGAATGCCCCAACAAGCGGTAGCCGCAGACAGCTCCAGCGGTTCAGCCTAAGCTGTGGGGCCATACGTGTGTTGGCTACGATCACAACGTAAGCGGCGCATCCACTCTTGAGCTCATTTCTAATCGTTTCTGATCTTTAGGATAGCATGTACCGAGAATGGGGCCAGAAAGCAGCGCCACCGAACAGCTTCTCCTCCTATCAACTTCCTCGTTCTGACCTTCCGATGACGCCGTGTTTGCTCTTGAAACACGAAGATCTGTATTCTTTAATAAAAGTAAGTATTCTTTTAATCAGGAAGGGGAGTTAAGAAAAGCCGTCCGAGCGAATGAAATCCCAACCGTCCGAGCAAGATTTTGTTAAATTAAATTTACGAAGCAAATCGCGCGACAGCGTTTTGGACTATGCACAAAACAAGCTCGCTACCACTTTGTTCGCGCTTTAGTTTCTTGGACAAATAGCGCAAAGACGAATGCTAATCACTCACTTTTACAATATTTGTTTAATATTCTGTAAAAAAATTCTAGAAACTGCTTAGTTAATCCTGTGTTTGTCTTCTGATAATAACTTTACATACCTGATCTTTAAGATTTTTGTAACAGCAGTAGCTGAGAATAATTCCTAGGACGATGGCAATGATTGTCGAGATAGTAAACGCAACGAGAAGTGCAATCTCAGTTGGTGACATCAAAGTTGGCATTTTCGTATCGGCGCTTTCATTGTCTTCCGCTTTTTCTGTTGTACTACTTTCTTCCTCAACCTTTACAGGCGCTTTTGCAAACAAGATTGCAGTTGATTGCAAGGGAGCTGCGACTGAGATGACACAGGTTAGATCGTGATTTTCCTCTCCACGTATGCTGTAATGAAGTGTTAGTGTCATTCAGTTATTTGGTAAACAGCAAATGACAAATAAGCTTTAAGGCAAATGGAAAACTAACAACCAGTGGCTTTTTTTAGTTAATTTTGAGCCCCCTGAGTCGATAACCGGCTCCTTAAGATTTCTGACAATCTCGGCTCAGTGGCCGTTTTTTTCAAATAGGCTTCTCCGGTGGAAATTGCTACTACTTGATTCTTTGCTACTACTACTCATTCACGCGGCAAGGACTCAGACAGTAAGGAACTTAGCGAAAACCGAAAGAAAATGTTCTCGAGCTGTTTTTGGTAGCGATGAACGAGGTGCTTAGGAAATGTAATTAGCTAAGAGCTTACCTTTTCTTGACTGTTAATTTCGAATCCTCTGTTCTTATGATTTTGATATCGCCTTGCGCATCAACGTCTTTCGCATCAGCCAGTCTACGCGTAAAAGATGATTTTCGTGTGCTTGCACCCACACGGCTGATTTTCAAATCAGCGCTGCTCCCATCCTTTTTCTTCTGCGGTTCGCTGTCGATTAGAGTCTAGAAGCATTGGATTATATGCATGCTACCAGTAGCGTTTTTTAACTAGACGCTCGGTGTGCCAGTTTGTGCACATGGACGGGTGTGACGGATTTGATTCTTCGACACGTAACAAACGCTCATTCGATGGAATGCGGATTATCACGTCAGCGAAGATCAGCGATCCGATGTAATCCACCGTGTAAGATTTGTCGAAGACTGCCAATTCCGCTTCACACAATCCGGTCCATTTCTTACGTCTAAACTTAATAGAGTCTGCGATATCGTACTGTGCAGGTGTCAGGCTGCTTCCTAACTGTATCCACTCCAAGTTACTGTAAGCTTGAGGAACTTCTTGCTGTTTGTGTCCGCTAAATAAGGTCAATTAGTTGTAACTAATTTTTTCGTGGCTTTAGATTACGGTACGATTTCGACTGAGTCGCATATAACCTTTCCGAATCATTTTTTTTGCTTAATATATTGTTCAGGCTAAAAAATTGCTCTGCAAAGAACGCCAAACTGAGTCATACTAAGAAATTAGGCTTGCGACAAACTATCGGCGGGATTTGGAAATTAGCGCGCGTTTATTAGCGTTTGTTTTGTCTAAGATCTGTAATTATGCTAGTGCAATCATGGATCTGAGATGAGTTGCCGGCAATCACGGCTGGCGCTAAAGACAATGTGGTGGGGAACTGAGGTTGAAACCGCTTCTGTAGTTTTAGCGCTGTTCATGGAGATGGACTGCGGGCACAGGGTTGTATGGTGAAAGGACACTGGAATAGCTTGGATCACGGGGGAAGCACTGCTGGGGCTGGGATTACATGGTGAGCGACGCTTCGCTGAGATTCAGCTGTTAACGTGGAAGAGCTGTTGGCTGCAGATGAATCAAAAGGAAAAAGGAGTTTGGTTTGTGCAAAAGCAAACTAGACGCTAAGCCCCGCAGATTCTATTTTGATGAACAAAGAAGTGCGAATAATTAAATCAATCTACTGGAGTTCATCGAAACGATGTCAATACGTAGCAAGTGAGATATTTGCCCCTGCGTATGAAATATAAGAATAACCAACAGAACTAGGATAGCTTTTGGTCTAGTTTAAGGTTAATGTGAATTGCTACTTTTAGTACCGTAATCTTCAGCCTAGTGAGCGGGATAATAAAAGAAATAGTGAAATCATACCATAATTCGGTTACATCCAGGATTGCATAGGCGATTTCTCGTCGTAGTCCTCTGCTACTGTCGTAGGTCAATAGCAGTGCCAGCTCCTGCGACTTGTAGAACGCTTTTACTTTTTTCGTGGGGTTCTCCGGGAACGCCCCATTCAATATTGCTGCCGCTCCTGCTTTGAGCGACCGTCCTTCCTGCGACAACACGCAAGCAAAGGCGGTTTCGCCGAAGAACAAGGAAGCTTCGGCTACTTCAACTCCCGTGCATTCCTTCGGAGCTTGGCCTGAAAACGTTTTTTTAAATACAATGATTTGATCTAAACATTTCACCTCCAGCAATGGCCGTCATGATCATTACTACAAATAACTTCATCATGGCCGCGGTACAGGTAGAGTAGACTGTCAACTGAACTCGTCGGAGCTTTTGTTGAATGGTGTTTTTGCTGCCGATTTTGGCTGTGTCTAGTTTTGTATGCAAAGTGCAATGGTACCTGTTGGCGTTTTATTGTGATTTTAGACAGTGATTGGAGACAATAAGTACAATTTGCTCTTTTTCAGACACGTCACTGCTTTTCGCAAACGAGAGCGACGGATATGGCTACTGAAATGATTGGATCCTACGAGCCTGAAGTACAACCACAGTGTGCTGTCGACTTGCTTACGTTGGCCAGGAGGCGATATTCCTGAGTCTGCTGCCGTAAAAGAAGATTTGATATTCGACCGCAGCATTTGTCCGATTCAGAAGTTGCGTCATTTTCGATTCTACGTGTTCGGTTGGGTAGCACTGGATTGCTCTGTCCGCGAGAAGCGATACCGTATCTGAGTAAGAGTAGGCTCGCGACACGCTTCTACATAATATATTTAGTTCCGCAATCTCCTGCCAGCCGTAGTTAGTTAGTGGTCGGCTTATTAGCGACATTCTTGCTGATGACAGTACCGATCTTCGCGTTCGTGACAAAGCTCTGCAGCTCTTGAACGCGACGATAATGCAGGATGGTGTAGTCATGGATGAGAAGTACTTGCTCGGATTTGTCGAGAAATTGAACGCATGGTTGAAACCTGCTGAGAGCAAAGAAGAGATCTCGCAGTGTCAGAGCGCCGCTTTCATTTTGAAGTTAATTGCCAAACGCATCCCGACCGTCGGAAGCACCAATTTTCTTTCCACTACCGTGGAACGATGTGCTCAGATTGTAAGATTTTGGGTTTTAGAAATCACACAGGCCAAATTCTGACTGTTTAAGATCAAAACATGGAACCTTGACGAAGCAATGGTTGGCAGCATTTTGCTCCTTTGTGGAGAAATCATCCGCTCGCATAACATGCGTTGTACAATGCTAGCCGAGAAGAAGCTTCACGCAACTCTGTAGCACGGATATGATCATCAGAATTATGGACAAGACGGCAAGCCCGTTTGATAAGGTATCTTCATTCTGAAATGGCTGGTTTATACTTAAATGTTGTTTCAGTTACGGTACCGATCACTCCTCGTCATCGAGAAACTCCTCGATCGCGTTGGCGATGCGGTCGCCCCTCTGTTGCCTAACATTCTGCCATACTTGAGCGAGCTGCTTGAAGAGACAAGTGGAGGCGCAGTGCAACACGACGCTGCACATGATCAAAACAAGAAATGGCCGAAGGAATGGCTTTGGATTTGTTGAATTTGTTAAAAATTGTTGATTTTTTGTTATCCTCAATGTGTTGTTATTGTTGTTAGATTATGAACGGAACGGGAACGATCCACTGTCGTGAATTACGGTGTCGACGATTGCGAGACAAATCGATTTCAGACAAATCTCGGAACACAAGATCTGCTTTGTCGGCTTTCACAAAGGGCGATTTTCGCACGCACGCGAGCACTTTGCAAGAGTCTAGTCATCGCATATCGTTCCTTCTTCGGCTCTACGAGTCGGTCGATCCCGGCCGCGTTCGTCGGCTCCCTAATCTCTGTTCTACCGCTGGCATGGAAAGCGTCAATCTGCTCTCCTGGAACGCGATCTACGATATTCACAAACAAAAACGACGATTTGTCGACTTTTGCATCTTTCCGCTAGCGAAGAAATTCTTTCTTATCGTTGCAGAGAGCGACCTGACCGAAGATGACGACGAGGAAGGCAGTGTGATCCTCCACGCACCTTCAAGCAGCGAAGTAACCGACACGCTACATACGAGTGCAGCGAATTCTCATTGATGAAGCCGAGAACATGAATTGGTAATGGAACGAATCAAACGAGTATGAATCAAAAATAGCTTCGTAACCAAAATAGCTTCGTCATCGCTGCGTTACAGGAGCCTGATGTACAACTCCAGCGTGCTGAAGAAATAGTGAAATCATACCATAATTCGGTTACATCCAGGATTGCATAGGCGATTTCTCGTTGTAGGCCTCTGCTACTGTCGTACGTCCGTAGCAGTGCCAGCTCCTGCGACTTGTAGAACGCTTTTACTATCATCGTGGGGTTCTCCGGGAACGCCCCATTCAATATTGCTGCCGCTCCTGCTTTGAGCGACCGTCCTTCCTGCGACAACACGCAAGCGAAGGCGGTTTCGCCGAAGAACAAGGAAGCTTCGGCTACTTCAACTCCCTTGAATTTTTTTTTTAGAGTTTGGTCTGAAAACGTTAAACAGTTTACCTGCACATAACATGCGTTCTATAATGCTATCGGCTGAGACTTTGCTTGACTGCTGCCTGAACATTCTCAAAGATTCTTACTCACAGGCCATGTTCGACGAATCTATTAACGATCTCGCGGCTTTCGAAAAGCGTCAGCGCTTGACCAGTCGCACTCTTACCGACAAGAACTACGTATCCGACGTTCTGTTGGTTTGTCTTACTTGCCTGCAAAGAATCAAGGATCATTTGGCCGCTTTCACACCCAGCACTTTCCATCGATCCTGAACTTCGTTTGCTGCTTAACAGCGAAGTACGACCTTGATTGTGAGTTATGGATTCGTCCTCTTGCTTCAGCAACTCTGTGCACCGTCTGGGACAGATCCGCAAGGCATTCGTCAAGGTGGAGCTTCATTTGCTGCTCAAACCAGTCGAAGAGGCGCTTAAATCGACGGCCAGCAAGATTGTCTCGTTGTTCCAGATCTTGGGATCGGTGATCGATGCTGTGCTGCGTCGAAAGAGATCAAGAAAAATCCGTTGTATGTCTTATTTAGGATAGAACAAGGATTACGGTAGCGTGTTTTATCGTTTTGATATCATCAACAAGTGCGAGTCGACTATCATCGATGTGTTCCTTAAACTGATCGATTCGATGTCTGACAACGAAGTAAGCCAGTCATGCAGAGAGTGATTATGTGCGGATACGCTGGACTCAGCGAGGTCGCCACTCTTGATAGCCGCCTAAGACTTATCACCACCTTCCACTTTGCAAACAAATTCTACGATAGCTACCATAATCTGGCTCTGCCTTACTTCATTATTAATCAATCGCTTTCTGTAGCCGAGAAGAAGCTTCACGCAACTCTGTAGCACGGATATGATCATCAGAATTATGGACAAGACGGCAAACCCGTTTGATAAGGTATCTTCATTCTGAAATGGCTGGTTTATACTTAAATGTTGTTTCAGTTACGGTACCGATCACTCCTCGTCATCGAGAAACTCCTCGATCGCGTTGGCGATGCGGTCGCCCCTCTGTTGCCTAACATTCTGCCATACTTGAGCGAGCTGCTTGAAGACGACAACCGACAAGTGGAGGCGTTTTCTGGTCGTAGGCCTCTGCTACTGTCGTACGTCCGTAGCAGTGCCGTTTGTTGCGACTTGTAGAACGCGTTTACGGTCTTTGTGGGGTGCTTCACTCAATATTGCATGCGCTCCTGCTTTGAGCGTCCGTCCTTTCTGCGACAACACGCAAGCAAAGGCGAACAATGAAGCTCCGGCTACTTCGACTCCCTTGCATTCCTTCGGAGCTTGGCCTGAAAACGTTTTTTTTTGTACGGTGATTTGATCTAAACAGTTTACCTGCACCACCCATGGATTGGACGGATTGTGTTGTTCAAAACATGCAACAAACGCTCATTTTTTGGGATTCGGATTATCGCGTCTGCGAAAATCAGCGATCCAATGTATTCTACAGTGTAGGATTTGTCGACGACTGCCAAGTCCGCTTAACACAATCCCTACCATTTCTTACGCCCAAATTTTATTGATTCGTGGTTCGTACTGCGCAGACGGCCTACTGGTTCCTTTGTTTTACCAATTGAACGATTGAGGAACGTGCTGTACGTCTAAAATTACGTTACTAAAATATCGTTGAAATTTTCTATTGTTTAGGTCTTACCTCTTCTGAGCAGTTAACTTCAAATTCAACCTCTGCTTGTCGCATTGCCACCTCATTCGAAAACAGTAGTAAGGCGTTGCTTAATGTTCATTCATTTAACTGTCCTTTTCATTATTCAATAGAAAACAAACTGATAAAATACAAGAAAATGAACGAACCGAATTTTGGTGCAAATCCTCTCCAGCTTCCCCTACTACGACAAAATGCAATTTCTGGACGATTTCAAGACTGAACACAAAAAGATTGCGCTAAAGTCGAGATTTTAGCCTTGTAATCTCGGTTCTTTAGCAAGCCAAAATCGATGTGTTGGTTCCCAGGAGTTGAGGATTACTGTAGGTCATATTGAAAGCTAAGGATGCCCTCTTTCAGAGCTAAAACCAAATAGTAACGCGTGAAACCGCAGGAGGCGGTCGAGAAGATTCTTGACAAGTCGGTCGAATTGCTGCGAGAGTCCAACGACGTGCTCAGGCATCTGAAACCCCAATTCGACGATCGACAAACGGTCTTTATGCACTGTGTGATGATGCGCCTCAGAGAGATGTCACCGAGTCAGCAGAAGCGAATCGAAGACGGAATTATTGACCTTATACGTGAGATTCAATAAATCTAGCGCAGATCGATGGTCTTGAGGCGTTGATTCGCCATTTACGCGTTGTAAATATTTACTCTTCCTCCTCGATCGCTCGGAGAATTTGAGAGACGGGAAAACGACCGTTTGCTGGTGGATAACCGCGTTCAGCGTGCCGATGACGCAGCCGAAGGCGAAAAAGAGATATAGGCAAAGTCATTTTGTGGGTGTCCGTTGTAAGACCAGCGGGAAAAGGATATAGTGTCAAACTCGCAGTATTTAGCACGGAATTTTGTCAAATTCTCATCGAACGCATAGTATTTTAGTGAATCCACTTCTAGTTATGATAAGCAGAAGCGGGGCTTTCGATTGAGCCCGGTTTTGCCGCGTTCTGTTCATTCTCATCAAAGTTCATCAACTTATTAATACCGGGCGCGTCTGCCACGCTCGCAAGTGAATCAACTTCAAGGAGAACTCTCGGATTCTGACAATTTTGGGCTCAATCGATAGCCCAGAATCTGCTGCCCATAGTTGGGGGTGGAATTCCCAAAATACATCTTGTGCGCGGAGAAATAGATCCTTAATGGTGGATTTCCGCGCTTAATTCCTCGTTTACTTGAAAAATTGACGCACAAGACTTATTTTGTGAATTCCACCCCCAACTACGGGCAGCAGATTCTGGGCTATCGATTGAGCCCAAAATTGTCAGAATCCGAGAGTTCTCCTTGAAGTTGATTCACTTGCGAGCGTGGCAGACGCGTTTGGGACTCACATCTGTAGACAAAATACAATATTGACGATCTCGGGCTCATTCGATTCGTCATGATGCGCTGAACAAGGCTCACAGATTTCTCGTTGAGAGCAGCTGGTCGCGACGGCTCTATGCACTTCTTGCGAATATCAATAGCCATGCGTGTCTAATGCAGGCAAGTCGCGCTAAGACCTCTTGATAGGCGGTCGAACGCCTCTGATTTATGTCGGAAAGTTGAAGAATGAAAACAACGGTTCAAAGCAAATTGTCATAATTGAGCTGGTTCAGAACAGAGAACAGTCATGAAGACGAGCGCTAGTACTAAATTCCGCATCTATCAAGTTACTCTGTTTGCTGTTCAGAGGGTGTCACAAGAAGACAACATCTTCACTCGGTTTAATCATCAAATTACCCGCAGCTCAAGCCTAGTATTTCAATTTCATCATTCCAAAGACCATTTTGTGATACGGAGCTAAGGAGAACTGAACTGAAACATTGATCAGAGGACAAAATTCAGTCCCCAACGAAGGTATATCTTGATCCTGAACGTTACAACGTTGCGGCTCAGTGGTCTAGTGGTATGATTCTCGCTTTGGGTGCGAGAGGCCCCGGTTTCGATCACCGGCTGAGCCCAAATCTTTTGCCTATTAATTTGAATAGTGTTAGTAACGCCTACATTTGCGTCCTGTAGCTTTTGGGCATTCGCTTCGGGTTGTCCAACGTGAGCAGCTAACACAATGTCTACCAATCAAATAAAGGGTTAAATCTTTATGTTTTAATCAGAGAATCGACCCAAAAGACGGTCTTGGTCGAGGATAACGGTACTTGTAGAAACAGATTCGACTTGATGATCGCCGTTTCTTCAAAAACAGAACCCGCTGACACGTCATTGAAGAGAAAGACTGCGTCCATTCTCATTTCTGCAAGATCGACGCTCTCACTTGTCAGATCAGTATAACTCTTACGGACGCATAGGTAACTTGAGAGAGAATTCTTTACACGTTTCTGCGATTTTTGGATGGTCGGAGATTGGTAATGAGTGCGCGCGTGCGCTTCTCCTCTCTGTCGTTCTTGTCGGGCACCGGGGTGCCCGTTATGGCAACAGGAGAGCCTTTCTCTCGTCCCTCTCCCTGTCCAGTAGCGCACGATGCTCAACGATTCTGCACGGTAGGCACGCATAGGCTTTGGGAACCGTTCTCCATTGCACTTTCCTTTTACGGCATTTCCATAAAATACCGTCTATTTGTGCTCATGTGCACTTTCGTTTTTACACTCGTCAGCTCACCAAGGTGGTAATTTCCAAAGTGACGAGGGAAGTGTGTTTCAATTACCGATTGACGCATTTGCATGTCATTATCCAAATTTGAGTTTTGCTTTTTTTACCTCGCGCAATGCAGTCGGCGCTTGAAAGGAGAGGTCTACGCCGATCCGTGCCAACCCAACGAACACATGCGGCGTTAGAGTACTTTTCCAAAGTCTGACAATTCCTCGTATTGCTTGCGCGCTCATTCACTCGCTTTATTACTCGCTTTCCAATCATCGCACTGTGTTCTGGCCGTGTTTCTGATCGTTAGGCATTTCAGACAATGGACGGCATTGTTTTACTCAAAAAGCAACGCCCGGGAACCGTTCTCCTCGAGACTTTTGAGGCTTATTTCTTCGGCCAAAGGCTGAGAGTGCACAAAATGAGATTACCAAGGAAGACGTTCGTCCCTCCTCGTCACGTGTACTTTTATTGTACAATCGACACTACTGGCGAGCGCCTCACCCTGTACCACGAAGTGAACTCTACCGAAATTCCGATGATACGCTTCTTCAATAGTGTTCCACGGGTGGGAACGTCGCAAAATCCGATTGTGCTTGACTAGATGTGATTTACATATAAAAGAGGCATTTACTCGAATTCAGTCGGTGGTCAACACCGTTTACATTGAGCCAAGATCACATTGGTTGACCGCAGACAACGAAGCCGGTTCCAGTTCGTAACTCCACTCGATGAGAATTAGGCGAAATCCGCATTTTAAATATATTAATTGGGTGTATCGCTTCAGCGAGTGTCGTTCAATTACCGATTGACGCATTTGCAGCGAATGTGCCAACTTCAACTATGACGCCTAGAGAGATATCCAAAAAAACGACTCAAAAACGGCTATTTCTGGTAGACGCACGCACATACAATTTGCTGAGGTACCTTTTAAAGGTTATGACCACAATTAGTGTCTAGGAAACGAACGCTCAACGCACATTGTGGAAGATTGAAAAATCCGAATGTTGTCGTTCTTTAATGAAGTAGACGGAAGTAGAAGTAGATTTGACGTCTATTGCTAAGGTTTGTACGTTTCAGCTCGCGAATGAACGTACGGACTTTGTTTGAACATGCAATTCCACTCTTCATGGATCCATGGACCATTTATGCAAAAGGTTGCTCTTGTGGTGATGTTGGCGGACATTCAATCTACCTTTTCGTGCAAAATTCACGCGATAAAAGCTGAGAAACATTGATATTGACGTTGAGATTGACTGTGAAGGGACCAAAGTGGCATTTCCCGTTGAAAATACGCCCCCGGTGTCTCCAATCTAGCGTGCGCAAACTGGCGTATGCAAACTTTATCAATGGACGTTCGATTCTGTTCGGATAAAAGTGGGAAAGTTGGGTTTATGCGAATGAAAAACAATGAAATCAGGGGGTTTCTCGTCAATCGTAAAAGTGGTGGGAAAGCGCTTACAATCAGTGTGATGCATGCAGGCGCTCGAATTCCTCGCTTCACCGCTTCTACAACAGACAAAAGCTTTGTTTTACAAGCTCAAGAATGGAAGGAACAGCCCGATTTGCGGAGTTCTACGGTCACATCTTTTTTTGCAAATCAGAATACTGCAAAGACGATAAGAAGGCTAGCTGTAAACGGGGTTGTCATTAGCGAGCTCGCAGAAGCCTTCATTAGAACACCCGAGAGGTGAACATGTGTTTTTACGTGCCCAACCGGCGCTGTCAAGGTGGCGTCACCTGAGTCTACAAACAAAGCCATTATTTTTAGCTTCCATAGGATACTAAAAAACGACTCAAATTCGAATTCTTTGATTCCTAACCGTTCACTTAACAGCTGTTTCCTTTTCGGCCCTATCGTTGAGTAAAACAGTCTGAGCTAGTGGCGTTGCAGCGTTGGATACGCTCATCTTCTAGGCTGTTAAATCAAGATATCCAAAAAGCTGTTTGCGCCAAAGAATTGTGCCACACGCATTATAGAATGAATAATTCGCTGCTTCTGAGTGCGCCCTATTGTTGAAGCCATCAATCAACAACTTTATCATCACATCAGCTGCATTGTTTCACGTTTTCCACAAAACTGATGTGACTAGAGACTAGAGCACGACGTGCTGGTCGTTAGCGCTCATTGATCTTCAATGACGAAAGCCATTAGACTAAATTTCTAATTTGTCTGATTTTTTGTTGCCCGATTTTAAGCGTAAGGTTGACGAATTGGAACATAATGAGCAGATTGCTCTCATCAGCCATTTCCAGATCGTTCTTTTCCACGCTAATACTGTTCATTGCAGCCATTGCTCGGCTAAACTAGATACAAGTTACAATGGTCATTGTACATTGGAGATTTGATAGCGCAAAGCGGACAACATTGACCGTTTCCGGTTAGTTCAAATGATTCGGACGCCTTGCTGAACCCTCAACGACCAAGGAAACACAAATTGGAACCGAATTTCCTTTTGCCTTAAAAGCACAAAAATTCGTCATTTTAGAGAATGGAAGCAAATCGAGTAGCCGCAGTTCACGCTCGATAGATTATCTTTGTGAGCGTGGGTTGGTCGTAGGTTCAATTCGGACTAAAAGACTAAACTTTTCTTTTTTGGTTTCTGTTGTTCAGCGTACTGCTCGAAGTTACACTTTGGAATATGGTGAACTAGTCCTTTCAAACTCGTGTAATTGCGTTCTAAACGCTTCAAAACAACGGAATGGAGTTGTTTAGTTGTGCGATTTTTGGCATGGTTGAAAGAGCCCAAGCTTCGATCACCGGCTGCGCTCTTTTCGCGACGACGATGGAATTCATTTGAATTGCACAAAAGTACTTACACTACCAGGCTACCAGGCTATAAATACCAGATCAGTCGAAACAAAAACAACGAATCTATCGTCTAGTCTAGACTCGTTTTGGTCTTTAAAATTCTGTGCGACGTTTGCGTTGTTTTCGTCGCGAGTTCAACGGTGAATTCATTCGTTCAGGAACAATAATTTATTCTTTCTAGCTTTGGCCATTCACAATGTACAGAACAGATATAAACAGACTACACAGATGTCTTTACGGAGAGAGATGCTGATGTTCGTAGTAGTTGTAATAGCGTTGGTTGGTCGACATAACCGCCGCTGTCGAAGAAATTACAAGAAAGGATGCGCGCGCATTTGAGATCGTCGAGTTCGTGGAATGTTTGAGAGATTTTTGCGATGAGAGTAGTGACGGCGATCAGCCCCCTCTATCGACGGCGTTCCATGTCCAACGACCGCTTTCTGACCAGAAAATCACCTCCGAGCGCGTCCATCACTATCCGTTCGCGTTTCTGGGCGTTCGCTCGCTTGAACATACGGTAACGGTAGTAGTCGGGGCTTCGTTTGAAGACCTCTTCCAGCTCGAGCGGATATTCATAGTGCGGTCTCTGAAATTAGGCTCCGGAATGAGAGTGAGTCATCTTTGGTTCGTTGTCGGAAGCGAGCGAGCGACCAGATTGGTGTATTGGCCCAGTATGGGTTTTAATTGGCTAAAGCCTGATGGAATTCCTAGCGGGATAACAATCGTGCATTTTGGTCAATCTACTATGCGGTCGTAAAGTTGAAACAGTTTAATTGCTTTTTCGTACGCGTGAACGAGACTGAAAAGTGCGATTTGACGGAAACGCGTTCATACAGGCTAAGATTAGCTGCCGCCGAATGACCTGCGTGGGTGTTGTCACAATAGTGCGCCTTCGGGCAACACAAAGCGATAACAACGCGATCACAAACCAGTCAGCCTGTCAGTATGTGTGCGCAGGCAACGTTTTAATCGTGCTTGAAGGAGCATAAGTCATTTGATATGAACTAATGTGTTGCTGACCGCAGGTAGCGAGAAAACGCTGATTGAGGGGATAAAAAAATGCTCTTACCTGAGCACTGACCACCGCGGACAGTGTGACAAGGAAGGCGCAGAACAGGACGAATAGCATTCGGGTGGACATAACGAAGTGTCGTGTGTTTGAAAATGAGCGCTGAAAACACATGTCGCCAAGACCTTATTCGACTTGGTGGCCACGCCCTCCGCGCCTTTTTCGCCCCTCGAACGTCCCATACCCATACCCCACTCAATGCCTCCTCCCCCTTGGAGAGGTCTTCGCGTCACCAGCACAAATCGAAAATCCGGTGTTGCATACAAACTACGGTACTCGGAACAACGATGATGATGAAATGCACTAATTCAGTGGCAACATTGACGCGGCTATTCACGGAACACCTAATAGATGATGCGCGAAACGCGACGAAATTTGACAAATTCCACCAAAACGATGCGACGATCACGTCATCGAAAGTCAGCGATCACTGACGTCGTTCCCACAATCAACGCCGCCGCTGATTCCAGACTGTCTGTTGAGAACACGCGCGGAAGCAATCCATCAATCGCTGCGGCGAGTAATTCGAGGAAAATCAACTCGGTTCAGTCTCGAGCGACCGTAGTACGCTTGCTCGCCTACTTCCTGTTTTCTCGAGGTCAATAACGGTTCCACAGTACACGCGTCGCGCATGCAAGTGTTGCACAGAATTGGATTAAGCGGGGGATGCGAGCGATGCCAGCGTGGCCTAGCTGTGAATTTCGCTAAAGGAATTATAAGCTGAAACGAGTGTGTTTGTTAACTTCAATTAACCGATGCAGAGATTCCCTGACATTTGGAATGCTTTTACTTCCTTGTTTCGATACCGTAATCCTAGAAGAAAAACGCAAAAAATACTACTTTACACGGCGTAGTCTTTGTTGTCGGTAGTCGCCAAGCCTCAAATGCTAGAGAAAACCAGCCTAATGGTGTAGCATCTGTCCCAATACAGTCACAGAAAGCTGAGTAGAGCTCAAACGCGCATCTGCGTTATGCGGATGTTTTCTCCAAAGTGCGTTACCGTCACGTGCGCCGTTTTGATGCTGCAACAAACGATCCCATAAAAACACATCACAAAGAGAGAGAAACGACGAATCTTTGACCAAATTCGCACTTCCCGTTTTTTGTGACTCTCAAAGAAAAGAAGAAACAATACAAGTGTGCGCGCGAAAGCGATGGAATGCGTGAAAGCTGGCTGGAACGAAGTCAGACGACCCGACGATGTTGTTGTCTTGCCCGTTGTCATGACCTGTTCCATCTTTCTGGAATCCGTGGAACCAAACAAGCCACCGACGGCGGAAGACGTAGCCACGGTCCTCTTGCGATATAGAACAAATGAAATTGATGAGTAGCTGTGCGATTTCAATCGCCAGACACTTGAAACATGCAACGACAACAACAACTTGGGTGGCTTTACAGTAAGCCGCGCGTAAAATTGCTTGCTCTTTGAAACCTTTCCTTCAGTCTCCCACGAAGCTCGTCATCATCCAAAGACTTTTTGTTAATCACATGCATCAAGTGATTTTGCGCCTCTTGGTGCATGTTCCTCTCGCTCTGTTTTTTTCGCACCCCCAAATTAACAAATGCCAACATATTTGACGTTGCGCGGTGGGCAGGCAACTTGTGGACATGCAGTCGGCCGTCTTAATTGACTCAACGAGGCGAAAGAGCAAAAACTGAAAAAAAATTTAGCGACAGCGCTTAAACGTGCGCATGCATATTCCGTTCACGTCATTTTTGCTTCTTTTTTTTGTCTCTGTGCACACCGTGCGCAGGCAGGCACCAGCGATCGCCTCTCGCCTGCGAGGGTGTTAGGCCCTCCTCGTTGGCCAACAACTAACTTGTTAGCTTATGCAAACAATGCAACGAACCCGGAAACTCCCAAGCGCCTACAGCGGCTCGTTGCAAGCGAATTTCAATTATTAATTTACAAATTGTGAGCACACGGCTTGTGAGAACAAAATGTGTAACGCGAGTAGATCTCTTGGCCTAGAGCAATGCCGAAACCGGAATGAATTGATTGAATTGGTGAAGTTCGTTTTCTTTTTACAACATTGACAGTGACGTCTCCCGCATGCCTATAGTTTGAGAAGAGGGGGTGGACGACAGACTACAGATCGCTTGACGACCGAGGAAATCGCATTTAACGGAAGAAAATGCGCGCCTATTATAGTCATTAATTCGATTCTATAAGACGCAGACGTTTCAAGTGCATGCAGCTAATTTTAGCCATCTTTTTCGGATCTTTAGCCAAAAAACTCTCTAGAGAACGAGGGTTGTAGAAGGATTGAAATGAGTGCAACAAGACGGAAACAACCTTCCTTCTGCGGACCGCTTGATTGTTCAAGAAACTGTTCAAATGGACAGGTTCTCTGATTCATCGCGCACACACACACACACGCACACGCATACAGTCACTCACATATTGTGTCTATTGTGTTTGTTTACGCCTCACTTGCTACAACCGGAAACCACGTCATTCCGATTTTCAAAAAATGCACTTTGCAGCGACGGTAACCTTAATTCGCAACAAGATCTGTAATTTCTCAATCTGCGCATCCCGCTCTCGAAGGAGAAGACAAACCAGTTGAGAAACGGCTTTGTGCTCGTTCACTTCCTAGTTCAATCGCAAAATCTCGTTCTCATTTCCCTAATTGCACTCTCGATGAAGATCAAAACTGATTTAAATTCAAATGCCATTGGGTTAATAACGTGGGTGGAGGAGGATAAGAGGAAGTGTGTGAGTGTTCGCGCATTCAAATAAGACGAAATTCGCCTTGAAATTAAAACTGGAACAGATACGCGTATTTCCAGCTTGGAAATGACAGATTTACAAGTTGAGAGTAGAAACCACTGTAGTTAAGAGCTCAACAAGCGAAAAAACTAGGTCATCAGCGATTTTCAGGCCAAAGCTGCGCCTAGAGCATAGCCCAAGCGCATTTCCAAGCTTGCCGATGCCTCATAATCCGAGATATGTAAGGATAGGATCTTTTAAACTCAAAAAAAGCTCATTCAAAGGTTACTATGTTGCATTTTGTTCAAAATTTGCTTAACGCGTACCTACAGAGCTTTACAAAACCTGTCTGGCGTCCAAAAATACGTTCACGAGACAGAAAACGAGAAAAAAGTGACTATAGCGCTTCAATTTAGATTACATGCCACCACTGTCAAAGTCGTTTATTATCATCGTAATCGGGAGTCCTCATGAATTGTTTATGAGCATTACACACAGGTAGTGACACTTTCTGCATGTCTTTAGCGAAAACCTCGACAAAATCAAAGATTCAAACTCATTTGAAAGCTAATTAGAGTGGGAGAGACGATTAAATTAGTTTGGTCCAATAAAAGGTCAATATCGGCTCAATTGGAAAACGTTCAATTGGGTTGTTTGCGCGCCTAAAAGGGTATTTTCAAGGAATGTAGGTCTTACGCCGGTTGCAAATTAATTTAAATAGAAAATTAGCTTTTTGTCGAAATGTTTACTATGATAAATTAAAGTTTTACTACATAAACTAACGTGTATTGACTTTTGTAAGGCCACAAAAGTGGAAGAGAGTGATATCATGTCATTTGGGTGATGTGTTCGTATTATCTAAGCGTAGCGAGCTCTCTTATTCTTACATTTTGAGCTTGAAGCCAGCGATTTTCATCATTTTGAGAGCTTCAGTGAAGATTGCGCAATAATGAAGTTAGATAACACAACAAGCAATTTCAAAAATTGAACCAAAATGTGATTTTGCCCAACGCAGTTCGAGTCAATCTCTCAAAAGGTTGCATCGCAATTACTGCCAGAGACCTCATCAAGGTGCTAGTCGACTAATCAATCAAGCATCGTTCCTATTCTGTTCACAAAAGCCAAATTAACCAAAATCCCCTAGAGATGAAAATGCGGATTAGAATGCGCGAGATGGCCCTCAATCGGCGTGATCGACATTCCAAGCACGACGGAATACCGCAGTTTGTTGTTATTTTTTACGTCGTTTAACAATTGTCTAATTGAGTCACGACCGCGAACGAAGCAACACACAAGCGATTGGAAGAGAATGCGACATAAACAAGAGCCACGCGATTAATTGAAGCGTTTCCGCGATGCAATTCTGATATTCGTGGGAGAAGAGGGGCAAAATCAGAAAATGGGACACGGAAATGAGCAAAAGTTTCGCAGAAACTGCAACTTTGGCAACTGCTCAAATTGACGTCTGCGTGAGAGTGATGGTAAAGAGAAAGAATCGCAACGTTTTGCAACGGCAACGTGTTTTTGATTAAAATGACGTCTGATGGGCGTTTTATGTGTGAACGTTAACAAAACCAACAAACATAAACTCAAAACAATGTATAAACAAGAGTTACAAGGTCAATCAGGCGTGCGTTTACACTCAACTGAGCATGAATCGCATACAATGAAGCCTGAATTCTAATTTTCCGTTATGTTGACGCTTTCAGGTGCTTCATTTGTTTGATAAGAGAGAAAAATGAAGAAATTCATGATGCGACGAAACTGGCCTTGAGTTTCGGTAATGACCGTGGCGGCAAAGAGCATTCGCTGTAACAGGGAAGTCCACAGTGATAAATGACAAAAGGCGCTAACAGCAGCCTTTGCATTCAGTGCCAAACTCACACGCGAAATGGATTCCAGTTTTTCTTCAGGTGATAAAGACGATCAATGTCCGAACCCCTTGCTTTTCGTAAACTAGAAAGTGTTTCCTGGGTCGTTCTGAACCAATTCGAGGTGGCGGGGAACACGCATGCCATCAGAATCATGTGAAACAGCCGCAAATAGCCAGAAAGCAACCAAGCGCAGGTAGCGGTCAGATCACACCGTTAAATGCACCGACCTCAAAGAACAAATAAAAAACGATGTCCAGGTACCTTTAATAAAACCAACGTAATTACAACAACGTCATCATATTGTATATCCTCGTAAGACGGTTTAGATCCATGAATGTGTGCTTGCCACGAAAAACAGAAGATGCGTGCCGAACTTCGGGTGCTGACGCATGGAGTATTGGATCCGGTGTTGGCAAACGGGAGCTGTTACTGGCCTCAGGAAATTGCGCCGCACAGCGATGCTTGTAAACCATCGGGAGTTCCGGAACCTCAGTCTCGTCAAAAGTGGTTCTGCAAGACGCGTTCATCCACTGAAATCAACGGGTGACTCACCTGATGGATTTGTTTGCTGCAACAAGTTTCTCGTACTCTACGGTTTTTTCCTTAGCGGGCTGAAACGAGAAAGGATTTTCAGCGAAAAGCTAAAGAGACTTACGAATTACTCAACCGATTCCCATGTAAAGTTGTGTAGATTGTGTCGAGCTCAGCGTTCACCTTGTTTCTAAGAGATGGCGGAAGACTCGCAATAAGATTTCCAAGTTGCATATCCTCGTAAGACGGTTTCCGCTGAGCATCCATGAACCCTTCCGCACGAAGACGTTGCAGTGCTTGCAAAGAAATGCGCTGAAACGAGACATGTTTAGACAAGAATGGCGGGAGTGAAAACGTACAATTGTGCGATTTTCCGATACACGGCGTTCATTTTGCTGGACTGACATAGCGACCACTTCGGGAACAGAAGATGCGTGGCGGACTTCGGAAACAGAAGATGCGTGGCGGACTTCGGGTGATGACGCACTGAGTACTGGATTCGGTGTTGGCGAACGGGAGCTTACTGGCCTCAGGCAACTGCGCCGCGCAGCGACGCTTGTAAACCAACGGGAGTTCCGGAATCTCCGTCTCATCGAAAGTGGTTCTGCAAGACGCGTTCATCCACTGAAATCAATGGCTGAAACGAGAATGTAAATAGGATGCGCGGAATAAACATCGCGACTTAAAACAATGAAGATCGGCAAACAAACGCCCGACAATACAGAAGAAAGATATATATACAAAAGATACAAGAAAGATGAAGATACAAAATACAAAAAATAAGAAAAAAGAAAAAAGAAAGGAAAAATGAAGGAAGAACAAACGAAAACACGAGAGGGCTCACTGAAGCCAAGGATGTGCAAGTATTTCTTGAATCGACTTGCGCTTCTGAGACCAAATGAGCATCTGATCAAGAAAATGGCGCTCATCATTGGAGAGGAAGTGATGAGGTTGTTTCTTATCAAAATATTTCACAAAATCTGGATCGCAGGGTGAGGGACGTTGCCAGGGATAGCTTTTATTTAGCAGAGCAAGAATGACCACACCAATACTCCAGATATCGTTTTGAATAAGATCGGTTTGGTCTTCCATACTATACATTTCTTGCGACATTGTTTGCGGGGTGCCAAACATATGATCTGCTGGAACAATGATACGATTGCCATTACCATCTACTGCGCGCTTGGAAAGACCGAAGTCGGCGAGGAGCAATCTATTGGTTTCGCGCGCGTACAAGATATTGCTGAGCTTAATATCGCAATGCGCAATTCCGTGAGCGTGCATATGACCGACAGCGCTAAGCAGCTCGCGAGCGAAGCGTTTGATGTCGAGAACATGCATAGTTTCAAACAAATAACGAACTAAATCGTGTTTGCCAAGTTCCATCATGATCTGCATTTCAAAATTGACAACTCTGAAATCGTAAAATGCGGCAATGTTGGGATGGCCGCTAACTAGGCGATGATAGCGCATCTCAAGGCACGCGTCCTGGGAAAGCGGTGTGGTCTTTACTGCGACTTTTTTGCCATAGGCAGATGTCCACCGGTAAACGGTCCCAAAGTTTCCGTTGCCGAGGCGCTTGTGGCGGACCCACTGGTCAGTGAAGGAAGAAGCGGGGTGCGCGTTCAACATTTGATATCAAGAGAAGTTGAGAAGAAAGAACACGTGAGTGATTGTTGGAAAACAAAAGAGGAGACAAAAAACACAAAATCAATTCGAAAATGATCACAACCGCCGCAAGGATCGCACGAAATGCAGCAGGATACCGTAATACCGTTATGATCAGGGATTACGCCGTAGGAGCCTACACATAATTTGTATTTTGAATTAATGCAGACCGGTGGAAATGGGTTGTCCGCATTGAAACGTCGAATGAAGACTGCATGTCCACAATGCTTTTGTCATTAGACACAATTCCTAATCGCAACACTTCCTACAAAGTCCTGCACACTTTATGCGCTGAAGCTCGTTTGCGCACCAATCGCTTCATATAATTGTGTTTTTCGTGTGAAATGCCGATCATTGGGTTCACTTCTGGAACTCGGAAGACAAAGATAGATGGTTTATTCACAAGGGTACACTGAGATAACAAAGGGGCTCGCAGGGCGAGTTATATGGCATTACAATAAGGCAGGGCCAGGCGGGGGAAAGGAGGAATGTGGCCGACGGGCCAGACAATACAATGTGAAGAGGGCAACTAAGGATGATGCAATCTACACCACCTCGCTTATTTTCGGAGATGTCCGGCGGGAAGAGTGAAATGAATTTCGACTCGAAGGTAACGGGAGGTTTGGCCTGGCATCGAGGACGACTGGGCACTTGGGGTGGGGAAGGAGAGCGGGTGACAACGGGATGAGGATCAACGAGTGGAACCACGAACACCTACATGTTCAAACGTATGTCCCCAGGAGGATTGGCGTTGAATTGAGAAACATTCCGAAGATGAATGGACGATCGGCAACCATTTGATACAGTACCTCGCCCCCGTAGATTCCTCCTACAAGCCAAGTATGGATATTGTGGCGGAGCTGTTCGCGTACATCAATTTTTGCCTAAAACAGGCTTATTTTGAAATGTAAGATTTCAGTAAACGCTGCTCACTATTTGTCGAAAAGACTTTGCTCTGAGTGCTCTGTTCTTGGTATTCATTCCAGTCAGATCGAGGTTTACGTCCATAGATTGAAGGATGGGGCTCAGTTCAATATTGGACTCGAACGAGAGAAACGGAATTGTAAGGTCAACACTTTCCAATTTGCTTTTGATCCTTCCGGGGAACTTTGGCGGATCAATAGTCCCGTTTGCAAAGCACCGAATCAGATCGCCCAGATCGACGTTCTTCTAAACCGAACATGAAACGTTAAGCGGGAAGCTGTTCGGCACCTTTGGAATGATAAGATAGAGCCAGAGGTCTCTTTCTCCCCATTCCACCTTTTGGTTGTTGTCACGAACCGGTGGATTAGGAAACGCTGAACCATAATACGATGCTGATAGTGAGTAGAGAGAGGTAGTTGCGTAGTTGTTCATCCCGCTTTCTCCAAGCATCATCAGTTCCTAAATTCAGATTTACAAAATCAAGTAAAACCGAAATCAGTGAACGTACCTCCCGATCGCCATGAACTCCGTGGAAAGTCTTATTGACAATCGCCTTACTATTCGGCATTTTTCGATTTTTAAAGAAAGAGTAGGCAAAATCACCGTTCATGTAGAGAGCGTTCGCGATAGACATAACAACGTGGTCATCGTGGTCTTCGGCGAGCAAATTTCCAGAAATTGTTCCATTCGAAGATTCCTTCACGAATTTGTTGATTTTTGAAACTTCTTCAGTTGCGTTCGATGAGAAATCCACGAATTCAGAAGATGAGAAGTGAAGCTGTTCGAGTTCGCGCTCATACTTTTCATTGTCGCTCGCTTCATAGCTCTAAACGAAAAGTTCGTTTTCCTTGCCTTCAACACCGCTTTCTTGCCTTGTCGACGTAGACCTGATTGATGAAACCAATCGATTTACTTTCAATCAAAACTTTATGAAGCTTTCCGTAAAACGCTCTGATCTCTTTTAGATCGCTCGTGTCTAAAGCATGTAAAGTTGATCGAAATTGCTGACCAATAACTCACGAAATACGGCTTTCTCCAATTTCTTCCTTGCATCCCAACTTGAGGCCAAGTAAATGCGCGTCAGCGCAGCGTGCACGCCAAGCGGCGACAATACGAGCGTTTGTTGCGACGCATTCAGTGAACTGAGAAGCTGGAAACCAATCTTTGCAATGTCGTCGCTAATTTTAGCGCCTCTCTAAACTGCACAATCAGGGACTGCCGTACAATGCCAACTAACACAACATGATGCAACACATAGAAGTAAAAACCATTTTGCAATCATAATTTTCAATAAGCCGCAAATGAAGTATTCTGCAAATGAAACGATGAACGCGCAGGCGCAGCCATGTGAGGTAAGATAAGCCGGTTTTCGCGTTGTTGTTGCAGGCTGCGGACGCGCTTTACGATCAATTATACTGCTGAATTCATCTTTTGAAGACATTTTGCCGGTTTCGACATTCCGTCTTTCTATATTTTGTCTTTCGAGAGTTTGTCGCGGTGCCTGTAAAATCAACGCATTTCTTTAACACAAAAACACAACGCTATACACTTCATCACATGTTAGGATTTAATAACACCATTGCAAGTACAACGACATGATATTGTTAGAAATTAATTAATAACCAAATGGACCTCCTCGACTTACTCGTCAGCATCGCTGGCGTACTGACTATGCTCGGTTAAAATGGCGTTTAGCTCAGCCATCATCTGGTTTCTAAGAGATGGCGGAAGACTCTCGAGTCGAGCAGAAATTAGATTTCCAAGTTGCCTATATCCTCGTAAGACGGTTTACGCTGAGCATCCATGAACCCTTCCGCCCGAAGACGTTGCAATGCTTGCAAAGAAATGCGCTGAAAGGAGACATGTTTAGACAAGAATGGCGGGAGTGAAAACGTACAACTGTGGGATTTTCCGATACACGGCGTTCATTTTGCTGGACTGACATAGCGACCACTTGGGGAACATTAGATGCCTGGAGAACTTCGGGAACAATAGATACGTGGCGAACCTCGGGAACGTTAGATGCGTGGCGAACTTCGGGTGATGACGCATGGAGAACTGGATTCGGTGTTGACGAACGGGAGCTGTTACTCGCCTCCTGTAACTGTACCGTGCAGCGGCGATTGTAAACCATTGGGAGTTCCGGAATCTCCGTCTCATCGAAAGTGGTTCTGCAAGACGCGTTCATCCACTGAAATCAACGGGTGACTCACCTGATGGATTTGTTTGCTGCAACAAGTTTCTCGTACTCTACGGTTTTTTCCTTAGCGGGCTGAAACGAGAAAGGATTTTCAGCGAAAAGCTAAAGAGACTTACGAATTTCTCAACCGATTCCCATGTAAAGTTGTGTAGATTGTGTCGAGCTCAGCGTTCACCTGGTTTCTAAGAGATGGCGGAAGACTCGCAATAAGATTTCCAAGTTGAATATCCTCGTAAGACGGTTTCCGCTGAGCATCCATGAACCCTTCCGCACGAAGACGTTGCAGTGCTTGCAAAGAAATGCGCTGAAAGGAGACATGTTTAGACAAGAATGGCGGGAGTGAAAACGTACAACTGTGCGATTTTCCGATACACGGCGTTCATTTGCTGGACTCACAAAGCGACTACTTCGGGAACATTAGATGCCTGGCGGACTTCGGAAACAGAAGATGCGTGGCGGACTTCGGAAACAGAAGATGCGTGGCGGACTTCGGAAACAGAAGATGCGTGGCGGACTTCGGGTGATGACGCATTGAGTTCTGGATTCGGTGTTGGCGAACGGGAGCTGTTACTGGCCTCAGGCAACTGCGCCGCGCAGCGACGCTTGTAAACCAACGGGAGTGCCGGAATCCCCGTCTCATCAAAAGTCGTTCTGCAAGACGCGTTCATCCACTGAAATCAATGGCTGAAACGAGAATGTAAATAGGATGCGCGGAATAAACATCGCGACTTAAAACAATGAAGATCGGCAAACAAACGCCCGACAATACAGAAGAAAGATATATATACAAAAGATACAAGAAAGATGAAGATACAAAATACAAAAAATAAGAAAAAAGAAAAAAGAAAGGAAAAATGAAGGAAGAACAAACGAAAACACGAGAGGGCTCACTGAAGCCAAGGATGTGCAAGTATTTCTTGAATCGACTTGCGCTTCCGAGACCAAATGAGCATCTGATCAAGAAAATGGCGCTCATCATTGGAGAGGAAGTGATGAGGTTGTTTCTTATCAAAATATTTCACAAAATCTGGATCGCAGGGTGAGGGACGTTGCCAGGGATAGCTTTTATTTAGCAGAGCAAGAATGACCACACCAATACTCCAGATATCGTTTTGAATAAGATCGGTTTGGTCTTCCATACTATACATTTCTTGCGACATTGTTTGCGGGGTGCCAAACATATGATCTGCTGGAACAATGATACGATTGCCATTACCATCTACTGCGCGCTTGGAAAGACCGAAGTCGGCGAGGAGCAATCTATTGGTTTCGCGCGCGTACAAGATATTGCTGAGCTTAATATCGCAATGCGCAATTCCGTGAGCGTGCATATGACCGACAGCGCTAAGCAGCTCGCGAGCGAAGCGTTTGATGTCGAGAACATGCATAGTTTCAAACAAATAACGAACTAAATCGTGTTTGCCAAGTTCCATCATGATCTGCATTTCAAAATTGACAACTCTGAAATCGTAAAATGCGGCAATGTTGGGATGGCCGCTAACTAGGCGATGATAGCGCATCTCAAGGCACGCGTCCTGGGAAAGCGGTGTGGTCTTTACTGCGACTTTTTTGCCATAGGCAGATGTCCACTGGTAAACGGTCCCAAAGTTTCCGTTGCCGAGGCGCTTGTGGCGGACCCACTGGTCAGTGAAAGAAGAAGCGGGGTGCGCGTTCAACATTTGAGATCAAGCGAAGATGAGAAAGAAAAGATGCGCAAAGTGATTTTCTTGGAAAACAAGAGAGGAGACAAAACACACAAAATCGACAAAACACACGAAAATGATCACAACCGTCGCAAGTCGTGGCACGAAATGCAGCAGGATACCGTAATACCGTAATGATCAGGGATTTCGCCGTAGGAGCGTATTTTGAATTAATGCAGACCGGTGGAAATGGGCTGTCCGCATTGAAACGTCGAATGAAGACTGCATGTGCACAATGCTTTTGTTTTTTTTTCTAAACTGCACAATCAGGGACTTTTTGCAAAAACCATTTTGCAATCATAATTTTCAATAAGCCGCAAATGAAGTATTCTGCAAATGAAACGATGAACGCGCAGGCGCAGCCATGTGAGGTAAGATAAGCCGGTTTTCGCGTTGTTGTTGCAGGCTGCGGACGCGCTTTACGATCAATTATACTGCTGAATTCATCTTTTGAAGACATTTTGCCGGTTTCGACATTCCGTCTTTCTATATTTTGTCTTTCGAGAGTTTGTCGCGGTGCCTGTAAAATCAACGCATTTCTTTAACACAAAAACACAACGCTATACACTTCATCACATGTTAGGATTTAATAACACCATTGCAAGTACAACGACATGATATTGTTAGAAATTAATAACCAAATGGGCCTCCTCGACTTACTCGTCAGCATCGCTGGCGTACTGACTATGCTCGGTTAATATGGCGTATAGCTCAGCCATCATCTGGTTTCTAAGAGATGGCGGAAGACTCTCGAGTCGAGCAGAAATTAGATTTCCAAGTTGCATATCCTCGTAAGACGGTTTACGCTGAGCATCCATGAACCCTTCCGCCCGAAGACGTTGCAATGCTTGCAAAGAAATGCGCTGAAAGGAGACATGTTTAGACAAGAATGGCGGGAGTGAAAACGTACAACTGTGGGATTTTCCGATACACGGCGTTCATTTTGCTGGACTGACATAGCGACCACTTGGGGAACATTAGATGCCTGGAGAACTTCCGGAATAATAGATACGTGGCGAACCTCGGGAACGTTAGATGCATGGCGAACTTCGTGAACATTTGATGCCTGGCGAACTTCGGGAACATTAGATACGTGGCGAACTTCGGAAACAGAAGATGCGTGGCGGACTTCGGGTGATGACGCATGGAGTACTGGATTCGGTGTTGGCGAACGGGAGCTGTTACTGGCCTCAGGCAACTGCGCCGCGCAGCGACGCTTGTAAACCATCGGGAGCTCCGGAATCTCGGTCTCATCGAAAGTCGTTCTGCAAGACGCGTTCATCCAATGAAATCAATGGGCGACTCACCTGGCAGATTTGTTTGCTGCAACAAGTTTCTCGTACTCTGCGGCTTTGTCCTTAGCGGGCTGAAACGAGAAAGGATTTTGAGGCAAAAGCTGAGGAGACTTACGAATTTCTCAACTGATTCCCATGTAAAGTAGGAAGGGTGCATATATCCTCTCCAACGCACGAGATAGAACTCCTTTCGATGGCTTCCGTCGCGCTAAACAAAGAATGAATTTCAAAAGATGATCAACGAGCTCTCACCGAGAAAGAGACGCGTTTGTCAACTACCTCTTCGATGAACTTCGCGGTGCTTTTCAGCGCCTTCTGAATTGAAAATATAAATACAGGCATGCAACGACAAAATCGACTTACTCTCGTGTAAAACTCCATGGCTTATTGAGAGAAACCGCCGAAATCAACAATTCACTTGTCTCAAGCTGAACGCAAGAGTGCGCGCCTAAACGTTGCGGCAGCTGCAGTATATAAAAGGTACGGTAACGTCGTTCTGGGAGTTTGTGGCTTCCAACATATGAACTAACTTATGATTACATTTTCATAATTTCATTTTGTAATAATTGACAATTGATTGTAATTGATTGACAAACAAACGGTTTGTGTGTTCATGCCTGATGAGCTTCATGAGTTCACGTTGCATGGTTTCTTCCGGAATATGGCACGTAAACCGTCCTAAAGTGAACAGAACGCCCATATGGTGAACGGAATGTGATCAAACGACGACACTACAAATCAAAAAGTGTAGTATGTAGTTCTCCGCTCACGACAGTCTCCAGTGCGCTCTCACTTTTGTTCGTCTCCTTCGTCTTTGGTGCTGCGCTGATCGTCTTCATGGGAAGATATCATGCGCTCGCGCGCGATCGATCGATTTTTCGCTCGTTTTACCACTTTTTGTGCATTGTTTATTCGGTATTTATGTGGTTAGCGTTTGTTTTCAGATTATTCGGTAGAAGATGAAAGCGTTGGTTGATGGCGAGTGCGGAGGATCGAACGCTTTGGTTGGTCTCTCAAACAATTTTGCCCAGACCAGCAATGCAAGGCTCAACACAGGGCTGTCATCGACCCTTAACAGGCTAGTGCCGAGTTCTTCCAAAGGAGATGAGGTACGAATGTACGGATAGTCCAGAATTACGATTAAATGTTGCAGTTTGTAAACGAATTCCTGGCAAATCGCTCACAGCAAGTGCAGATGCCGTCGACGTTTAAAATGAAGGATCTGCTAGCAACTCTCCCTCATCAACGGAATCAACATCGAGCTCATCAGATGGGGAATTCGTGGGCAAACGAATTCGAGAAGCATGCACCACTCGGACAGCAGTTTGCCAATGAATTTGTTCGGCAAGCAAGACACCAGAGTCCTGATGCCAGTGTTGGAACGTCTCAGCAATGGGCCGGTGAATATCTGTCAGGTCACAGAGGCGAGATGGAGTCAGCTTGGGTCGATGCTGTTGCTGGGAGCAAAGGAGCTGAGCCACAGTAAGTCAAATCATCTTGATCGATGCTCAGGAAGATTATTTCAGTGGCATGATGTGGTCCTCTGAGTACTTGGACCGATTTGAGAACGAATATGCCCTGAAAGACGACGAAGTAGCCAGAGAATGGTTTGATGAGTTTGTAGACAGCAAATCAAGGCAAGCATCGGGCGAAGACACATTCAGCTACGACGAGTTCCAAAGGTTTCTCGAGGATCGCGATCTTGCTGCAACATCGGTCGAGAACATGGAGTCATATGCTCTTCAACAAGTAATCGTAAATGCCCAAATTTCATAAATCAATTGTTTTACAGGAGAATCCTTTCCTCGGATCAGAGAACTTGGTCGATGATGGTCAGAAGCGTATGATGGAAGGTGATCTCTCTAATGCGATTTTGTGTTTTGAAGCAGCGGTTAGAGAGAATCCACATGACGCGCAGATTTGGTATCAGCTGGGGCAGAGTCATGCTGAAAATGAAGATGACCCGAAGGCTATATCAGCTTACATGGAAGCTTTGAAATCGACCCAAATCATCAAAATGCACTACTTGGATTGAGCGTCTCTTATGCAAATGAATCTCGCGAAAATGACGCGCTCACGCAGCTGGAATTGTGGTTGAATGCTTTTAATGGACATGAACGATTTCCAACTCCTATGCCTATCACATCGTCGTTTCTCGATCAGACCCGATTCAAGCAGGTACGGTTGTTGTTATATAGTCAATTAATTCAGAATGTACGACTAAAATTTTCATGTAATAAATAGTTGGTTCCAGGTTGAGCAACGCTTCTTGGACACCGCTAGGACACAGACCGGAAGCGACGTGAACGACAAACTCCAGAACGCGATGGGTGTGCTGTACAACTTAAGCAGGAATTTTGAACGCGCCGTCGACTGCATCCAAGCAGCGCTCTCCGTTCGACCCGATGTAAGAAAACCGAAGAAAAGGTCAAAAGTCAAGCAAACTTTACACATTTATCGTTTAGGATGCTCGACTCTGGAATCGACTCGGCGCGACGATGGCCAACGGCGACCGAACGACCGACGCGATCGCCGCTTATCGTCAGGCGTTGCATCTCTATCCGACATATGTTCGTGCTCGCTACAATCTCGGCATTTCTTGCATGCATCTCAACAGCCATCGGTTTGAACACAAATTTCTCGTAGAATGTTGCAATCGAGCGAACGTTTAGTGATGCGGCGGATCATTTTCTCAGCGCACTGCATTTGCAGAGAACACCTGAAAAGTCGAACATCTGGATGACAATGCGATCGGCCGTTCTCCGTATGCCAGACTCTCCGAGTAACCTGCTGCAAGCGATTGACAATCGGGATTTGGCAGGATTCACATCTGCGTTCGAACGTTAGGTTTGGATAAGCGCCAGCACACGTTCATACATTGAAAGAAACGGGATTTCAACGAGCCAGTCAGTCACTTCTGTGCGTCTTTACTAATAAATCAACTTGTTATTGTCATGAATCACAGGCTTTCACTCGTGATGATTTATAAAATCCGGGAGGGTCAACGGGATCACATTCATTGTGGCCTTAGAGACCAGGAGATAAATCTATTCTTGTCGGGACACCTGTCACCTGCCAGCCGATCAACAGCCGATTTTGCTCCGTCATGCTTTCGTCTGGGCCTTGAAGCCTAATCCTTCAAGTGAGAACTGAGTGTTCGCCGCCCCAGTTGCAAATAAAAAACTGTGTCTTCTTTCTCTCATTTCGGTGGAGATCAGTTGCTTTTGCTGCTGATAATGTCGCCCCTAAATCGTGGCTCTGCTCTTACTATTTGCCTGGTAGCCCTCGTCGCTTTGTTGACCAGCACCGTTGTTAGCGGTTTGCCTTTGGCCCATAAACGACTCGAAACGTTGGATAGCACCTCGGAAGACGTAAGAAAAACCACCGCTGAAGAAGAGCAAACAAGTCAACGAATTCACGAGCAGATTGAGTTGCCTTCTGACATGGGAAGTCAGAAAATTGTGGATTCCGTTCCGTTCAAGTATGTTCTTGGCTTTGCATTCACTTTACGTCATCATAATGCATTTTTCAAACGTCAGCTGACAGTCTCATGATTTCAGGACCGATTCACATGATCCCCATGACGTGCGAGCTGATTTTGAGAGCCAT
>MQUG01003090.1:0-196715 GCA_007213375.1 Steinernema feltiae | reverse complement strand
CTTCATTATTGGACTATCCACCGCCATCCAAAATTAAAAAAATGCTTTTAGTAATGTTGGTATTATGGCTGAGCCTAAAGGTTAGGTTTGCTTTGGGGCCACCAAAAAATTCGCTTCTTTGGCGATAGTTTGTTAGTTTCCCTATTGGCGATTCTTGTTTTTGGACTGCAGAAAAATGACAAAAATTATTCTTTATTTTGTTGTTTAGCCAACGCAAAAATTAATCGAATAATTCATAATCATAATAATCCCCCTCTATAATAAAGCGCAAACTGACGGGTATGTTGTGTGTGTGTTTTCTGTCCGCACCGGAGTCATTCGAGACGTTGAAACGATCGTCGTCAGAGAACACAACACAAAAGAGACGACACCACCGGGCGTCGAACTCAGACACCGCGCACAACAGACAAACGCACTGCCAATGAGCCACCGCACGCACGTCTTTCAAACGTGCCAATGAGGATAGATGTCAGGTGTCTCATTATTCATTGAACCGGTTGTTTGATAGTAAGAGGCAACGTTCAGCAACGGATTAAAGTGGAATCAAATGGAAATTAGATCTGTTGTAAGTGCGAAAATGAAAATCATTGCGATGTGCTTGAATTTGCGCGCGCTCCAGTTTCAAATCAACCACATTACAATTTAAATAGAGGCGCGGATTGCGCGCGCTTCAGCGTTTATAATTCATAATAATAATAAAATTTCGAATAATCTGTTAATGCAAATCTGTTTGATTTAGTCAGTGCTCTAATAATCAAAAGCTAATAATAATAATAATAAAGAAGTCAAAATTTAATTGAAAAAAAGTTTCTGATGACTTGAATTGCCCGCTCGCTTGAACCGAAAAATGGAAATGCAGAGTCTCATGCGAATTTCGGTGTCTAACCTCCTCATTCTCAAATGGCGTCATTTGGATCAGGAACGTCAAATTAAAAATCTGGGATTCGCTCACAAAAATCTTTTTTTTATTTCTTGAAAACTGTTGGGAGATGAACAAAAACTGTAATAAATGCCCATATGGAAGCTTAAAAAACGCTGGGAAATAGCTGACATTATCTTGGTTGCTGGATGACCATCTACCATCTAAACTTGCAGCGTTTGATAGAGTTTGATAAACCAAAAACATGATTTATTATGTTTTCTTAATATCAAAAGTGGTTTGAATGTAGTCCAACCTCTGTTTCAAAATACCTTATATCCAATTGCTATTTGTTAACTGACTTTTTAGTTTAAAAATTATTTGTTGTTACAGTTCGGTGTACTAAGGAGATATGTATTAGAGATTTTTAAATGAGTAGATAAATTAAATGGTGCGGTTCTTCGAGTTATTTGAAATTGTTATCAGTATTTATTACTAACATTTAAAAAAGCATTAACAAGTTCATATAGTTTATTTAAAATTTACTTCGTCCGCAAGAACTGTTCTTGCAAAAGCGAACGTGGTTAAGAGTGAAAAACGGCTCGGTAATTATTGGTTCTGAATTCGTTAAAGCAAAGTTATGTTTTAATTGTGCACTTTAATTCATGTTCCAAATGAATCCTACCAAAAATTGTACTATGATCGCCTAAAAACTTTGCTTTAACGAATTCAGAACCAATAATTACCGAGCCGTTTTTCACTCTTAACCACGTTCGCTTTTGCAAGAACAGTTCTTGCGGACGAAGTAATTTTAAATAAACTATATGAACTTGTTTAATGCTTTTTTTAATGTTAGTAATAAATACTGATAACAATTTCAAATAACTCGAAGAACCGCACCATTTAATTATCTACTCATTTAAAAAATCTCTAATACATATCTCCTTAGTACACACGAACTGTAACAACAAATAATTTTTAAACTAAAAAGTCAGTTAACAAATAGCAATTGGATATAAGTATTTTGAAACAGAGGTTGGACTACATTCAAAACCACTTTTGATATTAAGAAAACATAATAAATCATGTTTGGTTTATCAAACTCTATCAAACGCTGCAAGTTTAGATGGTAGATGGTCATCCAGCAACCAAGATAATGTCAGCTATTTCCCAGCGTTTTTTTAAGCTTCCATATGGGCATTTATTACAGTTTTGTTCATCTCCCAACAGTTTTCAAGAAATAAAAAAAAGATTTTTGTGAGCGAATCCCAGATTTTTAATTTGACGTTCCTGATCCAAAATGACGCCATTGAGAATGAGGAGGTTAGACACCGAAATTCGCAATGAGACTCTGCATTTCCATTTTCGGTTCAAGCGAGCGGCAATTCAAGTCATCAGAAACTTTTTTTCAATTAAATTTTGACTTCTTTATTATTATTATTATTAGCTTTTGATTATTAGAGCACTGACTAAAATCAAACAGATTTGCATTAACAGATTATTCGAAATTTTATTATTATTATGAATTATAAACGCTGAAGCGCGCGCAATCCGCGCCTCTATTTAAATTGTAATGTGGTTGATTTTGAAACTGGAGCGCGCGCAAAATTCAAGCACATCGCAATGATTTTCATTTTCGCACTTACCAACAGATCTAATTTCCATTTGATTCCACTTTAATCCGTTGCTGAACGTTGCCTCTTACTATCAAACAACCGGTTCAATGAATAATGAGACACCTGACATCTATCCTCATTGCAACGTTTGAAAGACGTGCGTGCGGTGGCTCATTGGCAGTGCGTTTGTCTGTTGTGCGCGGTGTCTGAGTTCGACGCCCGGTGGTGTCGTCTCTTTTGTGTTGTGTTCTCTGAACGACCGATCGTTTCAACGTCTCGAATGACTCCGGTGCGGACAGAAAAACACACACACAAACATACCCGTCAGTTTGCGCTTTATTATAGAGGGGGATTATTATGAATTATGAATTATTCGAATTAATTTTTGCGTTGGCTAAACCAACAAAATAAAGAATAATTTTTGTCATTTTTTCTGCAGTCCAAAAACAAGAATCGCCAATAGGGAAACTAACAAACTATCGCCAAAAGAAGCGAATTTTTTGGTGGCCCCAAAGCAAACCTAACCTTTAGGCTCAGCCATAATACCCAACATTACTAAAAGCATTTTTTTAATTTTTGGATGGCGGTGGATAGTCCAATAATGAAGTTGTTAGATTTTTAGCATCCGCATTCACTTCAACAAGTTTAGCTTTTTCACAAAAACTGATTTTTAAAACAGGGGAACAGATTGATTTCGAGTGAATAAATTTTTGGCTGAACTTTTTCGACTCGACTTCAACGACGACCCTTCTGGGGCAACTCCTTCGTCCGCGCAATCGGGAAGGAACCTGACGCGCATTTTTAATTTTTTTAGAAATTTTTAAAAATTTAAATTTTAAATTACCTTTTACAAAAACTACAAAAATCGGATTAAATCAACCGTATTATATAAATAACTCGTTCAATCGTTCCATTTTTGAATAGCGAAAAATTAGCACAAAGATTGCTTTTGCGAGCAACAAATTTATTTAATTTGATTTAATTTAGTTTTAACTTTTGAGTTTGTGCCATAATACATAATACATAATACAATAATACATTACTACATAAGTATTTTTTTAATTTTTGACGGACGGTCAACCGAACCAACAATGAAGTTGTTGTAGATTTTATTTTTCCGCATTCCGCATTCTAGTGTAGGTTTTCCACAAAAACTGATTTTTAAAACAGGGGAGCCCATTGATTTCGATTTAATAAATTTTTGTCATCGCAAACATTACCTTTACGAAAGCTACAAAAATCGAATTAAATCAGATTAAATAACTCGTTCATTTGTTCAATTTTTTAAATTTGAAAGGAAATATTAGCGCGAACGATATTGATGATATTGCGAACAATAAATTTATGGAATTTATAATTTGATTTAGTTTTAAATTTTAAGCTTACACAGTAATTTTTTTGCATTATTTTTGTGTTGTTGTGTCGTATTCATAGGGCACATTCATAAGGCACTAACTTTCAACATTCAATGTCAATGATTAAAACTTTTTTTTATTTTTGGTATGATGTGTCTACTTCTAATTTTTAAAAAATTTAACCAATTTGAAATTTGGGAGTTATCTTGATTGTGCATTGTTGTTTAAAAAATCTTTGTTGGAAAAATTGAAAAAATAGAAAGCCAAATTTAGTATTTTACAATTATAATTTTTGGATTATTTTGGCTGAAATATAGCGAAACTTCATTAACATACATAAAAAAGGAAACAATTTTTGTTCACTTCGTTGAACGAAGAAACTTGAGAAAACCACCAAATTCTTGTAGATTCAATCATTTTTAGCTGTCCAGTAGCAATCTCAACTGTTGCGTTCAGCGCTGCTATTATATTCAATTTTTGCAATTTGAAGTTATCATAGATTTTTAGTGTCCATCTCGTTTCAATCCAGCAAACAAAAGGTTTTTAGAATTAGATATTGAAAATTTCTTACTGTAAAATGCAATTGATATTAAAATATCAAGAATTCTGCTTTCAATGTTCAGTTTTGTGTGTCTTAATCATGACCCAGTCGAGGAAAGGAAAAAATGTTAATATTGACAAAATTAACAATAGCGTTTCAAAGGCTCGTTTTTAATTAAATTTTTGAATTCGTGAGCAAAGTAAAAAAATTAAAAATAGATTTATTATTAAAATTTAAAATTTAATTTAATATAAATTTAATATTTAATATTAAAATTTATATTATTAAAAAGCCAAATTTATTATTAAAATTATAATCTTTGGGTTATAATCAATTATTTAGGCATTGGCTGAATTATAGCAAAGTTTTAAATCATAATAAAGGAAACAATTGTTGTCCTCTGATATTGAAGGGAAAACTTCATGCAATTTATAATTGAATTAATTTTTTTTTAATTTTAAGTATTTTTGTGTATACAGAAGGCATTTTCAACTAATTTTCAACATTCAGATTAAATTCTTACTTGTTTTTAATTTTTCCATTTTGCCATTTTGCAAAGAAAATCAACCTGAACAAAATGAAAGATTGAAAATCGTACTGGGATTCACCACGAATTACCATTCTCTTGTGTACCATCTTTTAGTTTCTATCCATTTCCCGTACTTAAAAGTTTAATATTTAATATTATTATAATTTTTGGTGTATCCCAAAAATGGAGCTTTGGCTGAATACAGCCCTAATAAAATAATAAAGGAAAGAATTTTTGTTCAACACCTTGTTGTACGAAGAATCCAGAGACAACCATCAAATTATCGTAGATTCGATCTTTTTTAGGTGCGCATTAGCAATTCCAAATTTTGCGTCCAGTGCCGCTTTTAAAGTCAATTTTTGCGAGAAGAAATTTCGCACTAAACTTGGAGTTATCATACATTTCTACATTTAACAATTTCCTTTTTATTCTTTATTTTTGATTATTCGATTAAACTTCCAGGATCCGTTTTTATCTTTTCCTTTTTTACTAACTTTTCAATGGCAATAATTTTTGCAATATTCGGTCTTCTAACACGCATCAGTTAAGTAAATTTTTGATATTTATCGTATTGTCCTGGCCGCGCGACTGAAGCCTAAGAGCATGGTAATTAAACATCTTTGCTTGTAATTCTTACACGTTTTCTAAAACTAAAGTGTCCCAAACAGCAAACCTTTGTCTGGGCGGCGCTATACTCAACTTAAAACAAACCGAAATTTCACGTCTATTTAGGGCGTCCATTTATTTCACGTCTACACATTTTTTAAAATCATTTTTGATGAGGTAAAATTTGTCCAAAGATGAAGTAATTGTACTTTTTTTTATCGGAATACATTGCTTTTATACATTTTTTGCACTTGATAATTGCCGTATCATTGAAAAGCGATCTATCCTATTTTTCAATGGCATCTATGCTGCCATTAAAGGCATCGGTTAATTAAATGTTTGCCAGAATTACTTAAAACTTAAAACCAACTTAACTTAAACCGACTAAAAACAAACCGAACTTTAACGTCTATGTCGGGCTAACAATTCATTTTTGAAGAGAAATGAACACAAAAATGAAGTGATTGTACATTTTTGCTCATGGTAACTGTTGTATCATTGAAAAGCTATATTCTATTTTTCAATGGCATCTATGCGGGCCATAAAGGCTTCGGTTAAGTAAATGTTTGTCCAGCCTTTATTTTTGATCTCCGTACTCACCTTTCATTATTCGGATTATTCATGACAAGCGCCACAATTCGATTTAAATCGTTTGTATTTTTTTGTCATTTTTCAGTGACTATAAATTTTACCATTACACAATATTGGATTTTCTAAATTTTTGACCTCTTCTTCCAATCTTGGCGTTGGCCGCGGCACCGAAGCCTAAGGACATGTTAGTTAAACATTTTTGTTTGAAGCGAACCACTTGTTATAAATACACCAGCGATCTTAGGTAACCCAGAAACAAAAGCAGCTTAAGTCATGTCGCTTCCAACATTTTTTAGATTGATTTTTGAAGAGTCGTAACTCAACCTAAACTCTACATATTTGGCTCTAATCCCAAACACTTTTGGATTTTGCTTCCACTTTAGGATGTTTTTAAGATTTCAAGATTTGAAGATTGGTGAACAAGTGCATCAAAACTGGGAAACTTTTGAGTTCGATATCAAGAGCGATTTTAATACTTTAATACTCGCAATTTAGCAAATTTTTGACACAAGAAACATATTTATATTTATCGCCGGTATATTTATCTTAAATGATGACTATTTAGGTAAGCTGCAAATATTGGACTAAATCAACACAAACTCGTTCTTTTGTTCTGTTTTTTTATTTTTGTTCAGGCTAAAGCCATTATTTTTAAAAGTTTTTTTGAAATCAAGGAATACGAACCTATCGCCTACTATGAGATTTAACAAACTTCATTTTTTAATAAATTTATTTTTGAGCTGTATTCCTCTGGCCAGCTCTTTTCTGTACTTGCGCCAAAAAGAGCTGTATTTCATGTTTAAGCCGAAATAGTTCACAGCCAAGGCATCAACATTTTGGAACATTTTCTAACGAATCATCCTGTGTTTGTGCCAATTTTTGAAGGAGCCATCATATATAAAGAACACTTGGCGTATCTTTGCAAACAAGCTACCGCAAACGCAAGTAGCCTGTTCTTTAACTAGAATTGAGGATACAGTGAAAATCGCACTCTTGTTGCATAATTAATTTTTGTATAAGGGACGTCTTCGCAGGATCCATTTTTTAGTTTTAACCAAAGCAAAGAGATAAAATTGTGGGTTTTTTGAGGCATCGGAGATGAAACAAACCGCTTGCGGCAACCAATCTAAACGATGTAATTTCGGCTCTAACAAATTCCATTTTTTATCGTTTATTATTTTTGTTAGCCGGTCTGCGTCTATCTGTCCATGGAAAAAGCCGCAATAAATTCGATAATTTGCAATTGAGTTCTGATTGAGTTCTGATTACAATTTTTTAATTTTAGTTATTCAATAATAAGCTTTTTTCAATTTTTTCAGCATTTTTGGACTTTTTCGTATTTTTTAAGAGAAATCAGCCTACGATTGAACAATACTGAAGATTACACTTTTAAGGATTTCGTTATTTTAAGTCGCTTTAGAACATTCTTCCATTTCTTAAATGTGGCGAAAGCCTCGAGATTTAACAAATCGTTGTTTTTTAATTTTTTTCTTTTAATTATAAATTAATTTTAATTTAAATTTTGAATTTTGAATTTTTGTCCTTTTTTCTGTCGATTATTTTGGTGTTTTTATAATAATTAGAATTTAAATCTATAAAATGTCATTTCATCAGAGTTGAACCCACCGCATAGACGCTTTTGATGAGCTCTTATCAGTCTTGAACAGTTTTGCGATCAGCAGCATCACTATAACCAGTATAACCAGTTTGGCGTGACAATAAAAGAACATTATAAATCGCAATTTTTGAGTTCTTTCGAATTTACTTTCGAAAACGCAGAATTGACTAGATAGATTGAAATGATTTCAACGAACAATAATTTCTAAAAAATACTTTAAAGGTTCGTTTTTTTACTGCCACTAATCCGATTCCCCAAAGCTAATTCTTTGTTAATGCACAGAAATCGCTGAATTTTTTTGACAAGGAAATTGCGAACAAGTTTTTTTAAAGTCTTCCATCAATTTTTGCTCTTCAGCATTTTTGCCTAAACAACACTTTCAATTTTTTAATTTCACGCCATTAATCGACAATTTACGACGTTTTAAAATTAAAAAAAGATCTTTGGTCTTCCGCGTAATTGGTCGACAATTTGCGCTCCTTATCCGCACTCACATCAATTTACATAACACCACATTTAGTCATTTCTAGAAGATTCCTTTGATTTTTATAAATTCAATAATTTCAACAATAATAAATTCAATAATAATTCAATAATAATAATTCAATAATTCAATAATATAATTTCAATTAACCTTGATTTTTATGATTTTTTCAAATCAAATGTTGCTAATTTAAAATCTTAACATAAAATTAATTTTTGTCAATTGTAGCTTGTAGCATATTTTTTGTAGTTCAGTAAACGATTAACTGTAAACATGCAAGACTCATAATCTTGAGCGCATTTTCAACAATTTCATTACAATTTTTGTACGGCTCCAATGAGTTCAGCTCCTGAACCAGAAAATATACCAACCGTTTTTATTGTTTTCTGCTATTTTTGTTTGAATTGAAACTTGGCATGTTTACTTCACCAAATTGCGCAGCTTTTTTCCTACGAGTTTTGCCTTTCTACGAGTTTTGTAATGTCCTTAATTAACAATTTGAATATTTTAAATTCTAAACGACGTAATTTCTTTTGTGAACAATTTCGAACAATCGAATTTCTGAACTTTTTAAAAAGTTTTTTCTTTTTTTAAATTCTGAAATTTTTAATTCTTTAAATTTTAATTTTTGCACTTTCACGTTGCATTTGCACGCCCGCCCTCAAAGATTCAATTTGAAGCGCCAAAATTCACCAAAATTCCAAGGTTTTAGGTGAATTTATTCCTATATTTTTGATCAAAAAATACCTCTTGAAATGTACCATTATTCAATATAATTTTCAGGCAAAATCAATGATTTTTTAGTTTTAATTTTAATTAATTTTTTGGTGTCCTTGCCAGCCTGTCCTTGGTCCAATTGTTTAAAAAATTTTCTCGCGGACAAGGTTATCTTTTAATTTTTTAAATTTTCATTTTTGCATTTATTTCGTTCTGCCGTATGTGCCACCCAAGCCGCTGTACTCAAAGAACACCAAAATACATCAAAATAAAATTCCAAGCTTCATAGATGAATTTTTTCCTATAGTTTTGAATGGAATTGCTCTTGAAAAAGCCTCAATTCAATATAATTTACATGCAACAATCAATAATTTTTTAGTTGTAATTTTAATTAATTTTTGGTTTCCTTGCCAGCCAACTTTGTGGTCCGATTAGTTGAAAGAATTCTCTCGCGGACAACGTTATCTTTTAATTCTTTAAATTTTTTTTTGTCCAATTTTTATTTTGTTTTATTTTGTAGAAGTGTCCACCGGTTGGGCCATTTATCTCGCTGCCCTCAAAGAGCGCCAAAATTCATCAAAATGCCAGGTTTTTAGTTGAATTTATTCCTATATTTTTGAATGAAAGTGTTTCCTTAAATTTCAATTTTTTTTAATTCATCGCGATTCCAGGTTTTTAGGTGACTGACCTTTTTCCCATATTTTTGAACGGAATTGCTCTTCAAATGTACCAATTCAATATAATTTTCAGGCAATAATCAATAATTTTTTAGCTGTAATTCTTATTAATTTTTGACAATTAATTTCTTTTCTGAACAATTTCGAATAATTTCTGAACGAATTAATTTTGCATAAAAAATACAACAGTGATGGTTGTAAAGAAATGAGTTACGTTTTATCAAACAAGAATAAATATGTAAATTTTTGGGAAGAACACGGCGCTCCTCAGTTTTCAGGAACGCAAAATCGTTGGTATAAAGTTTGTCGGCTCTATTATGGAACAGTGATCATAATTCTCTTGGCAGACCCTAATTTTCAAAAAAATATCAATACAATTTTGCATGGCTTCAATAATCAATAGGATCTTGAACTTGAAAAGATACCAACCAGCCTAAGGAAGTCACCGTATTCGTGTTCTGCAATTTTTGAACATTATTTAATCAAGCCTGTCTTCAGCATGTTTTTACAATCTTATTCCGCTAGCGCTTGCCTTTCAGTAAAATACTGAAATAATAATTTCAATATTTCAATTTCAAAGCCACGTTATATTGGAATTTTTTGCTTGTAAGCTATGCAGTCACGTTTATCAAACAAGAATTTATACGTAAATTTTTGTGAAATCGACTGCGCCTCAGTTTTTAGCCTATACTACAAAATCGTTGGCCAATAATACAAGGTTTGTCTTTGCAAGACAAAACGAATTGAATAAAAGTGCACTATAAAGCAATCAAGTCGCTTCTAATATTTTTGAGTGACTAGTAACGGATCCGTGCGTTTCGCCTAACGTTGGTTCTCCGCTTTAGAGTACTGGGTTTCTTGACTCAATGGGAAACATGAGAAGCACAGTTTTGGTTTTAGTTTGCGAATCCAAATTTTCTGGAAATTGCAAAACTCATTTTTGCCACGTAAATGTGCAGCTATTTTGCACTGAAATGTTTTTTATTTTTTATTGTATTTTTTATTGTTTATTTATTTTTGCGCCTTAAGATGCCCGTCGAAGCGATCAAAATTTAGGAGGTTTTTCTCACGCTTGTGGCATTAATATTTACGTTTAAATTTCGTACGTAAAAAAAATTAAATTTTAGTCACAATTTTTCGGAATATTTGAACTACAACAATTTATTTTTTGGTGTTCGCTGTTCAAGCCTGAGATAAAAGCATTTTTGCGCATATTCCCCATTTACGAGGAATCACCTACAGAGACACAAATTACAAAAATAACAACTGATTATAAATAAAAGCGTTTTGATCTGTTTATTCTATTTGTGTCTATGTCGCTTTTTTAAAGTCATTTTTTAAGAAAAGTTACAAAAACATAACTTGGACATTTTTGGCGACCAAAAGCGGTGAAACCAATTTCAAGGCCGACATTTTTGAGTCAAGAAATCACTGTTTCGTACTTGACTAAAAGCAAATATGTATATGCACAGCATTAACCATAGCATTCGAGCATTATTTGGACTGTTTTAATTCGAACTATTTTCAGTTTGGATTTTTTTTTTGCAGTTAGCTGAACATAGCCTACGAAGAAAACATTTTTGGCTAAGCGTTGTGCTTCCCAAAAACAAACCCAACCTTTGCGTCTATGTCGGAGCCCAAACCATTATTTTAGGTCATTTTTGGTAAGCTGTGGCTTGATCCAAAAATAAAAATTGTACATTTTTGGCTTTTCGCGCCGCTCTTACTTTCAACAATTTGAGGATTCGCCCAAACTTTCCATACTTAATACGAAAACTGATTAATTGATTTCGATTTTAAGAGCGCTACTGCTTTTATACATTTTTTCGTTCAGGCCATTTAACAGAGCAACAAAAATAGGACTAAAACAAGCCTCGTTATTTTGTTAAATTTTAAAAGAACCAAACAGATATGTAGGTTGTTTATGCGTTGTGGGGAACATGCGCCGGCCGATTTAAGAGACTTATATTTGGTTTAATCTAAAGTTTTGTATTATTTTTCAATTGTAGTATCTGAGCGGGCATTCAAAACATCAGATGATTGATTTAACGTCATTTTTCGTCTACTTTTGGCTCTTGCTGAACCATAGCAACAAGGCCAAGTACATATTAAAAGAACATTTTTGTCACGGGACGTGACAACCTCAAGCAAGAATGGCCTTACAAAACTCAGCGATTTTAGCTGCTTAAAAAACAAAACCAATTTTTGTTTGAGGTATATTGAGCCTAAAACAAACCAAACTTTTAGCCATAATACTATTTTTAATTTATTTTCTTTAAGTTAAAATTTTTTTAAATATTTTTTTTTGACATTTTTGAAGTGCAGCAATTGAGCCCAAAAATAAATTAGAACACAGTTGTTTTTATTACATTTTTTTGCGGGGGTGTTGTGGCCATTCAGGAAAGCTACACAAATTGGACTAAATCTAGGCTTTTGTTTAAATTTTAACTTAATTTTTAACCGAAACAAACCAAAATTGATTTGCTCCGGCCGATTTCCGAGACAAAAATGTAAACAAATTTTATTTTAAATAACCATGATTTTTGGGGCCAGTTCCGCTTTACTTTAAAAAGCTATTTTCCTAGTTTGCAATAGTAATATCTGGGTGATCATTTAATTGAATGTATGTTCGTTCGTTTTTTGATTATATCTCGGCGCTGCCTGCGCTTTGTTGAAATTATTTTTTTTTTGGAAAATCCAAAACTATAACATAACGCAAAAAAAAATGTTTTCCAGATTTAAACTGAAAATAGGCTTAAAACGTTTGAATTGATTTTTTACAAAATTTATTTTTGTTCAAAATTGATAAAAATTCATTTTAAATTTCAGTAATCAATCGAATACTTCCATAATTGCGAAAGTTAAAGTTTAAATTATGTTGCGTTTGTTCAAATTTTTGGACTGATCGCCAGGATGCAGCGGAAATCGCATTCTTGTAGGTTATTCATGTCTTTTTAGTTTCATAACATTCATTTTTGCGTACAACCCACCCGGACCAAGTAGCTGGCCCAATTTCTTAGCTTGAAGCAAAGCAAAAATGATTAGAATGCAGGTAGTTTGGGAAATTGGAGCAACAAATCAGCGGCAACAGATCTATCGATGCGATCTATTCATAGAGATAAAAATTTCCTTCTAATTTTTAAGTTATTTTTGGTTTCGTGACTGCCGTCAAGTCCATCCCGCTGCCAACAAGCACCAAAATTCATCAGAAATCAAGTACTAAGGGACATTTAACAAATTTAATCCGTATTTTAATTCTTTTATTTATTTTTGTTCTTAGACTTCCGACTCCAATCTGTCCTTGAAAAAAGCCAAAACTCGATAAATTTCAATCAGCAATCAATAGATTTTCAAGTTTATTAATTTTTGATTGTCGACGAGTGATTTACTGAAACTTTTTTGAATTTTTGCACATTCAATCATCTTTGCCCATTTAAAGTGGAATTAGCCCACATTTGGACAAAATTAAAAACTGCAGTAACCGTTTTACAACGTGACATAAAATTTTATAGATTCAAAAAATTAATTTATTTCATTTGTTTTGTTTTTATGCTTTTTTCTCAACTTTCTGTCCTTGAAAACCAAAAGTCAATAAATTATCAATTAATCATGAGCTGAAAAATTGTGGGCAAATTTTTTGTTTTTTTGTAGACTATTTTTGTAGACGCTAATTTATTTAAATTTTAAATTTTAAATTTAAATTTAATATAAAAATTTAAAATTAAGTAATTTATTTTTGCGCTTTTCAAAACGTTTTTATAATGGTGCATTTTCTCCATGTTTAAAAGGAATCTGGACAAGCACTGGATTTGGGCAAGCACTGGAATCACCACCAACATTTCAACAATTAGTTCATTTAAAAAATAAAGGACGAAAAATATTAACGTGGAGATTCTTATTCAGTGATAGCAACCGACTGACCTTGCAACGCCAATCTACGAGATTTAAGGAATATTTTAAATTTGTGGTCTGCTGTAACGTCGCCTTAATTTGTACTAAAAACTGCAATGAGACTCCCTATTTGTTTTTATGTGTGCCAGGTTTCTTTAATTTCATTTTTTAGTTTTTGTGCACGCGACGCTGGTTAGATCGGGTAGCCATCTATATTTTTGCTTTGAGCTTGACGCAGAAGAAATGCGATTAGCTTGTTTATGCGATAATTATTATAATATTTTTGCTCTTGGCATTCATTTGCTTCTCTGTCTGTCGCTGTTTGTTTGTCTTTGAAGAGCGCCATAATTTTATTTAAATTCCAGGTTTCAATAGAGGTTATTAGGCTAGTCTATTCCTACATTTTGGAATGACAAATTGTGACTGGAAAGTGCCATAATTCAATCTAATTTTCAGGCGACAATCAATGATTTTTTAGTTTTATTTGAAACCATTTTTGATGTGTGAATCAGCCGACTTTGGTTTGATAGTTGAAAGAAGTTTTTAAATTTTTTTAATTTTCATTTTTGTAATTATGCCATCTATACCGCTGCGCTCAAAGAGCAAAATTCAGGTTTTTAGGTGAATTTATTCGTGCATTTTTGAACGCCAAATTGCTTTTCAAAAGAACCATTATTCAATACAATTTTCAGGCAACATCAATGACTTTATAGTTGTAATTTTAATTTAATTTTTATGTATTTTTCAGTCAACTTTGGTCCGATTTATGGAAATTCATTCTCTCGCGGACCAGGATTATTTTTTTTAATTCTTTAAATTTATATTTTTGCACATATGTTGGGTCGGCCTCAAAGAGCGCAAAAATTCATCAAAATTCCAAGTTTTTAGGTGAATTTATTACTACATTTTTAATCAAAAATACCTCTTGAAATGTACCATTATTTAATATAATTTTCAGGCAACAATTAACGAATTTTTAGTTTTAATTTTAATTCATTTTTGGTGTCCTTGCCAGCCAGCTTTGGTCCAATTGTTTAAAGAATTCTCTCGCGGACAAGGTTATCTTTCAGTTCTTTAAATTTTCATTTTTGCTGGTCTGTCGGTGCCGCCCAAGACGCTGTACTCAAAGAACGCCAAAATTCATCAAAATTCCAAGCTTCATAGGTGAATTTATTCCTACATGTTTGAACAAAATTGCTCTTGAAAAAGTACCACATTTCAATAAAACTTTCAGGCAACATCAGATTTTTAGTCGTAATTTTAATTAATTTTTGATTAATTAATTAGAAATTTTAAATTCTTTAAATTTTGATTTTTGCACATATGTTGGCTCGCCCTCAAAGAGCGCCAAAATTCTTATTGTAAAAGAATTGTAGTAATAAATTCACCTAAAGACCATGTCTTTAGGTGAATTTATTACTACAATTCTGTTCAAAAAATACCTCTTGAAATGTACCATTATTCAACATAATTTTCAGGCAAAGTCAATGATTTTTTAGTTTTAATTTTAATTTATTTTTGGTTTCCTTGCTAGCCAACTTTGGTCCAATTGTTTAAAGAATTCTCTCGCGGACAAGGTTATCTTTTAATTCTTTAAATTTTAATTTTTGCAGGTCTTGTTCAACCACCTTTGGTCCGAATTGCTAAAAGCATTCTCTTGCGGACTAGGTTTTTTTTAATTTAATTTTAATTTTTGCACATTTGTTGTGTCAACCGGGTGGGCCATTTTTAATGCACCAGATGTGCCACTCATGCCGCTGTCCTCCAAAAGCGCCTAAATTCATCAAAATTCCAGGTTTTATGTAAAGTTATTCCTGTATTTTTGAGCGCCAAATTACTCTTCAAATGTACATAATTCAAAACAATTTTCAGGCAACATCAATGATTAATTTTAATTATTTTTTTGGGGTCTTTGCCAGCCAGCTTTGGTCCAATTGTTTAAAGAATTCTCTCGTGGACAAGGTTATCTTTTAATTCTTTTAATTTTCATTTTTGCATGTAGGTCAGCCCGATGTGTCACCCAAGCCACTCAAAGAACGCCAAAATTCATCAAAATAAAATTCCAAGCTTCATAGGTGAATTTATTCCTACATTTTTGAACAAAATTGCTCTTGAAAAAGTACCACAATTCAATACAACTTTCAGGCAACATCAATAATTTTTTAGTTGTAATTTTAATTAATTTTTGATTTCCTTAAATCCAATTAAATTTTAATTTTTGCACTTATCGTGGTCGCACCTGGATCTCGCTGCCCTCAAAGAGCGCCAAAATTCATCAAAATTCCAGATTTCTTATGTGAATTTATTCCTACATTTTTGAACAAAATTGCTCTTGAAAAAGTACCACAATTCAATACAACTTTCTGGCAACATCAAAGATTTTTTAGTTCTTATTTAATTATTTTTTATCTTTTATTGATCGCCAGCTTTGGTCCGAATTGCTAAAAGCATTCTCTCGCGGACCAGGTTTTTTTAATTCTTAAATTTTTTTATTTTTGCAGATATGTTTGTTCTACCAGGTGTGCCACTCATGCCGCTGTCTTCTAAAAGCGCCAAAATCCATCAAAATTTCAGGTTTTTAGGGGAATATATTCCTATATTTTTGAAGCCAAATTGCTCTTAAAAAGTGGCATAACTCAATATAATTTTCATGCAAAAATCAATGATTTTTTAGTTGTAATTTAAATTAATTTTTGATGACATTTGGTCCCAACTGTTGACAGCATTCTCTTGTGAACCACGTTTTTAATTTTTTATTTAAATTTTTGCACAGTTGTTGGAAACACTGGGATCCCGCTGCTCTCAAAGTGCGCCAAATTGCTTCAAATTGAATTTATTCCTACATTTTTTTTTCAAAAAATTCCTCAAATGTACAGGCAACAACATCAATGATTATTTAGTTTTAATTTTATATAATTTTTGATTTCTTGTTCAACCAGCTTTGGTCCGATTAGTTGAAATAATTTTCTTGCGGACCAGGTTTTTAAATTTTTTAATTTTCATTTTTGCTGCCAATACTGCCATCCATGCCGCTGCGCTCAAAGAGCGCCAAAATTCTGGTTTTTAGGTGAATTCATTTGTACATTTTTAAACGCCAAATTGCTCTTAAAAAGTACCATTATTCAATTTTTTCAGGCAACATCAACGATTTTTTAGTTTTAATTAATTTTTTGGTGTCCTTGCGTTTTTTAATTCTTTAAATTTTAATTTTTGCAGGTCTTGTTCAACCACATTTGGTCCGAATTGCTAAAAGCATTCTCTTGCGGACTAGGGTTTTTTTTTTAAATTTAATTTTTAATTTTTGCACATTTGTTGGGTCCACCGGGTGGGCCATTCATCCCGCTGCCCTCAAAGAGCGCCAAAATTCATCAAAATTCCAATTACCCAAAAGTGCCCCTGGCCGCACCTATTTATGGATTATCTCCATCCGGTGCACCCGCCCGGACGCACGTCGCAGCGCAGGTGAAACCCAACCTCCTCCGCTACGTTGTACTTTCGCTTCAAGAACGCGCCTCTCTGACGCGCAACACTCGGCTGCTTTGCAACTCTTGCAACTCGATAATCCAATATTAATCTAATTGAATCGTGTCAGAAGCCCCGCGCGAGCGCGTCAGTGACTCAGGAGGACACCCGACGTAAATATCATAAGAATTAGCCTTTGCGTCTAATTACTTTGAGCGTGGCGGGAACCGCGTGAGCACACACACACACACATTCATGCATTATTGTCGCGTCGACGCCGCTCGTTGCAGCATCGCGCGCGCGCGCACTTCTTTTGACCTCTGTTTGGCCCTCCCTTTGCCACCATCCACGCGACCTCAAAGGGCCACACTATTGATTTGGTGTGGTCTATTGACTGCAATGCAACGCGTTAGTTTGCGGAATAGTTTGCGCTAATGCCGTTGGTATGCGATATCTTCGATTTTTGATTTTTTCATTTTTGCACTTGGAAATGTCACTCAACCATCAAACTTTAAGATTTGATTTAATTTTGGTTAATTTTTTTTAATTATCTGTGGTATGATGTGATGAAATTAATACTATTTCTATTTCATATTGATGAATAACTAGTTCAGTAAATTCAAAATAATTTTTGGCCTTGATATCCTGAATATCTTCAATTTCCGCATTTTGCGTTTTCGCACTCATGAGAATGTTATTCAACCATTCTTTTAAGAAGAGATTTAATTTTAGTGTAATTTTCAAAGTTCTCTGTGGTATAAAGATGTGATGAGGAAATTACCGTTTCCAGTTTGTTACAGAAATGAACTTTCTGATCATGCGGCGCTTTTTCAACATCAACAATAATTTAATTTAGGGCATGTGGTCGTTTAAAACGTTGTATTTTTGAAGACAGCAACAGCGACACCTACACAAAAAAAGAATGGACGTTATAAATTTATTAAAATTTTGGCTAAATTTAATTTTCAATTTTTAAAATTGATCAACTGCAACAATTATGTAATTTAATTAATTTAGCGTTGTTTGCGCAAAGTGCGACCCACATAAAAAATAGAAGAAGCGTTATTGAAAAGTTTATTAAATTTTTATTTAAATTATTTAAATGAAAAAATTCAGTTTCATTTTCTCTTTGTAACACAAATACACGAGTATTTTTGAAATGATTTAAGTTTTATTAACTTTATTGAATTTAACACGTTTGTTGGTTTGTTGTTGTATTTTTGAAGAAAACTAAAGGAGACTTTATTGATTGCCAAAATAAACGCAGTTTATAGTAGAGACTTCAACTGAACAATTGAATTTAGCGCATTTCGCGGTTACAAATCGCGTATTTTTGTTATTTTTGATTCCTGGGCGCAAGGATTATTCGTTTGTGTTGATTGATTTAAATTATCATTTGATCTATTATTTATAGAAATTCAAACAGATCGGAATAGGTCGGATTATGATTTTTCTAGGCATTTCTTTAATTGAATTTAAATCTACTCTAGGATGTCAGTAAATGAAGGAAATTTTAAATTCGCATTGGAATTTTTTTTATTGACTATAGAGCATTTTTGATTCCTTGATGAAGTCGCATCGCACACAAACATGGGTTGAAGAAAACATTTTTGAGTGGGAGAGGGTGGTGCGAGAAGCAGGTTTTCCAGAATATATTCATTTTTTTTTAAATTAAATAATTTTTGATAGCAGAATAGCCATCAACGTAGCAATCCATATTCGATACATTACTAGTCGCTACAATATTGGATTTTAATGAATTCGTGTATCTTAACGTCATTATAACGTCTAATTCGTGTATCTTAACGTCTATTTTTATCGTAGAGTAGACCGATAAAGACCTAGAATCAACAATCAATGATATATTATAAACAATGCACATTTTTTTTGCAATCAAATTTACAGCGTTGTCAAGTCAAAACTTTTATTTTGCACCTTTTATTCATGTTTTTCAGTTCTATTTTTGGAAACCGGGTCTCCAGTAAAATTTTGCATCCAAATATCAATAATATTTGCAATCCGCAAAAAATAATCAATAAATGAATCGAGTAATTGGGAATTTTTGTCGATTGACGATATATAGCCCAATATGACGAGAGGCAGTGAAAAATAATACATTTTAACTATCCGCTCTCAGGTGTTATAAACATTGTTCGTGGTACACTAATAAGTATTTGATTTTTGAGGCGACGATACTCAGCCCACTTTGTAGTAGTAGTGCTAAAAGTCAGATTGTTGACTATCTTTTTTATTTTTTTGCGATTTTACACTGTTTTATCGGAGAAATAATTACACAAAAATGGAAAATTCTAAAAATAAAATTTTATAAATAATTAATAATATTTGTTGATAACAGAACAGAACTGATTAATTTATTTTTAATAATTTTGCTAACTTTTTAGACAAAAATTTGATAAAAATTTTTAGACATTTTTGTAATCTTCAAAAAATCACATTTTTGTGTCCAACTGACGCAATTGTTGCCAATAAATTGCAAGATTCAACCAATCTTTTAGCTGTTTTGCGGTTAATAATAATTTATCTTTTTTGTTGCTAACCGAAACAATTGATTTGTCAGAGACCTTGACGTGCGTTGTCTTGACAACCTAACATCTAATAAATCGCTTTGCGATTTCATCCACAAAAACAACAATATTTATCGCAATTTCCCGCAATTAAAATCCATAATTGACGCGATTTTGAAATTTGTTTTTGTTCAAATTCAATGTTAATTTTCACATTTATATTTTTGCGCTTGGAAAGCCACCGCTTCAAAATTTGTCGTTATTTGCTGATTTAAAAATGCACCAAATTAAATTAAAATTTACAATTTTTTCACAATTTTCAATCAATTTTATGTTTTTTTTTAAATAGTTAAATAGCTTATTTAATATTGATGTATTTCAATATGCACATGAAGCGATCTAAGTAATTTTTGATACAAGATAAAACTTGCTGTAATTGCACTCCACATCATTTTTTTTTTTTTTTTGGACGGAATACTTCATTTATTTCAATTCAAATTTGTCGTTGCGTCGTTGCTTGTTTTTTATTGTAGTACCTCCCAACCGGGCAACATGCTTTAGCCTCTTTTCTTTCCTTGCTTGAAAGATAAACTAAAAAAATTGAAAGATATTAATTTTTGCAAAACTCGGTAATCATCCGGTAACAGTCGATGTGTCTTTCGACTTGCTAGCTTTGCTATTTCTTTGCAAAACAAAGCTGTTTTAACGTTCGTTTTAACGCCTAGAAAATAAATTAAAAAATCTGTTAAGCTCCAAAGGGCAACTGGAGGAGCTTAAGGGCAGTGTGGGTGATTTGGGCAATCTTGACCTTTGCGTGTAAGCCATTTTTGTTTATCGTTTTTTCGTTCGGTAAGGAAAGGAGCCTCTCTAAGGCAAATCATAGCTTTTTTTAATTTTTTGTTTATATCCACTTCAATCAAAGTCAAATTTTAGAATTTTCTAGAACTTCTAAAATTCTGCCATTGTTGTCTTATAAATCTCAATTTTAACTAACTCCTTGAATAATATTTTAAATTTCAATTTTTGGAAAGCAAATGTAGAATAGTGCTTTGCATTCGGGTAATCTTTGAATTCAGCCGCGTGAGCCGCAAATATCAGCGCGCCTTTAATAGTCGCTTGTTTACAGACTCGGCGTACACAAAGGAGCGAGCGGATTAAGTTGCTAAAAATAAGAAAACATGACGCCTTTGCATTGATTTCAATGTTTTGGCGTTGAATGGGTTGGTTGGTGAGTAGGCGTCGTTTGAGGTTCATCGGCGGGAAGTGAGCGCACAGAGGAGACGTTGCTTTTCAATGTGGTTATAGCGCTTGGGTTTAGGGCTCAGCAATGTGATAGCCGGTAATACTGTGTTGAACAATTTTTGGAAGTCAGAAAATCCGACGAATGCTATTTTTTAATCAAAAATTAATGGTCCAAAATTCGATAGATTTACATTCAATCTATGCTTTTTGCCAAATCGCCAAATTTGTTTTAAAACTGAATTTTCCGAATCTTTACTCCTTCAACGAATTAATTTAAAAATCATTTTTGACCGCGTCCCAGATCAACTCCATGTAAATCACAAGACAATTTATGTGTAGTCCAATGACGATCCCCAAAAGATGCATTTTTTGAAAAGACAGCACCAAGTCCAAAAAAAACATTGCAATAATTTTTAATAAAATTTTAATAATAAATTTTTTAATAATTTTTAAATAAAACAATCGATAGAATATAAATGGCTGGAAAATTTCTTTTTTTTAAATTTACATCCGATTAAGGGCTATCTCTTGTTTTTTTGGTAGTGGTTCAGTGGAATTTAATTTTTTTAATTCAATGAAAAGAAGTTTTAATTTTCCAGCATCATCAGAATGAACCATTTGTTTGTTCTTGCTCTTCATCAATATCGCAGGCAGCAATTCCGTAAATTCACGATTGCTCTGTTTAAGCAAATATAAATGGCTTTTTTGTGCATAATCAGTAAATTAATTAAATATTTGTGGCTACCAATCGGCCATTCCAATTCTTATATCACAACATGAATGCGTTTTGCCAGAATGGTGGAAATTAACCCTTAAACAATTTTTTGCATACTTTTAGCCATTCTGCTACACCATGTTTTTTGGCACAATCACCGACCAGTGAATTAATTAAATATTTTTGGTTCCTATGTAATTGTTCCTATGGCCAGGCAACAGGCTTATTCAAAATGAATCATTTTTAGCCAAATTAGTTGAATTTTGTTTGCTAGTTTATCCGCAATTACATAAAATATTTTTGGGTACTGATCCAATGTCCCGATTCGTTAGTGAATTCGCAATAACGTATATCTGCTTAGCTTGAGATGAATCAGGGTTATCAATTGTTTATCGAAAAAAGTTCATTTTGTTCTAATTTTGACCTAGACTTTATGAAGTCAACTTTTGAAAAATTCAGATTATACTAGCTATTTTATGGATTTTGTGATGAATCGCCCTTTTTCTCGGCTCATCATCAAAATTTCATTTTTCCAGAATATTGTAAAATAAGCCATTAATCAAATTTTTTGCGTTCATGTCAACATTCCTGATCTCTCACCTCTCTATGCAGCAATTCAGTTTTATTGTTTGAATATTTTTTAAGATTGTTTTTGAAGCTAGAAGCTTATGACTTTTAGAATAGAATTTTTTTTGCGGATAGTTTTCTTCTCTTCTACCTCGCTAGATAGCAATTCAATTATATTCTTAAGCTAGGTTGCTTATAAAATTCGCGATCGATCACTGCCACATGATGCCACTTTGGCACAATCGACCAACCAGTGAATTAATTAAATTTTTTGCGGCTTCTAAACGATTGATCCAATTCTTTGCTGAAATGCGCATTAACTCGAGCCATTTATATCACCGCTCAATTATAACACAAAAAAAATAAAACCATTTATGCGGTAATTGTTCAGATGAGACTGTTGTTTGTCGCAAACAGACGTTTTCAAAATGAGTAATTTTTGAACTCGCATAACTCAACTCAATTCTTTGTTCAAATTCAGAAAAACAACAATGTACATTTTTGCTCAAGGTCGGCCAATGTACTTAGCTAAAGATCAATCAAGGAGTCAAGGATACAGTTGTGTTCGGAAATGAAACTCACAATTTTTGATCTCTTGAATTTTAATTTTGAGGAATTTTTTCTTCAATTAAGACTTTGCAATTTGCCGATTATCTAAATCTTTGAGAAATTCACATGAAACAAATTTCATTTTTTTTAGCATACAATAAATTTTTTAAATATAAAATTTTTTTAAAAATGAAATAATTTTTTTGAATTCCTACTGCGAACTCTGGATTTTTTTAAGAAAACAAAGAAGAAGAAAATTAGAATTTTTTGAAGATTTTCCCGACAATTTTTACATGTCTTGCTGGTTCAGTTTTTTCAAACAAACAATTAAATTTGAGTTTTTAATTGATTTTATACAACGATGTTTAACGATGTTTATTTTATCTTTTTTTTTGTAATTTCGAAAACAAAATAATAATAAATTGTGGTTTTTGTGACGTTTTTGTCACAAATTATTTTCAATTCAGAGTTATTTTTTGTCTAAATCTATTAAAAAATTACATGAAACAATCATCATTTTAGCATACAATCAATTTAAAAAAATGAAATGATTTTTGCATTCCTTCTTCAAATTCTGGGGTTTTTTTGTGAAAAAACAAAGCAGAAAACTTTTCTAAAGATTTCCCCCAAAATTTTGTCAGGTCTTGCTGATCCAGTTTTTTCAAACGGACAATTTCAAATAAACAATTAAATCTGAGTTTTTAATTGATTTTATACAACGATGTTTTTTTTTTAATTTTTTTTTTGTACTTTCGAAAACAAAATAATAATAAATTGTAGTTTTTGTGACGTTTTTCTTTGTTCTTTTTTGTCTTTAAAGGTTTTTTTAATAATTATTAACAAATTAAAATCGTTTAAAAAGTTCGATCCATTTTTGACGAAGGAGTTTCGTTTCATTTTTGCGAAAAAGAATAAATTAAAAAGAATAAAAGAATATCTAAATCTTTTAGAAATTCACATGAAACAAATTTCATTTTAGCGTACAATAAATTTTTAAAATATAAAATTTTTAAAAAATGCAATAATTTTTTTGAACGCTACTGCGAACTCTGGGGTTTTTTAAGAAAACAATGAAGAAGAAAATTAGACTTTTCTAAAGATTCCCCCACATTTTTGTCAGTTCTTGTTGATCCTGTTTTTTAAGACAGAAAATTTCAATTAAACAATTGGAGTTTTTATTTGATTTTAACTGATTTTTTGAAATTTGGGAGATCATATAACTCAGTAACTCAATTGTAGTTTTTGTGACGTTTTTCTGAGTTATTTTTTGTAAATTTGCACCGACAATTGTAAAGATAAGAGACATATTTGACAGAGAACAGTCATAAGAAATCCCAGTCTTAAAGGTTTTTTAATAATTTTTAACAAATTAAAATCGTTTAAAAAATTCGCTCCATTTTTGTAGTTTGACGAAGGAGTGTCGTTTCTTTTTTACCAAAAACAATAAATTTTTTGCTGGTAGATCCTCACAACCAGTTCACAGCCCGAAACACAAGAATTCGCCATTAATTAGTCTGTCTCTCCAATCGTAGTGCTTCTCCATTCCTCCACTCGACCCCGCCTCACCCGGAAGTACATCCTCCACACCTCCACATTCCAAGGAAATTGATTCCAAAAACGATTTTTTGTGTCAGAGCGATATGACGACTTCATTAGCGGAGCACCTGCGCGCATTCCAAAAGTAGTCGCTGAGGCACACAGACTGCCGCGGAATCGCATTTAATATGCGAGATGCGGAAACACGGGTGCCTGCAAAATGGCCGAGAAAACACATTGATTTGAAGAGAGATCGTGCCAAGACTACATGTACAGTTTGAGAATTACAAGAAATTTGATAATTCAAGAGGTTATTTTAAGAAGGGAAACGGGATTCATGCAAAATAGTGTTTTTGTCAAAACATTAAACGAAACTAATAAACTCATTTCTAAATTATTTTTTAAATTAATTTTTGCTTCTTCTTCTTCTGATATTTTTATAGCAACAATTTAACTCTAAAAGCTGATATTTAAGTCTTTTAATTTTTTGTTTACGGTTCCTCGTTTCGCTTCCTGACTGCCATACCAAAATGATAATTTTAATTGAATTATGGTAACATGTTGCTTCGGATTTAAATTTTGATCAGTAACCAGTTTTCAGCTACTTTACTGTAACATTGATTATGTGTAAAATAAATTTCAATTACATTAATTTTTTAAATTTTTGTTTGTGTGTTTTCCATTTTGAAAAATTGTTTTTCTTCTTGATTATTCTTGATTTATATCTTGATTCAATCTTGATACAAAAAAATTAATGTTAATTTAATTATGATACTATGCTTTAGCTGTACATTTTGACCTTTAATCACTTTTTTGTTGTTCCGAGCTTTACCTTTAAGCTGTTCTTCGATCATGTAAAATCTCAGTAAAGTTGTGTGCATCTGCTTGAACTTAAAAAACCTTTTAAATTCCATTCAATTTTTTGGTTCAACAGAGAATGCAAGCACTGTGCAAGTTTGTAGTTTTTTGTCATCGTATTGTTTCTTCATAACAATAAACCGACTTCGTGTTTATCAATCTCTTGTTACGAGCAATACAAAAATGATAATTATAATTGAATTATGGTAACATTGGCTGTGAATTTTGACCAGAAATTCGTTTTCAGCTACTTTACTGTAACATTAATTGTGTGTAAAATAAATTAAATTAAATTAATTTTTTAAATTTTTATTCTCTACAATCTTGATACAAAAAAAATTAATGTTAATTTAATTGTGATACCATGCTACTTTGGCGTACATTTTGACCTTAAATCACTTTTGCCTTTATAGATCATGTAAAATCTCAGTAAAGTTTGGAAATTTTGTGCACTGCTTGAATTTAAAAAACATTTTAAATTCCTTTAAATTTTTTGGTTCAACAAGGAGTGCAAGAACAGTGCATGCTTGTAGTTTTTTGCCATTGTATTGTTTCTCCATAACAGTAAACCGATTTCGTGTTTATCAATCTGTTGCTTTGAGTTTTGTGTTCCTAAATTCATCGGCGTAAACATTAAATAATACTTTTTAAATTCATAGCTAAATTTTTTGAAATGGAGCCGTACGAAAAAAGTGGGAAGAACGAGAACAGTGCTACCGAGTGGTTTTTTGTCTTCAAAAAACTGATTTCAAGTTTCTCAATTTGTTGTTATGATCTTTATCTATGTAGCTTCATAAAAAATAAAAATACAATTAAAAAAACATTTTTTGATTGTTGTATTTGACGTAGTATCATTGGTATTATAGGACTAAGGGCATCAAGCCATAAATTTTACTTTAAAAATTTTTTCACTATGATACGTCCAAGTAAATTTAAAAGTAAATTTTATTATTAATAACATCGAGCGCACGACTCACTGGCTTCATAAATTCAGGAAATAAATTTTTTTGGAATTGAGTGTGTTATTTTGTTGACGTAAAAATGTGTCGTTTTTTGTAGGCTTCAGATGGACCCCTAATTTCTCTAATTTAACTTTTTGGTGAAAGAATGCGTTCGTTTAGTTTTTTACAATTTTTAACGCGAGTTAACGTAACAATTTAATTGATAGTCACGTTTAAGTTGGATAAACATCGTATTAATTCCATTTTTTAAATTTAAAATTGATTATTTTAAAATTCATCGTGTATAATTATTAGTAATTGTTAAATTTTGCGGTTTTTGTTCTCTAATTACGACGGCCCCATTTTGCAATCCGCGCTTAAAACTATACCACTATCCCGTAAATTAAAATGAAATTAAGTTCCAATAACTACAGTAGGCAGTTGAGGATTTTGCTGGATTTTTGAACTTCGCAGCTAGGATTTGAGTTTTAATTTAAAATTAAATTTTTACATTTTACAAATTTTAAATAGAGTTAAAGTAACATTTTCATTGATAGTCACGTTAGAGTTGGTAAATCATCGTATTAATTCCAATTTTTAATTTTTAATTTTAAAATTGAGCGTGTATTGTTTTGAGTATAATTTCGCAATTTTGTCTTTTTTGTGGACGCCTCTATTTTGCAATTCACGCTTAAAATTAATCTAAAAATCACTAAAAAAAACTACAGTAGGCAGTTGGGGATTTCGCTTAATTTTTAGACCAGTCAACGAACGTCCAGTAAATTCAAATCTCCTAACTTCATCTTCCCACAACATCCCTCACTTTCCATCACTCCAAACCGCTTCGTGAAACTAATCCGTTCTTGTTGACACCGCCGCCGACCATCGTCTCCCGTAATCGTCGTTTCAATCGCGGCGCGCTTTATTCCCCGCCGCTCAGCTCCCGTTGGCTTATTGTCGCGCGCGCGCGCTCGCCAATGAAAATCGCGTCGTCATCGACCACATGTGTGTTCCAAGTAGCGCACAAAGAGAGGCGAAAGTCACACGACGATGCTCGAACTTTGAATAAAACAAACAGCGGATTAACGCGGCATTCAAGTAAACTTTTTCTGCTTTCAGATTGTTGCACCGGAGATCGAAGGAATGAGCGACGATGAGGCGAGGAAACGCCGCGAACAGCTCAATCGGAGGCCTTCCTATAGGTGAGTGTGGGAGGCGATTTTTGTAGTCGGCGATTGAAAAACTTGATCAATGAGTTTCGGTTAGATTTAAATTAATTTTAAAGTTTTTATTAAAATTTTAACATTTTAAGTTCACCTTATTGACCACAGAGCTAAGGAAATTGACCATTGACTATTTTTTGATTACTCAACATGACGAATAATTCCACCAAACTTTGAAAATAATACAATTTTTGGTAGTTCAGAATAGAATCACCGAGTTAGTGATACCAAAATGCAGAAATCAAATTCAGTTTGCTCCGATTATTTGTGTTTATTATTTACAATATTTACAATATGGTAAAACAGATTAATTTGTATTTTTGTATAAATGCGAGCTCGTTTCATAGACCTCAGCAACACAAATTCACATTGGCATCGACAACAATAATGGCAACAACAGACCACTTTTCTTATTTAATTTTAGCTAATTTTCAGTATTCAGTATTAAAATCACAATATTTAAATTTTGAAGCTTCAGTACTTTGAGCAAATAGCAAAGAGTTCAGGTTTAATTTTTGAATGCGTACGTTTATTCCTGCGCACTAGTTTCACAATAAATAAATAAATTTTTGAACCAAGAACTACAAATCTCATTGTCAATTATAATTTTTTTTTTTAATTTAAAATTTAAAAATGAATGAATTTTCCCCCGATTATTCGATTATTCAACAAAAACATTTAACCAATTTTTGGTGTTTGAACAATTCCTCCTTTATTGTGAATTTTGAAAAACGTTTAGGGATTGAGGGATTTGAAGTGTTGCTACGCTGGCGTATAAGGCGTATTTATCTGTGTTTTTCGGTAATTTTATTTCAAAATAGCCAAGAGTACAGATTTAATTTTTGAATAAGTGTACTAATTGCAAATTTTCATGAGACCAATCATCATTAAATTAAGAAAAGTCCAAGTTTTTGTAATCGTATGGATTGGTCATCAATGGAAATCTAATTACAGATTGCCTACGCTTCTTCCTACAGGCCAGTTTCAAAAAAAAATCAATTAATTTTTGGAGCCAAACTGCACATCTCAGTCTCTTTAATAATAAAATCTAAAAAACGTTTTAATCAATTTTTGGTGGTGGCTGAACATAACCATTGTCAATTTTGTAAAAGGCGTGATAGATTTAGTCTCGTCCTTTTCATATAGCTTAGCAACATAAATCGGTAACCAAACGACAACAACATGTCATTATAATAATGTAATTTATTAAAATTTATTAAAATGTAATTCATTTTTATTCTAAAAAATCAATCTCAATACTGATAAATTTGTATCGCATTTGCTTCTTTTTTTTTTTGAATTTTTTGAATCTCTGAGTGGCAGTTTGAATCTCTCTAAGACCGCAAGTTAATTTGTGAGTACTCGCATAGATTGCAAACAATCATTTTGCAAGGAAAACCAATCATGATTAATTAAAGAAAAATTCGAATTTTCTAAATAGTAACATTCGTCATAAATGCTGGTCATAATTTTTTAGTTTTATATAATCGTCCGCCAATTGATAGAAATTTGAGCCAACTTAAATCTCAGTTTAAAATTTATTGCGTTTTTAAAATAGTATACATTCCGTAAATGTTTAAATACGCTTTGTTTGTTTTTGACAGATGTTCACCTTATTGAACACAAAGCCGTGGATCTATTGGCCATATTTTTTGCTCACCCAGCAGGACGAATAATATTAGTTTTGCATTTTTTCAACAAAATTTTTTCAAAATCAATAAAAAAAGAATTCAAAATTTTTGAATCTGAATTGCCATTACACTGGTACCAAAATGCTTAAACAAATCAGTTTGCTAGGATTATTCAGGAGTAATCCAGAAAATGTATTTTTGATATAGTAAAACGTTTTCCAGTAAATGAATAATAATTTTTAAAAAAATTTTAATTTACGAAATTTGTTTTATTTTTGTACAGGACAACATGATTTAATTTATAATTTAATTTGAAATATTCAATTTTTGAAGGAGCCTTATCCGACTTGAATATCGACTTAAATTGTGTATTTATTTGCGTATTGTTTACTTTTAAATTCACAAAGAATACATATTACATTTTTGGGTACTGGAACAAATTGCTAATTTTCATGAAAAAAATCATGATTGATTAATTTTAAAAAATCGGATAATCGTAATACTAGCCATAAATGCTGGAGCAAATCCACGCCCCTATTTTACTACCATAGTGAAGTTGCGCCGTATATGGAATTTTTTGAGCCATTACCATTAGACACACCTGCCTACTCGCTGAATCATCTGTTTTTTTCGTTGCTGCATGAATCAATCCATTTCGCTATTTTTAAACTCAAAGAGCAGAATATTCAGTCGTTTCCATGATTAATGCAATTTTTGAACTTGAAAGGTGAGTCTAGAACTTGAAACAAAAGAAGTTTAATTTAACAAAATTATTTTCGGATAGCAAACTGGAATTTTTATAAATCTTCAGTTTTAAAACTTTTCCTGGGTATTATTAAGCTTGGCCCACGTAGCTCTTTGAGGCCTTATTTTTAAGCAATACAAATATTAGCAATATTAAATTTAAATTAATTTTACATTTTTTATATTATTATTAAAATTTTTATTAAAATATTTAAAAAATTGTTAAAATTTTAAGCATTTAAAATTTAAGTTTTTAAGTTCGTCTTATTGACCACAGAGCTATGGAAATTGACTGCAATTTTTGATTAGTGGAATAATATTCTCCATTTTTTAAAACTTTTCCTAGGTATTATTAAGCTTGGCCCTCGTTGAGCCCTTATTTTTTAACAATACAAATAAAATGACATTTTTCGGCATTCGTAGAAGTTGCAAACAGAAGACAATTCAAACAAGGATACTTTAACCTTAACCAGTTGAATTTAAAACAAGCATGATTTTTGGTAAAATGGCATATTGTGATGATAGCTGCAATCGTGCAATACAACTATGTGCGTTGTTTTTGGCAGCGCTGCGGCCTTTCATTTGTGAACGTAATTTTTGCCAATTCAAATGGGAGCCTTTTTTCATAACATAATCAATTGTAAAAAATTTTATATCGAACTTCGCTACCTCAATTTGCTATGTATCACACGCTTTGTCATTAAATTTGCAAATAACAGTCAGTTAATTTTTAGTTTCATAAACAGGATAATTAATTGTATTTTTAATTAAAAATTCTTTAAATTAAAATTAAAAATTTTTAAATATTTTTATGGAATATTTTTAATTTTTTTTTGTAAAGCATTAGCAGATTAATTTCGTTTTGATTTTTTCTTTGCATTGATTCAATTATCATCTTTCGATTTGCCATTAAATTTGCAAATATCTAATTTTTAGTTTTAAAACAATGATTATTAACTTTTAGTTTATAAAGCGGAGATCTCTGGAATCGCAAACTAGATTTGAATTTAAAGAGCTTGGAATTACAGCCTTATCAATATCAATTACTTTTACTCTCTCTGCTCTCTCCTTGCCACGGTAAACCCCAAGCTCCAACGTTCAAAATTACATTATAAAATTGCAAATAAATTTAAATTTTTTGAACATTTGTCTGTCCTGCAATTATTTATATCTATTTTTGCTTTATTATAAAGCGGAGATTTCAGTGTACCATTTTTCATTTAAAGCGCTCAGAGTTTATTGTCTTTCGATTTGTAATATTTTTGCTAATATCGATTAGAACTTTTTATTTCGTCAGTATATATTAGCAAATGACAGTCAGTTAATTTTAAGTTTTAAAACTAGATAAAGTATTCGCTTTTTAAAGCTTCTAGCATCTAGAATTTTTCATTTAAAGCTATAGTTTTATTTTTAATTTTTCAACTTTTATCAACTGTGTTAGGGGCTTATATAAAATTAATTTTATTAAAAAATTTAAATTTAATTTAATTTTTTTGAACAAGTAGAAAACATTCGTTATTTTTATTTTCATTTTGCCTGTATTGCAAATATTTATATGTATGTAGTTTTTGCTCTATAAAGCGGAGATTGCAATGTAGTTTCAATGAATTTTTCATATAAGGCGCTTGGAGTTGCAGCTTTATTGTATTTCGATTTCAATGTTTTTCCTGGTTTCGATTAAATTTTCATATTTCAATTTGTCACTAAATTAGCCAATGACTGTCAGTTAATTTTAAGTTTCAAAAACAGGTAAATTAATTTTTCATTATTAAATTAAAAATTAAAAACATTTTAAATTAAAAAAAAAAATTTCATTCATTATTTTTGCAATCTTCGTTAGTGATCGTGTTTACTCTCCCTGCTCTCTCTCTCTCTCCCTCTCTCCCCGTGCACCGGTCAATCCCAAACTCTCACGCTGGAGTTTCCAATACGTGTAGCTAGCTTGCAGGCACCAAAAAACGTTTAATTAAAGCTCTCGTAGCGCGCCAGTTGTACTCGATTACACTTCCACACCTTGCGCACCTTCGCTCCGCCGCTCGCTCGCTCGAGTGGCACGAGAAGTCGCGGCAACGGCACTAATCTTTGATTCTGAAATTAGCAGAACGCGGTGAGCGTCCGCAGTCTCCGGTTAGCGAGCGGATTGTTTCAATGGACGACGACGACGACGCCGAGCACAAAGCGAGCGAGATTTTGTTAAGGAAGCTAATTTACGAACGTCTGGATTGCGGGGATCGCGCTGCGAAATCCGCGTCTTCGGGCGCACCGTGAATTATTGATCATCGGCAGCGCAGCGAGAGGCGACGACAACGCTTTGCCGTTGCGAGGGAGTGGGGAATGTTGCAGCGGAAACGAGTAAATATGAGATTTGCTGATGAGATGATCGACGATCACGAGGCCAAAGAATGGCGGCTGCAGGCGCCAACTTGCAGGCAGGCGATTACCGTAATCTGAAGCGTCGAAATCCGTCGTAAAATCGCATGTAAAACGACGTGCGCTGCATCGTTCGCTGTGGGAATTCGCTTTCACAATCAGGGGAAGCGATCACACGAGTGCGCGTGGATTTTTCGTCATTTCGTTTGAGGCAAACTACGTGCATGGCATTCCAGGCATGAGATGACAATGGCAAAAGCCTACTTTTACGAGTTGACAGAGCCGGGTACGGTAGCTTTTCTGTGCCAATAGAAGCGGCTGAAGCGCCTATGAGTTTAACTCTAAAAATGGACTTTTTTCAATTTTTGTGTTCACGAAGGAAACGCTTGGTTACGGTATTCCGACCTTCTCTAATAGGGGGGCCTGGGGAATGAGCTTGAAATTCCTCTGGCATTTTTGAATCCAACTTTTGATCAAAGCGGAAGGCTAGAAATTCGACTTTCGTGTCAAGACCCTAATTAGTCGCAAAAAGCAGACAATTATGTTTCCCGGCTAATCGAATCAATTTCCGCGTTAAACTCTTTATTCCGTTAATCGCCTTAACGAATCTTTCTTTTCTAATTTAATCTCCATCGTGTGGATATTAGCTTTTAATTGGTAAATGTCGGAGATTCGATTTTATAAAAAGACTATTTGTATTAATTTTTGGGGAAAAAAATCAGGTCCTGACACGAAAGACAGTTTTTATATTTAAATGCCCTGTTTTAACTTTGGATGTTTTAAAGAATTTTTTAATGATTTTTTGCATGAACTTCTACCGTAACGTATCAATTTTTTTTTTTTTATTACAAGCCAATAATTTTTGAAACTTAAGTGGTGAGCCATAAAAAGTCACATAAACTTCAACGATTTTAAATTAAACGATGTAAGAACATGAAAAAATTAAGTCCTGACACGACATCATTTTTGAGCTTCAAAGTGTTCGTCAAGTTTTTTAACGATTTGGCATTTTTAAGGAATTTTTAAATCTCTGAGACCTTGATTTTTATTGATTTTCACATGTTTTTTGTAGGTTGAATTCCCTTCTACCGTCATCTTTGATTTCTTAAATTGTTTTGCAATGTGGCCATTTTAGGATTGCGCAGAATACAACCAGAGTTAATAAAATCATTTTGAATCCGTAGTTTGATGCGCCCGGACAACAAACATTTCAAATTTAACGTATTTATATTTGCCAGCAAAAGTCTTACTTAAATTTTTGCGCTTCTCAATTTGCTTCTCATCTTGCCACGTTGCTACAAGTTACAAGGTTGCAATCCTTTCCGTATTTTTTTATTTTTATTTAATTTTTATTTAATAGTAATTTTATTTAATGGTTTAATGATCAATTTAATTTTTAATTTTTGCGCGGTAGTTTTTTGAAATTATTTGCAAAATTCAGACTGGAAAATTGCATTTTCAATTTTAATTTTTTTAGAAATATTTTATTTAATTAATTCAGTTTTATTTCTAATTTAGTGTCATTTTCTATTTTTGTATTTTTTTAATTTTTGTGCTTTATATCGTACTCTAAAATTCCATTTTAATCTTTATATAAAATTGAACTAGGCACTTCTGCGAAACAGGTTAAAGCGAAGGGCCATTCGTAGATGCACAATTTCACTCTATTAACATATAATTGTAAGATTCAAGTATTTTTCTTGTATTTCAGTTTATGTATTTTATTTTTATCAATTATATTTATTTTTGTTTTTATTTTAATTTTATTTTAAAAATTTAAATTCGGAATTTCGATTATATATGCGATTTAAAAATATCCGCAAAATTGAGATTTAAGTTTTTTGCAATGTGGCAATTTCCTCCTGCATTTTCTACCGTAGCCTGACCGCTTTTCCCTCCGTAAATCTCCGTTTTTCTCTCCAAACTCTCTCCTTCCGGCCAGCGGCCATTCATGGGCTCAAAATCGCGTGCGCATAAATCTCGATTTGTACTCGCGCTCTCGGAATTCACAGAACGCTCCGAACTTCGAGCTTCCAGCGGTTCACTGTCGACCCAAATCAGCCAGAAAACGTTTAATTAACGCTTTCGCAGCAGCAGCAGCAGCAACGTCCTTCCCTTCCACCTTTGCTGCCACGCGCTCTCGCTCCCCTCAATCGCCTCAGGAGGAGGAGGACGCGTGTGGCACCGCCTCGAATCGCCGCTTCGAGAGCGCAGCCGCCGCCATATCCACCCTCACCTCCACCACCACCGCCATCACTCCTTAATACACACTTCTGGCGTGCGTGCCACCTCCTCCCACACCTCCCTCCCCTCTCCGCTCTTCGTTGTTCTTTGGTGAACTCTCAATCAGCAGCAGCAGCAGAAGGCGGCGGCGCTCAAGCGGCAAAAGGACATGAGTACTTGTGTCTTCCCCATGTCCACCAATTCCGCGTTCACTTTCCTCTTCCCGCGCGTGTACGGTAGCCTGGAGCTGCCACCGCAGAGTCAGGAAATGTACACGGCGCAGATGATGAGGTACGGTAGCAGTTTTCGATTGAACTGTATTTTGCAGTAAATTGTATCCTATTTAAAGTTGAAAAGATGATTGAGGAGGTAAAATGGGTTTGAATGATGGGTCACAAAGTATAGATTTGCCGAAAATTGGGATTTCGTGGTGAGACCTAATTTGGTTTTTTTCAAAGTTTTCTTGAGAATGTATGTGAAAGCTGTGCTGATTACGGTAGATGCTTCAATTTTATAGGAAAAACCTACAGTTTGAATTTTACCATTAAGATTTTTTTTGATTACGGTAGTATTAAGAGAATCGAGAATCTTATTGTCCAGATCTACAGTTTCAAGTCTTTTTTGCGTTTCAAGACCCAGAGGTTCTTATACCGATCAAGATATTTTATTTTAAAACATTCGTTGTAGGACCAAAATGCGAGTTTTTCAATCTTCCACTTTCAAGCACGTACACCGCTCATTCCTGTCTGTAGACTTTAATTGTCTGTAGATCTCCAAATTCCTGTACATCCAAACCATCCATTCTCACAGGCGCCTTTCGTGTCAAGACCTCATACACGCGAACAACGGCCAATTCAAAGAACGACAAACTTTTTTTCTCATTTAATTGCGCTCTCAATTGGACCTCGCTCGTAAACACAATCTCGTGCCAGGAGCCTGTCGTGCCGAGAGCACACGCGCTGTTTACAGCTATAATTAAGGTCGAACGGATGACATTTACCTCTGAGTCACTGATCGGAAACAATAGAAACAGAGAGCTTAGGGGCTTATGGCGCAAAGTTGGCTGAGCGCCAAAGAACGGAGGATTCACGATTAGAACAGTAAATCCCAGATGTTCGGTCGGAGATTAAGTTTAATCCGAGAAAACTATTTGAAACGTATAAATAGAGAGTCATTCATTCAAAGTTGAAGCTCCGGGATTACGGTAGGTGGATTTGAGGCGAAATTGTTGGGGGGATTTCGCCTTCAATTTCGCCTAATTTTGGCGCTTTTTCGCCTTCAATTTCTCATCTCAATAGAGCCTAATGAGGAGACGAGCGAATTACCGTAATCCAAATTACCCTACCAATTGTTCTAGAATGATCTACAAAGACATCGAAACGGTCGGCGACACGCAACTGAAAACGGAACCTGAAGATGAACCTCATTCGCCTCTGCTCAAGCCAACGTGTGAGTTTTACTCATTTTTATGGTCCTGCAACGATTGCCTGCGTGCTTGTTCGGTGGTGATGCACGTAATGTTGAGTTTCTTTCGTTTCGAGACCATCAGATTTTTGGAAAAGGTCCTGAAACTGAAAAATTGGTCCTGAACAGATTTTTGTGTCAGGTCTACTTTTACCACAAAATTAACCCAATTTCTATGTGAATAAGCTCTAAATTCCCAAGTTAATTACCGTCGTTGCGCAGCCTAATGCGCAAACTTTGGTCTCACAGCGATCTCCGTTTCTTCCACTCTGAATCATCCTCATAATTGGTCTCACGGCGATTTCCTTTTCTTCCTGACATCATCCTTCCGCTCACGCGCGGAGTGCAAAAACAACGCCTTTTGACCAGCTTTCACACGCCCAGCGCGGCTACCGTATACCTCCCTCCCGCTACCTCCCTCAACTGCGTTGCACACCAACACAAGCTACAATTACCAGAATCGGAAACATTCTGCGTGAGTCAACAGCGCGTGGCTCCTGTCGCCTTGGGGAACTTTAGTGGCGCGCGAGAACAAAGGGAATTCGGAGAAAAAATATCAACAAAAGTGGACGAAAACAGGCGGATTGTGAGAGAAAATGAGGAAACGGGGACTACTGCTGGGGTGAGGGGATGGGATTTACTAGTCGCAAAAGGGAAGGCGGGCTAAAACTGAAACTTGGGTTCTTGAGATGATCGCAAAGGATTAATGAAAACGAAAAATTAAAAAAAATGAAAAATTCTGTTGAAAGATCGAAAGATCACCGAACCCGTGAAACTTACCGAACCTATGGAATCACTAGGGGAAGTGACACGCTATTTTGTAGCTGAGAACGAGCATAACTAGATACAAAAGCTTAAATTAAAAGAAAACAACCCCAACATACATAAACTGACATGGATCGAGCGGGATCAAATTGAAAACGGGATTTTGATAAATTGAATTTTAAAAATTCGATTCGCAAATCTTCAGTTTTCGGTTCCATAACTGAAACACCGATCCGAAATTTGCCTGTTTAAGCTTTTAGCAAAAAACAAGCCAGAGCTTGCAGAGCTCTATCAAGAGCCTACAAATCAAATTTTCAAACAGCCAATTATCACGTGCGTTATGAGCAACCTCGTAGTAGTGTGTCATCATTTGACTCTACCAATGACTCAGTAGCTGAAACCTGCCTCGCAGAACTGCTTAGTTTACTGTTTTACTACACCGCACAATGTGTATAAATCTTTTTTTTCTTGAAAGCTAGCAAATTGCTCATTTGACCGAACATGCGAAAAATACAATTTTGATAAAATTGTGCGCTCGATAGCTCATTCAAGAGCTTAGGTTGTGTGCTACAGCGTAGTAATGCTGAAATTCCGTTGAATCGACTTAAACCCTGTAAAAAAAACAGCGCCTTAGAATTTCTCCAACTGATCTTTTGAAATATGCTACATCCGATCATTCGCACAGACTGACCGAACGTGTGAAACATCCCCTTTAACCTCTCAGTACAAAGAACAACAGGTCAATCGATCATTTTCTGCAATTTTCAAATTCGCTCTGTTGTGACCACCAATCTGTCACAATAACATTAAACCGACGAATGCGGTTCCCGCCACGAGGTGCTGCAGCCGCTGCCGCTGATCATGGCGCGTCTTCTCATCACACAATCAGTTCACCGTCGTCGTCTTCGTTTTTCGCAAACGCCGTCGTAATCGAAAAACTTTGCTTCTGTCGCCGCCGCCGCCGCCATCTCGGTTGTGATAACACCGGGGCGTCCTCGACGTCGTCGCTCGGTTTCTCAACCGCCGTCGATCAACTCAGCGTCGTCGTCGTCGTCCTCGTCAGCAGCAGCATCACCCATCGAACAAACGAACGATCGGCAGCGAGCGAGCGGCAAGCGATCGAGCGAGCGAGTGAGCGACCAACCAACCGATCGCGCGACCGGGCGCGGCGTCATCTCGTCCCCTGCGTCACAGGGCGTCCGCCCGTCGACTACGTTTTGTTGTGAGGCGCGTGCTGCGTGTGGTGTGTGTGTCTGTTTGTGTTTTATCACCTCCGAACTATCGATCGATCGGCCGTCGCCGCCGCCGTCGAACGACGACGTCGACAATCCACTTTGGTGCTTAGCCGCCACTTTCGAATTTTGGGTGCATTTGAGTTGCTTTTTTGAGGTGATTTTATGGAGATTTTATGACGCGCGCGATCAGTGACGTTGACCTCCAGGAATCAAAGATCGCGACTTGTTGGTGCGCGGAGGAAGAAATGCGAAATTACGGTATTTCTCGGAGTAAACTTTGCACTTTTTGCTTAAACGCCGCGCGTTGAACCGCGAAATCGTTTTGTTTGTTCAGCGTTCAGCGCTCGTCGAGTGCACCTGGAACGAGTTTGAACGGGTGCTGTTATTTATCGTGGTTTCGGTTAGGTCCTGGCACGATGAAATTGAATGTGTTTAGTGGAATGGGCTCGGAAAGAGCTCTTGAACGAGGTGTCACATGTCGGGGAAAATTTGCAACATATAAAACTTTAGATTTGGTCTCGAAACGATTTTTTTTAGTTTGCTAATCGTGTAGTCCGTTAAAAATGCTTTTGAATGAGATGTCATATGATATCATTCGGTTGCAAACTAGGTGCTGTATGAACTGTAGATTTTTCCTTGATGTCTCGAAACGATATTATTAGAAACGATATAACGATATTCTGCAAAAAATGATCGTGAATAACTTGTCACATGATGCAATTTTTTGCTAAATCATCGAAGTTTGACCGTTGGATGAACAGGCGAATTTTCATAGTACTCTTGGCGCTTTGTTGCTTTAATTAGCTTCACCAACAATAAAAACGTTTTGTTAGTCTACGACATGATTGTATCGTCATCAGGGCGCCATTCCAAACATTTTCCTAATTTAGCCCTAATGACCGAACGTGTGAATTTTGCGTCATTTCGAATAAACATTTTAGTGGAGCGTTTGAGTCATCTTGCGAGAGAGACGCTAGGAAAAAGAAAACATTGGAATGAATTGTTGCAGACAAGCAATCGCAAAACAGGAATTCCCCTTAAGACCCAATTGTCGCTTAATTTAATTTTAAGTGCATAGTTGTGACAGTAGTCCGCACATGTGGCACCTAGTTTTAACTCTCTTCTGTAGCTTTACAAAACTATGGAAACGAAATTTTAAAAAAATCGCAAGTTCGGTTTAAATTCGGCGATTTTCGATTTCAAAGTGATTACTGTATTTTCATTAATTTCACACAAGTGTTGCGTATCATTCTGAAGCATTTTCCGAGCTCTACATGATCTGCATTTGTGTTCAGATTACTGTAGTCAAAATTTTACATTTTTCGCATGTTCGGTCAAGGACTACTTTTCCAAGAAAAAACCGTCAATTATTCACATCGGAACGTTTTGTTGTGCTTTCTGTGCGCATTCTCACCGGTTGCCCAGAAACGCGGCCACCCGCGCGTGCATGTCTACCGTAACCCCGAACAACCGGCAGCAACAATCGGCAATCTTTTACACGCGTTCATTTCAGCTGCAATCGCTCCGAACGCGGCTCCCGCCCCGATGAACAACACGTCATATGCAGCGGCGCAACCGCACCCTGCAGGTGAGCATCCTCTGTGTAAGTGAAACATTCCGCCCCTCCCTCGTCCACCCCCCGCGATCACATCACCATCATCATCGTGTTTTCACCGCCGCCTGTGATGTCATTCGCGGTGCAGCGCGCGGAAGACCTACTTTTACCAAACTGGACTCGGAATGAGCAAAAATTTATAGCGAAATGAATGTTTGATGCGTTGAAAAGGGCGGAAAACGAGGAAATTGCAAAAGACTACTTTTACCAGCTGGTTTTCTTCAAAATCGAGTTCAAAATCAAGACCGAACGTGTGAACATTATCAATTCGGTTGTTATCGCTAACTGAATCTCTCCAATTTGAACGGTAGAACTTTACCTGTTGCCTTTGAAGCTTAAATCGTGAAAATCAAATGTTTGAGAAAATTGCAAAAATATCGAACGTGCGAAATTTTCAAATTCTGACGTCACGGCGCCCTAATCGCCAAAACACACGAGTTGACGTCACGCGTCATTAACATGCGTCGATGCGTTGAATGCAGCGCGGCGAAAATACTCAACAGATCTACTTTTACTAGTCGCACGCGTAATTATTAAAGAGACGCTGTTTTCCTCTCGGAATCTGTCTGAAAACGGCCTGAAATGCCCACAAAACAGAAAGAAAATGCGAAATTTACCAGATCACTGTCTGTATCTCTGTACCTTTCGCGGACTACTTTTACTGAACCCCATAAACAGAGCGCAATTACTATTAATGAAATGAACCTATTGAGGACTACTTTTACCAAAACACGCTGCTGGAACCAATTAGTGTGATTGTAACGGCAGAGTTTTACGAGATTTTCGCTTCAGGACTACTTTTACTACTCAAAGAAATGACGTCAGCCAATTCGCGTTAATCTTAAACGGATTATTGTAAAAATCGCATGTTCGGTCGGTTCGTTTTTCACTAATTTTGATTGCATTTTGTGTGTACGAAATCAAAATTCACACGTTCGGTCAAAATCCTTGATTTTTTATTGCGGACTACTTTTACCATCTGACGTCATCAACGCCCGAAAAGGCGCGTTGACCTTTGCAGCGCCAACTCGTTTCTCATTCCGTAAAATTCGCACATTCATCCTGCTCTTCTGCTGCTGCTGCGTCGTCATCGTTGCCGCTCTCGCTCGCTCGTTCTCGCCCACCGCACCACCGCGCCAACTCTAATCCCCACATCCACATTCTCCCCCCAAAATAATTCGACGTCACCGCCGAACCCTCGCCGCCGCCACCGGTGACGTCATCTCTCCCGCCACGCGCTCACCCGCTCGCATTCGCTTTCAGCAGCGCCTCAGCAATCGTGTTGCTTGTTTACAGTCACACGCCCCGGCCCGAGCATTCCGCCGCATCTCGTCACCAACGGCAGCGGACCGTCCGTCGCCGAGATCACCGTGCTGTCCGGTCTCACCACGCGCCGGCCCGGTCACCAACCGCTCAACGCGAGAAATCCCGGAGCACCGCAGGACGGAATCGGAGCGATAACGTCGGTGCACACGCCGCAGATCAGTCCTGGTAAGCTTTTTGTTTGAAAATTTGCAAAATTGGAGTGGAGGTGGAGTGGTAAAGTTCAGATGTTCAAATGAGAAATGACTTGAACGGTCTTAGAACGAAAATTTCAATTTTTTTATATGTTAGACAAAAATGTGGTCTAGAAATCGACTTTTGGGTCTTACAACGAAAGTTTTTAATTTCATGGTCTCACCACGATTTTAATTTTTTAAGCCCGAAATTCTATAAATTTCAAAAAAATATTTTAAAGAACGAAAATTCTAGAAATTCTGGTCTGGAAATCAATTTTTTTTAATAAAAAATAACTTTTGGGTCTTACAGCGAAATTTTTTGATCTCATGGTCCCACCACGCTTTGTCTACTTTAACACCTGTCATGACATCATAGACACACAAAGAGATTATTTTTTACAACCTTCCTTCCCCCAAACAAGATAATCGCTGCGAGACCAGCGTTCCCCCTGAAAACCTGATTTTCACCTCGCCAAAAGCCACTTTCAAAAACACTCGCCGCTTCAAAGGTCTGTTTTTGCGAATCGTCGTCGCATCAGCAAATCCCGCGAGCTCATCTCCCTCGCGGTCCTGACGCGATCTGCGGTGCCGTCACAACAACAAATTTATTTAAGAAATTGAAATTTCATTCTTCGACGTCAGCGAGCGAGTTGTGAGGATTGAGCGCGCGCGATGCGATTAGCGCGCGCGTTTCTAGGGCTTTCGAGAACTAATTTTCGTGAAAACGTCGCACGTTCGGCTCAGCGGATGCGGTCGGAAGTTAGTCATTGCAAAAACAGAATCAGGAAATGCGTCGTTATGATTCGTGGTGGGAGGCGGCGGATGACCACACAGGATGATGATGAGTGAGCGAGAGTGCGATTAAGTGGGAATTAGTCATAGTTCGTACGTTCGGTCACTCAGAGGAGGAAATTGACGTTTTTGTTGTTTGTTATGATCGTAAATCGGACTCCGAAGGGATGACTGCGACGGGACCAAGCCCTAATGTAACTTTCGTTGCGGGACCAAATTCTTTTTTTTCATATAAACAATCGTGTGGAGACCCTACATTTCAATGCAGCCCTATTTGTTGTGAGAGCCAGCGCCAGTCGTGGGAAGACCGCACACGTGTGGTGTCTGATTGGAGAGATTAGTCATACGTTCGGTCAATACGGGAATCAGTGAAATTGAGGGTTTCAAAACGAGGTATTTGAGGAGAGTGACGTGGTGTTTGGTGAATCGCAGACGTTCGGTTCGATTGAACAATTGAACCGGTTTCAGTTGCAAAACACTTTTTTTGAAAATTTTCGTTGTAAGACCCAACATTTTTAATTTTTGTGAAATTTTGAAAAAGTTACTGTAGGCTTATTTGCAAGATTTCATACCAAATTTTAAACTTTTGGACCTCGTTGTGAGACCCAACTTTCTCCGAACAAAACTAAACTTTTCGTTGTGGGACCCAATTTATTGATAAGACCACTCTCTTTCTCTCTGTTTACGGCTTCTTCCCGTAAATTTCGCAAGTTCATCCCAGATGATCTGAGACGCGTGCGCTTAAACCTTTCCCGGCGCGTCACCGGCGCGCATAACGACGTTGTTGTCGCCATGGAAAGGTTAACGACAATCGATTTTCCACTCGAGACCCCTCCTCCCTCGGTTTCCTCCTCTTCTCCTCCTCCGAAAACATTTTCCATTCAACGCCACCGACGCCGCCGTCTTCGCGGCCGCCGCGTCGTTGTCGGTGCCTCCACCTCCAACCAACCAACCAACAATCAACAGAGACGGCGAGCGCGTCACGCAGAAAATCGTTTCAGGAGCCGCAATCGTCAGCAATAGCGGAGCACCGCCGCAGGGGTTGATGATTCATCCGCACGATATTCTCGGTCTGAAACCAGTGAACGACGGAGGAGCCGCAGTCACGCTCACCTCCTCGGGCAACTTCATGAACAACCACGGTGAGATGGGCGAATTCGCGACGGGAGCCTTGAATGAGGGATTTGGAGTTTTAGGCGAGTGGCAGAGTCCTCTGCAATTAAACTACAACTCTTCGCCGAGTCCGTTAGGTAAGAATACTCGCCTGTGCGGTAAAAGTAGTACTTTCGTGTGTGGTTGCAGGGTTAGACGGAGGCGGCGGCGATGATAGCAACAGGAAACGACAAGTCCGATTGCAAAAGAACAGGTACGGTAGCTTTTTGGTGTCTGAAATGTTTCATTGGGAAAGATCACAAGTTCGGTCTCCATGGAGCCGGTATGTGCTTCTGGACGTGTTTTGGCTGTAAACAGTGAAAATCAAGAATTCGGATTGAGCTGGAAAATTTGAATCTGGAAAATCCGGAAATTTCAAACATTTTCGTTGCGAGACCATGTTTTTTTAGTTTTTTGAGTAAATTTTGAATTAATCTAATGAAAACATGCCTAACTTAAACATAAACGTTCACTGAAAAGCATACACTTACAACTGGAAAAGTTCACATGTTCGGCCAAGCCAGCTAATCCTCCGAAAAATGGCGCTTTTTTACTCAAACTCTCATTGATGCACCACCTGATCAAAGTCTGAATGTCAAAATCAGACAGTCTGTCTAGACTTGTCCATTAACAACCCAAAATATCGATTTCAACGTCACAACTTTTACGTTTTGTTGACAACGCAGGATCTCTAAAAAAAAGTGCTTCCCGGTGATGATCGGTGACAGGTTCCTGTTCCTGATTGGTAAAACTCGTTTTTTGTTGCTATCATCCGCTTGGACATCGCAACTGACGCGAATTTTTGATAATCGGGGAGCGATTTTCGATTAAACAGACATGTTGATAAGTACCGTAACCCTGCAGTGTAGGTGCTAGGCAGCTGCTCAATTGAATAAAATTCATGACTACTGTAGCCCATAGCGCAAAATTCAGAGATTTAAAGGTTAACAAAGCAAAAGGGCTACCGTAATCGTCCAATTTCATTGAATTTTTGGAATAAATTTCGCACTACCGTATCTTCCCAGCTAATCGCCTCCAATTTCAGAGAAGCAGCCAAAGAGTGTCGAAGAAAGAAGAAGGAATACGTCAAGTGCCTGGAGAACCGCGTCGCAGTGCTCGAGAACCAAAACAAAGCGCTGATCGAGGAGCTGAAAACGCTGAAGGAGCTCTATTGTCGGAAGGAGAAGGCGGACATGTAGCTCGCGCCCCTCTCCCTCCGCTCCAGCTCTCCGCCACATCAAATCACTCAATCTACCTTCCTCCTCCTCTCCTTCTCGTTTGTTACCGGCTGCGCCGACCACCACCACCAACATGCCCACACACGTCGTTCACACCCTAGTCTCTCTCTCTCAACACTTCAGCCGCCGGCCGCCACGACCCGATTTAGCGTTTTATTTATTACCGTATTTGGCACTCGAAAACTCAATTTTATGCGTTTTACCCCGTTTCATCCCACCCACACACACACACACACACGTTCATATCAAGCCCAATGTAATACAAGTACCGTATCCGCCCACCCCAGTTCCTCCTCTCTCTCCTCTCGAGAGGTTACGGTAGTCCGCCGCCCAACTAACTATTTGCACAACTCAGTTTGCATCAAATCGCCTCATTTCTTTTGTATATTGTAGAGTGGAGAATTCCTCGCGTAGCTTCGATACCGTAGTCGTCCGTCGTACCGTAGTAGTGTGGAGAGTTGTTGTTGTTGTTCGTTTCTGTCCGTTTTCAAAAACGCATTTCTCGGTTGCGTGCTTGTCCTCCTCCTCCTCCTCCATCTTCTCTGATTCAAGAAAGGCGTGTAACTTCTATTGTACATCAACAAATTTTACGTGAATTGTTATTTCATAGATTCTATAAATTGTTCTTTCCTTGTGGGAGCCTCGAGTTACAGGGTGTGATGGTCCTGATCATGACGAGCGTAAAAAATGCTTCAAAACGAGCTACTGCAAGCCAGTATTATTTGTAAGTTTACTGTAGTTATGGCTGAAACAGGGTCTTCGTGTTGAGACCTAAATGTTTTGAAAAAAGAGCGAAAATTGGTCTCTTGAATTTAGAAATGAATGAGCAATGTGACAGTCACCTTAGAAATCACGAATCAATCGTTCCGTGCGGGAGCCTCATTTCAGCGCACTAATGGTGGTGTTATGATAATTGCAAAGAGCCTGGTTTCGTGTCTTCTCTAGCATAAAAAAATGCTTCAAAACAAGCTGTTTCAAGTGGAGATTGACTACGGTAGCCGTGAATTATGCAAGATCTTCGTGTCAAGACCCAACATTTGCTTGTTTTTAGAAAGAAAAACAGCCACCGGAATGAGCGCCATCCGACGTGGTCTACAAGATCGTCATTAAGGCAACTGCAATGTTCCCAGCTTCCTGAACGTCTTCCGTGTGGGAGCCTCGTTTATCTACGTAATCCGGAAGCGTTGTTCATTGACGCAAAGGAAAACGGATTTGAGGACGATGATAGGGAGTGAGCACGTGTCGAAGTCGGAAATCGAAGATTAATGTCGTAAAAGGGTTGATTCATGCAATGTTTACGCCGGACGCGGCAACTCTGACGAATTCATACGGTGTTAGCGGCCACGTTGTTTTGAGAGTCGATGACCTCTGTGCTTCAGAGATCCTTTTCGGTCTGCTGCGGTTTGCGGACGGAGATCAGTCGGACGGAGATGAGGAGAGCGACAAACCGACAGTATGGGAATTACTATAGCTGAGAATACGCCAAGGATTACGGTAATCGCAAAGATCTGACGAATTCGTTCCACTCCTCCTTTGATCGCCTCCCTGACTCTGAGGAATTGTCCTACTGGTCCCACAGCGAATGAGCGATAAAGCGAAAGACCAGGAAACAAAGCCCAAGGCGGCAATTCAGCGAAATCGCTTCGAGACCACGACTGAGCGCAGGTTCTTGCGACGCCTTGCTTTTCACAAACAAGCGATGCTTGTTTCAAACCAATGCCTTGCTATACGCATAGCTTTCCCTGAGGATTTGGCCACATATAAGCAGCGGAATCCACCTTCCGGTCATCAAAGCATTCAACCCGCAAAGATGTCTTCATTCAACAAATCGTTCGACTCAAAGAGCGACTTTGACATCGAAGACAACGATTCCGCTTCCGGCTCCCTCAGCGACGAGACCATGGACGCGTCCGTCGACTACACCGACTCGGAGAACGAGTACGAGATGGACGGAGTCGACGAAATGGAAGAACCCGAAAAGCCAATCATCGGCGAAGACGTCCCGATGATCCCAGAAGGCGTCGACTCGCACGCGGAAATCGCCGACAGCTTCGAATCCGTGTTCGAACTGCGCTACGGCGATGTTCGACCCTCGTTCTTCCGGGGATCGCTGCAAGAGGCGAACAAGGCCGCGTTCAAGGTGCAGAAACGTCCACTCGCCATCTACCTGCACAAGGACGGCAACAAACTGAGCCATCGCTTCCCGCAAAGAACCCTCACGCAGAAGCCCGTTGTGGACATGCTGAAGGAGCGATTCGTCGTGTGGGGCTGGGACGTCAGCACCGACATGAACGCGATGAAACTGGGACAGCAGATGGCTGCGGCGAGCATGCGCCGCATTTACCAGTCATTCGAGAAAATCGAACCCGAGCGATTCCCGATGCTGATGCTCATCACAGCACCTCGTTCGGTTCACCGCATCGACAACATCATCGAAGGCAACGTGCACATGGCGCACGTGATGGCCGTTCTCGCGAATCAACTCGATTCCTACGCTGCGATAATGGTGCAGGAGCGAGAGAACGAGGAAAGATCGCGAATCATGGACGAGCAGCGTGCTGCCTACGAGATGTCGCTGGCAGCGGACAGAGCGCGCATGGAAGCAAAGCTCGAGGCGGAAAGGATTCAGCAGGAGAAAGAAGCTGAAGAACACCGACAGAAAGAAGAGGAGGAGCGGATCGAGCGTGAGAAGCAGGCGGAAGCCGATAGAAAGAAGGCGATGCTTCCAGAGGAGCCTTCCGCTTCCGACAACGATGTCGTCGCCCTGAGAGTTCGCTTCCCAGGAGGCGAACTAGTCAACCGCCGATTCAGAACCTCCGAGAAGCTGGGATTCCTGCTACTCTTCGTCGAGTCACGCGGATTCCTCCTGAACGAGCACGACGTGTTCAATGCGGATCGACCAAGAAGAAAGGTGACCGAGATGAACGTTGAAGCGTCGTTCGCCGATCTCAAATGGCCGAAACGAGAGATGATCATTGTTGAGGAGATGTTCTAAAAATTTCTTGATTACCAGTTAATACATGATGCCTTAATGCTTAATCACCAAACAACAACAACAAATCACACATCACAAATCACACATCAATCTTATTCGTTTTGTTCTTGTTGTAACATTGAATTTCTTCTCCTGTCTCCGCACTGATCAGTGTGACAATCGGATGACCAGAGCGAGGATGACAGACTCCACTCGCTAAAATTGGAGCATTTTAATAGCATAACAATTCGTAGCCCTACCGGTAACTCGTAGCAGAGAGACGCGACTCACTATGGCGTTGAAATTATCCACGAAATCAGCTTCCATGTAGCGACTGTCTCCACCTTAAACATGGCGTAAAAGTAGTAAGCAGAGCTGAAGATAATGACCTACCAGCAAGGAAGCATGCAGTAGCGAGTGGAGGTGCATGGCGCAAGAAACGCTGAGGAATTTGGAAGACGTTCTCAAACGACGAGAACAGCGTACTTCCACTGTCGACCAGCTTAACATAGACATCCTCGAATCCAACGGCCATTATCAGCGCTCGGTGGAATTTCGACTTCTGGAGCAGTAGGCAGGGCATCTCGGGACAGCATTGCTCACGAGAAACGGGCGCTTCGAGAAGGCAATTGAAATCATGTTCTAATTTATCGTTCAACTCGTTGAGAAGACTGAAATTGATAATCGTTAGTCGCCGTGCTACTTACCATTCATCATACCATTGATTTTCCTCCGTGATGACAACGAATTTGAGCGGAGAAGCCGACGAGAGGAGTTTCGCGTTGAACTGCTCGTTCGCCGACCAACCAACCGCTTCGGGGAATAGAGCTATGTGTTCACGGGGCACGAAGTTCGGATTTGAAACCATCTCCGCTTCGCTACTCGAAATCAACTGATCGGAGTTCGGATTTGAAACCATCTCCGATGCGCGACTCGAAATCAACTGATTGGAGGATCGTGGCAGCGCGACATCTGAAAGAAATACGACAACTCATCGTGTGTAGAAAGCAGACAAATTTGCAAAAGTCACGTAAACGCTGAACACGTCATCACTCAAGCCTACTTGTCTGGACAAACGCAGACGAAACTGCAAAAGTCGCGTAAGCGCGAGCCGCTAAAGGCGCGTTGTTTCTCGTCGATTGCAATGGAAATTCACATTCCCGCATGGAGAAATCAGTTCCAGTTCGCTTCGACCACGTTGCTGGGCTTGCTTCACGCCGGCGATGTGTGTGGCGTGTTTTCCACGTTGCAATGTCGCACGAAACGTTTCTCAATGCTTTTCTGATTTTCGTATTTTCCTTTTATTTTCACCGTGTGAGCGCTGCATTCACTACATTTGACTCGCATATGGAAGCTTGTTATCGTAAAACATTAGAAGATATCAAAATCCATCTGAGAATCATCGCAGAAACAAATACTGTGGGGGAGAGGGGGCGGTGCGCGATTACGCATTTGGATGAGGCTGATGCTGCGCGGGCCGTCGGGGTCGAAGGAAGAGACAACAGCAGCAGCAACAACAACAGAATATCGAGATGAGGATGATCATGTAGCCGATGGTAACAAAGACGAACGAGAAGACGTAGGTGAACTGGTCGCAGTAGGTGCTCCTGTTGTGCTCGGAGTACTGCACATCGCCGTAAACCGAGTAGATCCACACGGAGCCTGAAAAACGAGATGTTCACCAGCCTAGATTATAGCGAACTTGCCTAAGACTAGGAGAACGACGAGGATCGAGTTGAGGACCGCATCGAAAGGATTGTAGACCACGCTTTCCTGGTTGATATCGGAACGCGGGCTTCCCTGCCGCTTCTGTAGGTTCTTCTTACGGTAATAGAAGTTTGTCGCAGACTTGACGATCGTGAAGGAGCCGAACAGCAGCAGCCAGATGGGAATCCATCGTTCCACAGGGCAACTATGATAGTTGACCGCTCCTATGATGATCATAGCCAGGGGAACGACGTTTAGGATCGCGAGGATGATGGCTGCGGCTACGGTAGCGAAGATTATGGAGATCACCCTGGAGATGAACACCGCCAAGCCCCGGGTGCTGTTCACTTGCTGGAATTCGCCGTAAAGGCTGTCGTAGGTGGGTGGGGCGGCTGAAATACCCAAATCTAGATCATCTAGGCCGTTCTACAGTAGACGTACAATTCGGGTCCATGGCAGCATCGTAGGATGGCGGCTGCTCCGGATCGGGGTCTAGCGGAGCTGACGGAACCACCATATCGCCTTGAAAGTAGTTTCACACGTCAAAAAGAGTCAATTGAATGGCACAAATAGCAATAGTACACTGAGGGGATGTAAACCCCTATTTGATATGGAATTCGCGGGAAAATAACATTTAAACTCAAAACAAAACAACAAACAACTTTTGAACATCAAAGATTATGAATATCCGGCAAGAACGTTGAAGAGATGGTAGATCTCGTCGTGGTCGTACATTCCCACTTGGGTTTTACAGCTCGAGCATTTCACCGGAAAGAATATGTCCGATGGATCGCATTTGTCCAACTCTTCACGCGTTAATTGTACATCCTCCTTCTCGCTTACTTCTAAAAAAAGCCGCAATTACGGTAGCAAATGGTAAAAGCACTCACCGGTGCCGTCGGTCTTTCGTTTGACGAGTTTACTCTTGCGTTGAGGCACGAAGAGGCGTTCACTCATGTCGACTGTACAATTCTCGACAAACATCGCCCTGAAACTGACGTACAATTGGTAAAAACCTGTCTTCAACTTGTGCTCAACCGCACCTGTATTGATCCTTGAAGATCTCATGCCTCTGACAGTCACGCGTGAGAACAACCATGCACGATGGACAGGAAAGCAATGCGTCAGTCGTGAATTCCACGTCGCCGAAATCGCCCTCCAGCTTCTGCCGATCGATAGCCGCCATATCGTCAAAGTCAACGCGCTTCGTCGACCTCTTCTTCGTGGGCGGCAATTCGCGCGGTGCTACGTACCGTTCGTTGAGTTGTTTCTGACGAAACTGAAAAGAAAGTGAATAGGTAAAAGGTTGGATGGACATGATTGCATTAGAAAAGACAAGAATTTCAATTTTTGGAGCAAATTGGAGCCAAAATAGCCACGTATTAGGGGCTTGAACGTCAGATATCCACGTTTTCGATGATTTTCTGGGCTATTGCGCAATCCAATACCAAACGACCAACAACTTACCCAGCGCTCATTCTCGTCGTCTTCATCGGCATCATAGAATTCCATTTCCCCGCTCGCCTCCTGCTCCATCTGATTCTCCATCTCGTCCTTCTGCTCGGGCTTTTCGGTGGCCATTTTCCGCTCCGCTCACTCTCTAAAACGAAAACGAATCGATTGATAGATAGTAGAACGCCGCAGCTGAATCACATCGCGCTGACTGGATTAACGCAACAAATAAACATCAATTCGAACGACTTCCTTTTCCTTTCACTCGCTATAAATACAGGAAAGCACAGGAAATGAGGGAGCGTGTTAACACGCTCACGCGCGCAAGCACTTTCATCGATTAAGCGCCGTCGTCGTTTTCTTCAAAGAACGACGAACAGGTTCGCCATAAACAAAGCGGCGCGGTCGTCGGTTGTCAACAAGTGGCGCTCGTCAGTACGCGGCCAACACGCGCGTTTACGCACCACATGAAGCTGAATATTGCAATTAAACGCGCCAAGAAACGCTTGGTGTGCGCTGTTTGATTGATGAGAGATCGAAATTCACAGCAGATGACAAAGAAGCGGGAATGAATCAGCCTGTGGAAGCGCAACAATTGGGAATTCACAACGCTCTAAAGGGCGCGGCTGTGTTTGTGTTTCGCTAATTGGTGTGAAGTGTGAGCACACGGAACAAGAAAATCGGTAATCGGACGAGTTTGCGGTGCATTTCAGGGTGAAATCGCGAAACAAAACACAGAAATTAGAGAAAGCCGGATTGTCGTCGGTCGATTAATTCTGTCGAACCTCGCAGATATGCAATCTTGATGTGCGACGCATATCAAGACATGAGCGACGCATTACCTGGCATTGCTGATGCGCCAAAACAGAATTCGAGAGGTTTAAGCAGTGCTCCAGCCTCACATCAACGATAATCTGCTCAATGAACGCGAGAAGACGTGACGTTACGTGACGTAAAACGCGCTGTTAGAAGAATAATAGGAGACGAATTATCGCAATTTCGAAACAAGAAAAAGCCCCGAATCGCCCGCGCAAACGACAAGAAAGAGTGCAGCGTCTTGGCGAAAGCTCGCGGTGTGCGCTGAAGCGCTTAAATCGAGAGTGCTGAATTCAAAGTAGCCATGGAAACGCAGTGACAGAGCATCGCCGCGTCACCTAGCGCCCAATTCCGTGATTTCGAAATTTCAAAGCAGAAGCACTGGCAGAAGCAGCTGTAACTGCTCCGCAATCGGTGATAACGACTCACGGAATGCGCTGAGTTGTTTGATTCGCGATCGGCAATCTTGAAATAATAAAAATGACGTTTGTTTGTTGATCTGAAACCGGTGCGCATCATTGAATCAACAAATTCAGCTCACAGAGGCCGTTCAGCATCAACAGAGGCCCTTTCCAAGTCATCAGGCGCTCAATTCAAGGCTGCTCGCAACGCAAAAGCCTCAAATTGCCGCAAAACACCGAAACGTGACGTCAAAAACACGAAAAAACGACGACCACACACGACGACTCTTCGCTCACACATTTCACTGAATCAGCGCAGAGCGCTCGCGTTATTCTCGTTCATCTGACCGCGAAAATGACGCTTTTACAACAGGAATCAAAAACCATCAATCACAGCAATGTACTGTATGTAGTGTACTGTAGCAGCTTCAGAAATGTCTTCTGCGCTTCTCGTGCTCGCTGACGATCTGAATGATCGGCTTGTAGATCTCATCGGCGGCGCGGAGACCCCAAATGAAGTCGAAATGATTGAAATCGGTCATCTTGTTGCTCTGCTTCAGGATTTCGGGTCGGAGCGCCGGCAGCAACGTTTCCTGAGCGGATTACGGTAATGCAGGGACGATGCGAACGGGCGTACTTACCTTGATATCAGCGGAGTCGGCCAGCCAATCGGCGTCGGACCAGTAGAGGTAAACGGGCGCGTTGATGGCGGTGAGATTGTAGACGGGAGGAACCGACTGAAATTGGAGCGAAATTAGGCTTGAAACGAGGGCGAAAACGCCGCCTCACCATTCCGTAGTGCTTCTCGTTCTCCTGCGCGCTCCCAAAGTCGTACCAGCTCATCTTCCCACTGCGCACCATCTGTCCCCAGTGGACAACGTTGTTGGTCGACGTGCCACACGGCGTGTGACTCATGTAGACCATCAGGCGGCTCTGGTTGAACTGATTGCTCTCGGGACCGCCAATCTGGAAGAGAACGTTCTCGCAGAGCGGATTCTCAAAGTGGAAGCCGCACGTGAGGCGCGCAAAGATTTTTTCCGCAAAATTCGACGGGAAGAACTCGTACTGACCGACGAGGTTGAAAAGCACCTGAAATTGCTGCTTTTTCTGGCCCCCTCGCTCCGTTCATACCTGCAGTTGAGTGAGGAAATGACGTCCGATGTAGCCGAGTAGTCCCTGGATGTGTCCGACGCTCGCTACAGGCGCGAGAGCAAAGAATTTCTTGATTTTGCCGGCGAAAAGCGGCTCGGTGGCGAGCTTCGCGAACATGGTCACCGTTCCCTGCGAATGACCGACGTAGTAGAGGTCGCTGCGGCGTGTGATGTTCAAGACGGCGGTGATCATCGCGTCCAGGTCGTATTTGGCCATGTCGTCCCAGCTGAAATTCAGAAAATTTTGATTTGAGGCGATTTTTGGCCAATTTTGGAGCAGCACCGGCTAGAATTTGCTTCAGAAATGGGAAATCGACCATTTTTGAGTCAAAATCGGCCCCGCTTGATCACTGGGCGCATCCACTACCGTAATCCAACAGAAAACTCACGTAAACTGCCAGTATTCCTTGTCTTTTCGCGTGAATTTGCGATGCGCAGTCGAATAGCAGTTTCCGCGCATATTCCCCATCCAAACGTCGAATCCGGCATCGGCGAACATAAACGCGGCCGACTGATTCGGCAAATTCGTCACCCAGTCGGCGCTGGAGGCCAACAGGCCGTGCTGCAGAAAGACGACCGGTTTCTTCGCTGCACTAGCGATTGGCGCCTCTGAAATGGAAGCAAAATGAAAGGATAGAAGAGCTTGACGTACGGTTGTCTCTGCCAAAGGGGATCCGGTGCAGTTGAAGGAAGTAGCCATCGTGCGTCTCAACGGTGATCACCTCGACCGGATACTGATAGTAGGAGATGATTTCGGGCTAAATTCGCTGCATTATAAGCCAAAAGGTGGCTTCATGGTGAACTCACAGCGGTCATAGACTCCTCGGGGAGCGCATTTTCACCGCCTTGGGTCAAGAAGGCGACGACGAGAAGAGAAGCGAAGACAACGTGCGACCACATGGCGACCAGGCCGTCGAGGTCAATGTTTTGGCTTTTTGCGATCGCCGCGACGAACAGCCGCGCGCATTGTTATCACATTGATCACGCCGCCGTCGTCGCAGCCAACTAGCATCGCCGTCGATGAGCAATGCGGTCAAAGTGCACGGCGGAGGTGTTTGTTGTGGAGTAAACAACGTTGCGAAACAGGTGATAAGGAGAGGAGAAGAGTCATCTAGTAGCTATGCGGGTGGTGGCTGTTTTGGACAAATTGGCGCGTGTTTTGTGTTTGTTCGGACGAAAACTGCAGAAATTGAGCGCACAAACAGGTGTAATTCCGTTTCAATTGAACGTTTGAGCGATTCAAGGTGTCCGCGCAGCTGTAGAAACGCTGTTCAGGTCAAATTGATCGGATTTGATCCTCGTGCTTCTGGCCAAGAGTCCGCTCGTCGAGCAATTCGACCTGAGCAGTCTGAAAATCCTGTTCTGCGGCGGCGCGCCCGCGGGCAGAGAGCTCTGCGAGGATGAGTGCAAGAGAATGCCGCACATCAAGTTTGTCAGTCAGGGTACGGTAGTTTGAAGTGAGCGAGAATGAGTCGATTAGCTTCAGGTTACGGTATGACAGAGATAATCCTCGCGTGCACGTTGCCTGTTTACGGCACGGAGCAAACGTTCGGGAATGTGGGCCAAATCGCCGCTAGTACGCAAGTTAGAATTGTGGATACCGTAACCCAGAAGCCCCTGGAACCCGAGCAGAGAGGCGAGATTTACGTGAAGAGCGCGTCGGTGATGCTCGGCTACCTGAATCGACCGGAGGCGACCGCCGCGGCCATCGACGAAGACGGCTGGCTGCGGACATCGGGTTCGTCGACCGACGCGGATTCCTCTTCATCGTCGACCGTCTGAAGGAGTTGATCAAGGTGAAGGGACTCCAAGTGCCGCCGGCCGAGTTGGAGGACCTCCTGCTGATGCATCCGCTCATCGAGGACGCCGCCGTCGTGGGTGTTCCACACGAGCGAGACGGCGAGCGCCCGATGGCGTTCGTGGTGAGAGCCAACGAAGCTCTCTGCGAGGAAGAGGTGCGGAAATACGTCGCAGGTCGGTCGTTTTTGGTCAATTTGGCCTCCGAATGAGCGTTCAGATCGCGTTGCTCCCTACAAACATCTGAAAGGCGGCGTCCACTTCCTCCCGCAGATCCCGAAATCGCCGTCGGGGAAGATTCTCCGTCGATTCCTCAGAGATGAAGCCGCGGCTCTGCGAAAAGCCGCAAAACTGTGATACCGTAGCCGCCTGTAGCCGTGCTATTGTTCATAAACTCGCTTTCGCGCGCTCCTTTGTGTTCGGAATGTTGCGATGCCCCAATTGCAACGCTGATATGACGATCTCGTTCTCCTCGAGGCGGGTTATGAGTGGAGAGCGCGCGGGATGACCCGTTTCGGCGTCATAAATAGCGCAACACGCGCGGATCTCGGCAGAAGACGTTCCGCTCGTCTTATCAGAAGGTTTGTCGTCGGTTGAAGCGCGATTTCAAGTCGATTTCAGAGCCAAACGCCGTCATGAAGACCCTGTTCATCGGAGCGACCGCGCTCAGCGGCTTCGCCGTCCTGATGACCGCGCTGATGGTGCCGATGATCGTGATGCAGATCCGTGAGATCGAGATGGAGCTCTCGGTGGAGATGGGCGCGGTACGCGCGCAATCGCAGGACGTCTGGGAGGAGATGCAGAAGATGGGCGGCGGCGGCCGCTTCCGTCGTCAGTACGGCGGCTACGCGCCTCCACCGGCCGCGCCCTACGCTGGCGGCGCTGGCGGAAACCCCGCAGGACCCGGCGGCAACGCCGGCGGCCCTAGCGGCGGACCACACAACGGATTCCCGAACAACTTCCCTGGCGGCAGCAACGGCGGCGCGACCCCCAACGGCGTCATCGGAGTTCCCCCGCCACTCGGCGGACGTCCCAACGCGAATCCCTTCGTGCCCAACGGAGTCCCCAACGGCAACGCAAACCCGAACGCCGCCGGCCCCAACGGACCCAGCGGAGGCTCGAGCTGCAACTGCCAGGCGGACAACAAGTGCCCCGCGGGTCCCCCGGACCTCCGGGAGACAACGGCTTCGACGGCCTCGACGGACTCCCCGGATCCGACGGACTCGACGGCGCCGACGCCGACGACGCGCAGGCGCAAACCCAGCAGTTTGGAGGATGCTTCAACTGCCCCGCCGGACCTCAGGGACCCGCAGGAACAGCCGGACGCGCTGGAGCGCGTGGAATGCGCGGAGCTCGCGGCCAGGCCGGAGTTCCCGGACGTGACGGACAACCCGGATTCCCCGGATCGGTGAGATTTGAGATTTGAGGTTCTGATTTGACGATTCTGATGCTTCAGATGGGACCCACTGGACCTCCCGGCCCCGTCGGAGAGGAAGGAACGCCCGGAGAGCCCGGAGCCGACGTCGAGCACCTCATCGGCCGCCCCGGTCAGAAGGGAGCGCGCGGACCGCAGGGACCTCAGGGAGAAGAGGGAGAGCGCGGAGACAGCGGACCCGAAGGACTCGTCGGCATCCCCGGAGAACGCGGACCTCGCGGAGCTCCCGGCGCCCACGGAGCGGCCGGAGCTGCCGGACCCGCGGGAGAAGAGGGCGAGCCTGGCCAGGACGCCGAGTACTGTCCGTGCCCCCAGCGCCGTCAAGACGCCGCCGCCAACGCCGGTGGATATCGCCGCCATTAGATTCGCGATTGCGATGATTTGCGGTGCGATCAAGTTGAAATAAATGAGATTTGTGAAATCGCTCGGATGCCTGAAACGCACAACAAAATACGATAATTCCGCTCTTCTCGAGCCGCGATGACCCGCTTTCCCGCCATGAACAGCACCACAAACACGGATATCACAAATTTATTTCATTTTCGTTGCATCACATGACTCATCGACGTGGCGGAAGTCGAAGACGAAGACGTGGAGCTCGTGGACGACTCTTCTTCTTCAGCCTTCGCCTTCATCTTGCGGCGCGTATTCTTGGAAACGGTCGACTTGGTCTTCGTCACGGGCTTCTTCTTCTTCTTCTTGTTCGACTTCTCCGCGTCACTCCGCGGCAACTCGCGCAGCGAGAGACACTCGCAGCGCTCGCAACCTTTCTGGAGATAAAAGTCGCTGACGTAGTCCTGATCGCCCACCCACTAAACGAGCGTTGAAATTGGCAAAATCGACGGAAACGGAGACTTACGGTGACGACGCGATCCTGGCCGCGCACGTGAGGATCTTCCGTGCGTTTCACGCTGACTTGGCTTCTTGTGTGCTTCTTCACCTGCGTGTGATCGTGGCTGGCTGCGGTGACGCTCTTGGACGCTGTGGCGGATTTGGACTTCGAGGAGGAGCGGCGCGACTTCGGGAAGCGAGTAGAAGACTTCCGAGCGACCATCTTCGGTTAGTTGAGTTCAGTTCGAATGAGCGACCGACTGCGCGGGGGCTATTTAAGCCGAAATGCAGCCAGGAGACTGTCTGGACGACGCTGAGATGCCCTGTTAGAGATGAAGCGGTCGGATCGGAGCTGAAAGAATCGGAATTGAACGCGAAATTGATGCGCGCGTAGCAGCACCGCTCTGGATCATCTGTTCTCGGCTCTGTGGCAAGCCGCCGATTGATCGTCCGGCCGTGGTCGGTCTTCTGTTCTCATCGGTGCTGAAAAGACGTGGAATTAATCAGCGTTCCTCGTCGGATCGAACTGCTCGCGAAACATGAAATCGCGAATGTCGGATCGCGCGTAAAATTTCCTCAGGCAAAGCAGCAGCGGGAGCCTCTGACGTGTCATCCACAATTCATCAAATCTTTGACTTTCCGCTCATCGATTCCTCTCGAGCAAGCAAGCGAGCAAAGAACAACTTCGTTTATTTCAATTTTCCGCTCTTTTCACGACCGAAATAGACCTCCGACCTATGTGGCGTCTGGAAATGAGTCACAATCGCTCGTCTTAAAGAGCGCCTCCAACGCTCCCTCAACTCACCGGCGGATCATGTCACTCGCCATGTTTCTTCCGTACGCGCTGCTTGCGCTCGCTACCGTAATCTCCGCCGACTCAAATTGCGAAAACGGCGGAGTGTGGGAACGTAACGGCTGCAAATGCCCGGATCCGTACGTTGGACAGCGCTGTGAGACCTGTAACAACCCTTGGCACTTGTTTTCGCCGCTACCGTAACCTCAATTTAGTGCACAAATGCGTCCACGGCACCTTCGACCGTAGTTATTATCAGAAGTGCTTGTGCGAGGAAGGATTCGCCGGACCGAATTGCGCTGGGCTGCTCAACACCAACAAATCGTACATTGTGGTAAGCTACCGTATGCCAAATGCTCAACTATAGCACCGCGGTTACTGTAGGATTGGGTTGATTTCAAGAGAATCACACTGGAGGACCCGCGGTCGATTCTTCCAGTGCAAACCACGATGGACGTCTTCAACAGTTATCAAACCTTCAAATCCGACGTAATTCCGGATTTAGGGTTACTGTAATCCACGAATTGAGAGCGCTTTAGGATGGCTCAGCACTCGAGATCATCGTTGAGACGGTAGGCTACGTGCTCGACTGCGACAAGCCGTTCTACCGTAACTCGTTGGTCTATCTCAACGGCGATGATCTGCTCTGCATACCGACGGATCAGAAGATCTTCAGGACCGAAGGAGGACAATTCCAGCTTGACGCGCACCTACAGAACTCACACAACAGCGCGCTCAACGTTGTTGTTCAGGTCAGGAAGGTCCCGAAAGGTATACGGTAGCAAACGCGGCAACTGATAGCGGCGGATTTTAGACGAGCAGTGCATGAACGGTGGAATCCAGCTCTCTGGTGAGTGCTTCTGCGCTCCGGGTTACGGTGGACGTTACTGTGGTGTTCCGTTGAGCACAAAGAAGCGCGTTTTCATGGTAGGATATCCCTAAACTACTCTAAAATACCGTAATCATTGTGCCAGCTCCAGAAAAACGCCACGTCGCCCTACTCGGGGATTCCGCTCTCCTTCTACACCCTGATGCTCACTGATCCTCGCCACGACGACTCGACCTCCGACACCTGGTTCAGCACCGAACTCGACATCCAGTTGGAGGTACAATTCGCACGTTCGGTCGTTCCGCCATTTAATGTCAAATGCTGCAGGATGGCGCGCCCTTTGAACTCTTTTTGATTCTTATCCAAACGCACTCGTTCCCGGACAACACGACCGTCTTCCCGGGAATCCTGACCATCAATGATAAGCCGATCGAGGTCGACGCAGGCATGACGCAGCGCCCAACGCAAGGGACGCGCTTGAATTTGCGGGTCCTCTTCCCGGACGTCGAGAAGCGCGTTAACATTGAGTACTATGCGCGCAAGGTCACAAAGTAGACCGCGTGACAGGGATACGGTGGTTCTGGAGCTTGAATTGAAATAATAAACTTGATTTGATTGCAATAAACCTGAGTTTGCAACATTGCAGATACAGATGAGGGGGGAGTTTTCTCAGACGTCTGAGAACGATGTCGACGTCTGTCGTTCGTCTCCACGTGTTCGGTGCGGTTCTAGGAGTTTTCTCCCTGTTCGCAGATCCGCAAATTGCCGCCAACGCACCGCGCTCTCGATTGACCGCTGTCGCCGCGCTCTCGCTCGTCTCCGCGTGGTTGGCGCGCTCTCGCGCGACTGACGAGGTGCTGCTCGCCTCCTTCCTCTCCGACGGGGCCATCTGAATCACCAGAATCGCCAACTCAGTCATAATGCGCATCGTTAAATCGACAACGAAATTCATTAATTTTCGCCGATACGCGCGTTTCTGGACGCTCCAGGTCCAGCGCCTCTGCACCTGGAGCGCACTGTGCTCGAAGCCGCAGTCTCGTGTTCGCTCGCACTCCTCCGTTCAGGTCGCATTGCTTTCTTCTCTGCTGCTGTAGCTCAATGGCTGTCTCCTCCGCAGCCCGATTTATCGATTTTTCCTACTTTTTTAAGCCTTCAGAAACTGCAATTTCATTCTCTGCGCTATCGCGGAACGTTTCTTCGCCACGCATATCGATTAATTTTGTTGTGGACGCGCCCACACGTCCCGCCAAAACAAAACACATCGCGAGCCGATATTACCTGCCGTCCGTTGACCCAACGCGGCGGCGGAGATGCCCCACAGTGACGATTATTTAATTTTCTTTCTTCTCATTCCAGCATGGCACGCCGTCGTTCCCAGGCCCAGCGCCGCAGTTCCCCGTCGATCGGTTCGTCCGCGAATGAAGATTCCGCGGTCGCGAAGCTGCTGACGGAGGTCGCCGCGCTAAGAGAGAAGCATAAGGAGCTGGAAGCGAGGATTGTGCTCTTGGAAGGGGGGAAGACCCAGAAGAACGAGGTGAGAATTTTGTTTTTCTTCGCCTATTTTAATCGATTTTTCGAGTTTAGAAGCTTCAGGAAACCCCGAAACGCCGTAGCCCACAGCCTGGACCGTCGGGAATCGGCTCATCGAGTCGTAGAAATCAGCAGAAGCGCATCAGAAGCATTTCTTCGGATGACGAGTCGCCGGGGCTGAGACCCCGCAAGGTCGGGAAGCCTCCAGTGAGCACTGAAGACGACGATGACGTCGTTTTCGAGGTGGACTCGACTCCTGAGACTGAGAAAAAGAAGACGAATGTGAAGAAAGGCGCTCCGAAGAAGAAGGGCGAGGTGAATTACAAGGACTCCGGGTCGGCCTACGACGACGAGACGGACGCGTCCGACGCATCCGACGCGTCGGATGATGATTCGGAATTCAAAGCCAAACCGGACAGGGCAGCGCCGCCCAATGGACGCCGCAATGATGCTCGTCCGTCTAGACGATCGACCAGAAATCAAGTGAGTAAACTTCGAAAATTTGAAAAACGGGATTTGCTCTTTTTTGTGATCGGTTACAGGCCCGATCAAATTGATCATAACATCGTTGCTTGAGCTGCGCGATTGACCCAATTCATTTTCAGGTTGCAGTCTACATTCACTCCAAGAATCCCCGGCAGCTCGAGAAACTCGTCAACTCCGCCGACGGCACCGTGGTCAATGACCTCAGCTTCGCGACTCACTTCGTCGCTGACAAACTCGAAGAGTCGGTGGAGTTTGCATGCGCCGCCGCTATGCACATCCCGATGCTGCAATCAAAGTGGCTATCCGAAGGCAAAGCGCAGCTGAACAAGCAAACTTACTCCAAGTATCTGCTGCGCGACGAGAGACTCGAGGAGAAGCTCGGACTCAACATGGACATCCTGATGGAGGTTGACGTCTTCCCGTTCGTTGAGTTCACTTTCGCCGCTGAAACGAAGAAGAAGGAGGTGCAGAAGATGGTCGAGTGCTGCCAGGCGCGCTACGTCGAAGTGGCGAGTCTGCCGGCGGGAGGATTCCTGATTACCGAGAAGCCTCAAGCTGTGAAGGACAACAAGAAGATCCGTTGCATCACCTATGAGAAGTTTTTCCGGGCCGTGTGCAAGCAAAGTTTGAAAAGCCTGAAAGCCTAGATTAATTCCCGGTTCGTTTCCGAAAACCTGCACACGCGATTATTTATTTGCATTATTTAACTTATGTGAAAAATAAAAACGGTTACTCCGCTTTCTCAGCGGCCTGGCGCTCCTTCTTGCGAAGAGCCTTAGAACGGGTGACCACGCTCATCTTGGTGAGGAAGTGGTTGATCAGAGGTTGGGGGAGCAGGTCGCTGATCTCGGCCTGGATCTGGTGGGAAAAGCATCCGGTAGTTTCGGCGGCGTTGCCAATCGAGCGGACCGCTTCCTTGACAAACTGTGCGGGCGATGGAGTGAAGAAGTTGGTCTTCGAGACCTTGGACATCTTTGTGGCGACCAACATGGGGCAGATGGTTTGGATCGTGATGTTCTTGTTGCTGTACTCCATGCGCAAGATCTCCGAAAGCCAGCACACGTACTTCTAAATGAATCGAGTGTAAATTTGTAGTTTTTTCTTGCTTTTCTAGGCTAATCAATCTATCTTGAATAGTGCGTACAAATTTCAAGTAAAACCACCCAGAGCTCAAAAATCAACCAGAAAACAACAAACCTTGGTTGCCGAATAAACAGCCCACAAGCTCATTGGATTGTATGAGGCGGAAGAGGCGATGTTGATGATGATGCCAGAGTTCCTCTCGGACATTTTGGGGAGAACCGCAGCAGAGAGAACCGTCGGAGGAACGGTATTGATGACAGTGATATCGGTGACGCGCTTCAGACCTCCCTCGATCTTGTGCAGGACCTCTGGGTACTCGTAACTCAGTCCGACGTTGTTAACGAGGATGCCGATCTCGATCTTCTCAAACTCTTCGACGAGCTTCTTCTCGTAGTCGGCGATCGCGGGGTTCGTAAAGTCGTAGGCGATCGTCTTCACCTCAACCTTCGCTTCCTCTTCAATCTCCTTCTTCACCGCGTCGAGCTTGCTTTGAGTGCGGGAGATCAAAAGGATCTTGAAACCCTTGCGGGCGAGCTCCTTCGCATAGGCGAGGCCGATGCCATCAGTGCTGCCGGTGACAACTAAAAATCAACTTTTAGTAAAAGTCCACCGTACAGTGACAATTTACCTGCCCACTCTCCACCAGCCGCCTTCTTCAGATCGATCGGTGCGGCGATCATATACGGGTACACCACGTTGGAAACGGCTTTAAAGAGGCGATAGCCAATGAAGGCCAAAGCGGCCCAGCCGAGCGCGATCACAGGGCACATGCAGCAACCCATCTTTGTCTGTAAAAAGAGGAAATAACGATTGGAAGAAAGAATTGTCTAAAGCAATCGCGTAGTGTCTTATCAGAACGAGAGTGACATGGGGTGATGATGATGGCATTGAAGAACTGACAGAGAAGAACGTTCTATTCTTCGCACCATCACCCCACACGAAAGAGCGGCGAGCAAATAGCGCTACAACGAACAACCCACAACTGCAGAGAGGCGTGTGCACGCATACGAGAAAGGAAGAAAATACAACGCACAAACAACAAGACGGCTCTTCGATTGGAAACCGTGAGCTTCCACGAGGCGTCTTCGGGTTAACATGGCTCATAAAAATTTAACAATAAACAAGTCGTGAAGCAACCAAATACAGGAAAGTGACAAGTCAGCAAAATAATTTATCACACCGTACACATTAACATGCATATTTACACAAAGGACTTCTCAGTCCACATCCATATTGTCCTCGCTGGTCTTGTTGCGCTTCGCCTCAGGTTCCTTGATCGAAGACTCTGTGGTTTCCTCAGCGTCCGCTTCACGGTTGATGTGCGCGTCGATCTCGACGGCTAAAGTCAAGCAATGAAACCCAAGTTAAACAACTGCCAACATACAAGTCATTTCCACGTCGGCCGGCGTTTCCTTCTTTTCGTCAGTAGGGCCTCCGCCCTGTTGTTCTTCAGTCAATTGTTTGGCAAACTCGAGGAGATTTCCGGACGCTGCGGCTTGACGCACCTTTTCGCCACAGCCAAACTGTTGCAGAACAGGGGCCATCTGACCGGTTTGAAGCGCGTTGCCAAAGATCGATGTTGCAGAATGAAACTGCGGGGTGGAGATTGTTTTGCCCAATTCTTCAGTATTAGCTTGAACAGTTCCATCGTTTGGCAAGTGCGGTACAAGACGATCTTCGTTCTTCTTGACGACATCGCTGATGTTGGCTGACTTCAAAACTTCGGTCAGATCAGTCTGAGGTGTTTTCGATTGACCGGCACTGGAGTCTCCTTCAGATTCCGTTGTATCAATGGAGTTGAGGATGGCTTGCAGATCAGATAACTGCACTGCTCCGGTTCCTCCGGACTGACGGCGGCGTCCGGCCACAACGGTAGTGGAAGTCGGCGTGACGGTCGAGTCCGCGGCAGTAGTGCTGTTGCCTCCAAGAGCGGACGAAATCAATGCGTCTGTCGAGGAACTACCTGTTCCATTCGAGTTCATTAGGGACAACAGCTGCATCAGTTGACTTTGGTCCAAGTTGTTCAAGGCACCCATATCGTCGTTTCCGTTTCCGAGAGCCGATGATAAGCTGGCGGCAATACCTCCTGCACGCTCCGCTGTGCCTCCACGTCCACTGGTACGGCTGGTAGGTGGCTTGTTCAGGACATCGTTGACCTTCTTAAGAAGTTCGTCGTCCTTATCTCCGTTGTTGTCTTGCATCCAGAACAACCGGCGGTCGTTGTTGCTGCTGAACTTCAGCATGAACATGCGGCCATCCTTGCACTCCTTGACCTTCAGAAACTCGGTGTCACCAGGGAAGATGATCAGATCCTATATTCACCAGCTATACATCACAGAAAATCGCAGCCTCGACTTACATCAACAACCTCATTGCTTTCACGGTTCTTCCAGCAGAAGTGGACGAGTTGATCGTTGGACTGCTTGACGAAGACGAGTCCCTTCGCCTTTTCCGAGACGACTTTACGCTTTTCGGGGGTGGTTCCGGGTTCCAGTGTGGCCCTTCCGGCTTTGAACTCCACTAGATGGCCGTTGGCGGGAGCCGCGCGGGTCGAGGTTGAGAAGAGCGCCATATCTGAAAAAAAGCGCCAATGTCAACACCCTATACTGCAATTCGAGGTAGAGAAAACATGAAGTATGCTTGGAATGCACTTAATATAACAGCAAATTCCGAGTTTCACGACATGACGGTTTCGCAAATCGAAAAGCGCGCAAAACTGAAAATCGCCTAGCAAATCGCACCAATAACAGCCGTCTACCCAACAAAACAACGCAATTCGACTACCAACGAACACGAAGCGCATAATACAAACAAACTTCCAGGCATCACGACATTTGAAACAACGTGGCGCTTCCGCAAAACCTCGCAGTGCGATCATAACTGAAATTCGCCAATCAAATCAACAGCCAACCGTCTGGTTTGCACCAGTGGCGCTCGCTCGCTTTCGTCATCAAATTTTCAAATTGTCTCGACACGAAACGACCAATAATTCCCGAATCGTCGTCAATGAGACCGACGAACAAACCAACGAACTACAGCTGGCACGTGGCCATAGAAAAACCGTTTTTTGATGGACTTTTCGCTGTTTTTGACTCGATTAACTTGTCGCAGTGCTGTGCAGGGTTCTTCAGCGCGTCGGTAAACAATAATCGCGTGTTTGAATGACGTAGAAACTCGTGGAAAATTGAATCCCAAATCCAAACTGAAAACGCACTGCTTACGACTCGTCCTGTGATTTCGTTGTTTTTCGCGTCGATTTTGGGCTCAGATCCGTGTATTCCATTGTGTGCCAGAGCGAGCGAACGAGAATAAAACGGCAGAGAATCACGGTTGACATTGATTTTGTCCCAAATCTTTGTTTTTCATTTTTCTGCATTTCGAGAACTGCACGCTTGATTTTTGGGTTTGACGCTCTTCGATTGTTCATTCTTAAGCGAAGCTACTTGCTACTATCAGTTCAGATATGTGATTCCTTCTCATTGCAGACTCTTCTATCCGGGATGCAGCGTGTGAAGCCGCTCTGCTCTCTCGTCTTACAACCGACGTTGTCAATGTGTAAGTTTTCACCATCCTCCATCCATCACACGTTTCCCTTCTTCATTTTAGACCGTGGCAATGCCTATCGCGCTTCGATCGGCAAGATCTCCAGATCGCAGTATTTGCTACGATATAATGCAACCGTGATGCGTCCGGACGGTTCAACCATCGAAGCTCGTTTCCCGGAGCCCCGCGACCTCGTTCAGTTGGCCGTTGATCTTCAGTCGCTCAGCGAGGACGAACGTCGCCAGAGACTGGCTGCTCGTAAGCCAAAGACTAGGAAGATTCAGCAAGAAGTTATCGATGATAATTTTGATATTGATGAGTATGCGAACCTGTGGGGCAAGACAGCAGCGCCTGCCTAACTTGTTGATGTTTTGTTCCGTTATTAGCAGAAAAAATCTCTTACATGCGCGCGAATGTCCTATTCCTCGTACTATCGAGTTTCACTACTTGAATTGAGGTTGTTGCTGGTGATGTGTGTGTAGCAGTCATGCTTAAGGAATCTGTTTGCAATGTCGACGGATCCAAAGTATTCCATTCTGCTGCCGACCTACAACGAACGACAGAATTTGCCTATTTGCATCTGGCTGATCGAGAAGTATCTCTCGACGCTGGACTGTTCCTATGAGGTGAGTCTTTCCAGTCCTACGAAGGGTTAAAAACGAAGCGGCGCTTCCAGGTAATTGTGATAGACGACAACAGTCCTGATGGCACTCTCGACGTCGCCAAAGCTCTTCAAAAAGAGTACGGAGATGAGAAAATTGTACTGCGACCTCGAGCCGGTAAACTGGGCCTTGGAACGGCGTACATTCATGGACTGAAGTCAGCTCGCGGAGAGTTTATCATTTTGATGGACGCCGATCTGTCCCATCATCCGAAGTTTATTCCTCAAATGATCGCTCTGCAGAAGAGCTTTAATGTAAACTTGTGCCCATCTTTCGTTCTTTACTAGTTCTGTTCTAGTATGACATCGTTACTGGAACGCGCTATGCCCCCGGTGGTGGAGTTTCCGGCTGGAATTTGAAGCGTAAGGTTATCAGCAGAGGAGCCAATTTCCTCGCCCAGGTAACAAACGAGTAAACGAGAGTTTTGTTACTAATTGTGCTTGTCCGTTTAGTTCTTGCTTCAACCGGGCGTCTCGGACCTGACCGGCTCCTTCCGTCTCTATCGCCGTGAAGTGCTGGCCAAGCTGATCGCCGAATCGGTCTCCAAGGGCTATGTCTTCCAGATGGAGATGATGTTCCGCGCAAGAAGGAACAACTTTACCATTGGCGAGGTGCCTATAACGTTCGTAGATCGATTCTACGGCGAGTCGAAACTGGGAAATCAGGAAATTGTTGACTATGTTAAGGGCCTTTTGTATCTCTTCACTGTTTAGCTCGCTCAGGTCGTGTTATTTTTGTGATATTAATTATTTAAGAGGGTATAATTAACGTTGCCTAGAATCAATCATTCATTAAATATATTAGGAGTTTAGGTGTTGCTGAGGAGCAATTTTCACTCGTTTTTTTTATCGTGAGAACCAATCAACAAACGCTTGGGCATCGATTTCGGCATGTCGTTCTCCCTAATTAATCATTCTGTCGCTCATCATCTCCACCCATCAATCGGTAATTGTGTCCCCGCTCGCTCGCGACAGGTGCCGCTGCTCGTCGCGCGACATTCTCACTTTCAAAAAGGCGATTTCCCCCCAACGCTCGCCCACCCACCCCATCTTCTAGTAATTGCTCTTTGTCCACATAAGTGCAGAGCACTGGGGAACTACGACCAACTACTTTTACCGCTGTTTATCGCGTTTATTCTCGTCGTCGTTGTTTTGCACCACATGAAATCGATATCCGTTCGCGTTGCTGTTGGTCTTGAGGATCAGTTGCGCAACAGCAGCAAAGTGACCTCTCCTCTTCGTGGTGGTGAGGACTGTGTGTGTGGTCGCGCCTCCTGGCCAGATGTCCCCCTGCGCGCGCGAGTCTATTGTGGCTCACAGAGGGCGAGAGAGAGACTCTTAACAGCGTGTGCGATGGTCACTTGAGTTTCGCACTTTGCGACCCAAACATTAGCACCGGAGACGGTGGACGACGACGTCCTTGGCGTATGTAGATTGTTATCTGGGATGACAGATGTTGCGGAATTTGAAAATCGAAGGGAAAGTGCGTTTGGAGGCGAGAAAGTGACGATTTTGAGCAAAAAAAAATTGATTGACGTTTTTTTTATTTTTGTCTCGATGTCTAGACAAGATCCCTAGACGTGTCTCGACACCCATATACTTGTCTAGAGATCCATATCTAGACAGCCCGATACTTCTCTAGACATCCTTAGACGTGTCTAGACATCCAAACCGCTCTAAAGCAGCCAGATTTAAACCGACGACCTCTCGCGTCTCAATCCACGCATCCACCACACAGCCGTCTAGTCTGGTTCTACGAATAAATTACACTTGTCAGCGAGTGTTTACGTAGCAGCGATCGGTCGCGCGATCTCCGCCTGCAACCCTAATAATTACCCATCCGTCGACGATCGTTCGAATTTGGAGGGAAACGCGCGCGCGCGCCTTTGTGCTCAAAGTCTCCGCGTTGGCTTCAGGCCAAATCGCGCGCGCTCGTCTTCGCCCTCCCGGCGGGCGCTCCCACTTGCACCCTGGACGCGCGGGCGGTTGTCAACTTGTGGGAAGTGATTTGTATCGATCTCCTCTCCAGGCGACAGATTCATCGATCCTCATTTCGTCCTCTGTCTCCTCTGTCTGTGTGTGTGGGGGTTAAGCGTGAAACTACCGTAATCCGCGTTGGTCACGCTCAAGCGACCAAATTCAAACGATTACGAAAGAAGCAATCTGCATAACGCGATTTGAACTTTGGAGGCAGCTGCTCGGCCACCTGCCGGCGATATTATCACATTAGCCGACATGACCATGCATGGCGAGATGGCCGAGTGGTCTAAGGCGCTGGTTTTAGGCACCAGTCTCCCCGGAGGCGTGGGTTCGAATCCCACTCTCGTCAAGCATTTTGTTTTAGGCCAAAATCACCAAAACAATCTTTTATTTTGCTTTAATCCGCTCAAAAACGATTCATTCTTGTTGTTTGGTACTGGAAAACGATGAAAAACGCCAAAAGAAAAAATTTTGACGAGAGTGGGATTCGAACCCACGCCTCCGAAGAGACTGGTGCCTTAAACCAGCGCCTTAGACCGCTCGGCCATCTCGCCACTGTCTATTATCGCCCTACAAATCGCCTATATCCGGCTCTTTTGCGTCATTACCGTCAAACAGTCTCTGTTAGCCTCTGTGTGTCCTCCTCACTCCGCGATGACCAAACCAAGCGAGTAGTGAGCGCATCCGCTTCGTTTGCTAATCGATAATCGCGGCGCGCGACCGACCGACCGATTGGGTCATCCTCTCCTCGCTACCTCCACTGAACTCTGCGACGCAGGCATAACACCACCGTGGATCGCGAGCCTCGCGCGTGCCCTCTGACCTCTCGCTCGCATCGGCGATCAACTTGCGCGCGCGTCTTTCCTTTTTTTTGTTGTTTTTCTTGGATTGTTGTAGTTTTGTGACTGTGGGGCACTAGGAATTCGTGCGTGTGGTCCGGCGTTTCGATGAATACGGTATGTGTTGGTCGGAACCTTTGAATTGAACTAAATCCACACTGTTTCTGCTATTAAACCTTTCAAAGTGCAAAAACGGTCACCGGCGGCGCACCAGACAGACAACCACATTCCCAGACAGACGCAACCAGACGGTCTGCAAGATTTTATTTCGAATTGTCTCTAGTGTCTGAAAGTTTGCTGTCTGATTTTTGAAAAGTGCAAGTATGCAATGCTGGCGTGTCTATCCTTGTCTGCAGACAGACAAACACCTTTCCCAGACCGACTTGACCAGACGGTCTGAACGATTTTATATCGAATGAACATATTTCGTCTTTGCTGTCTGAAATTTGAATATTTCAAGTCTCGTCTGACATGTCTATTCATTCCTCCTGCTCATGCTGCTGCTTTTCGCACATTTCGACTCCTATTCTCCCTTTCACACCTCGCGTCATCGTGTCACTCCTTTCTCGCTCGCTTCATCCACTGAAATGTTCCAGACCGCTGCGAGATGAAGTACAATCCACACCACCCGCCCTTCAATCCGAACCAGCCACCCTTCAAGTTCAACCCGAACAGTCCATCCAACTCCTCCAACAACAGTCCTTCCAGTCGCCCTCCGCCCTCCTTCCAACAATTCCAGCAGCAGCATCGCGCTGGCGCCGGAGCTCCGTCATGGAACGACCATCCACCGTGGAAACCCGATCCAGACGCCTACACGCCGCAGGGCGCCGCGAATTTCGGGCAGACGGCCAATTGGGTGCACGGACAGATGTACGGTAGCTCGGCAGCGCTGCCCAGCTACCACGGTGGCTCGGCGGCGCCGTCGGTAGTCACGAATCTCTCGTTCAACGGCACCGAATTCGACGACAATCGGAGCACCATTTCCACAATGTCCTACTGCAATCCGGGGCAATTCTCGTCGAGTACCTCGACTTACGGAGGCGAGGAAACGAGCGAGGGCCAGATTGGCCCCGAGAAACTGTTGGAAAATGCGCGTCTATTGATCAAGTTCATGAGCGACGACGACGCGGGCGTTCAGGCGAGGGCAAAAACCAATTTTATCAAATGCATGAGCCGGAAGGCCGGCGACAGTAAGATGCCGCTCCTGGACCGTCTGGACGATAGCGAGAAGAAGAGCTGTTTTGAGGTGCTTCTGAAGGATATTCAATTGAACACGGGAAAGATGCGCGAGTGCGGCAGCGAGGAGGCGAAGAATAACGTGCGTCAGGTAATTTTAAAGAATTTTAAAGATTTTATGTTTTTTAGCTAAGACAGATCTGAGGTCTTGTTCGTCTTGTTGAGAGCTCTTGAATGAGTGGTCACATTCCATGAAAGTTCGTTGAATTACGGTAGTTTTGAGAAAAAATAAAAATTTCGTCGTAAGACCTAAAATATGAAAATTCGACTTTTTTGCTTGAAAAATTGAGTGAACCAGCTTGTTCGTTTCGTTGAGAGCTCTTGAATGATGGTCACACTTTATGAAAGTTAGTTAAATTACGGTAGTTTTGACAAAAAATAAAAATTTCGTCGTAAGACCTAAATTATGAAAATTCAACTTTTTTGCTTGAAAAAATCGAGTGGACCTGTTTCAGTCCGAGTTTAACATTCCACAAAACTCTTCTAAATCCTTTGTTTCAGAGCAACTTGTCCACATTCCACATCCTTCACTACATCACCACGATGATGCCGCGGTTCAAACGCGTCTTCTGCACGCATGTGAACGAAACGCAGGGCAGAGCGTTGCATACCGTATTCTTTGCGATTCCCAACTACAAAATCGACGGCAACAGACGCGTCGAGTTGGATCCGGTTGACATCAATCTCCTCACTCGCGTCTTCCTCATCATCCACTCGGCGTTCGAGGAACGCGTGCTGGGAACCCACTGCAGGAAATGCCTCCGGCACACGGACGTGATCGAGCGGTTCATGAAGGTGCTCGCTGTTGCGTCCACCAGTAAAAGTAGTCCGAAGATCATTCGTCTCAAGCGCGCGATCGTTTCGTGTCTCACGCATCTTCTAAAAGTGGTAAGTTCGGCCACACAAGAAGCCCATTTAATTGACCCTCTCTTCAGCAACCCTCCGCCGACCCTCAACGCCTCGATCTGGCTCGTCAGCTGTTGACAGTCGCCGTAAACAACCGAATAATCGAAATTCTGCTCGAGAGCCTCGAATGCGACCTTGTGGGACTGAGTCAGCAGCGCGACGTCGGCAAACATCAGGCGGCGATGATCAAGAATTTGGCGCTGATTCTGAAATTTGCGAAATCGTTGAACGCAACTGAAGAGAAGTGGACGCTGCTGGCGGCGGAGATCTACAGGAGGTTCCTGGGCAACGGCGGATTCACAGTACGTCGTTTTGGGTCTCGAAACGACAATTTTTCGCTTCGCATTTCAGAAAGTTTCAAAACTGGTCGTCTCGCACGTGTCGGAAATCAACGAAGCGGCGCTCAACTGCCTCTGCATGTCCGGCCATCGACGCGAACTGCTGACCGCCGACCTGCGGGAGCCGTGCGCTCATCTCCTACGCCTCGTCGGCCAACTCTCAAAGGCGCCAACGCAGCAGCAAACCGAGCTGAATCTTCTCAAAAAGTGCACCCTGGTGCTGAGCCGCGCGATGACTGCGCTGGCGCAGATCGCCCCGACCGTCCGCGAGCAACTCAGCGCACCGGGCACGCCGACCACGCTGCTGAACGTGATCGAGCGCGAGCAACGCGTTCGCAACGACGACGTCATCGAGAGCGCGTTGATCATTCTCATGCACCTGCTCAATCCGGGCAATCGTGCCAGGACCGCTGTCAGCGCGGAGATTGTTGGAGTCGGCGCCCGCGTTCTCCTCGATCAGCTGAGTTTCGCGGAGGTCGCGAACAAGAAGCGCGCGGTGGAGATTCTCAATCGTCTTGACAACGTCGCGAGCATCGAGAAGACGCTCAGTAGCGACGGCACGCACAGCTTCTCCAGTGCGCTGTACTACGGTATCGACAAGTACATTGGCAGCAGCAGCGAGAGGAGTGCGCCACTGCACGAGCAGGAGATTCAGTTTCTCTGCGGCGCGTACAAACTCCTGCGGACCTTTTGTCAGGATTTCCTCTTTGCGAGCGCGTTCGTCAAGGATTACATACAGTAAGTCGTATACGGTAGTTTCTGTCTCAAGCTCCGAACCGCTCAATAAGCCCACAATTCCACAATTCTCGTCGTTTCAGGAAGAAGAACATCATTCTACATTTTACAAAATGCACCAGCGTGTCGCTTGCGCTCGCAATCGTCGAATTTGCGCTCGTAATCGGCGAGAGGGAGCCGCTGGTATTCGATGCTCTAAAAACAGACCCTGAATTCCAGCGACTGTTGAAGGAGAAGGCGAATTTGCAGAGCGAACTCGGTAAGCGCGGAGGTTACGGTAGTGGTAGCTGAAATTACGGTATTCCAGGTGTGAAATGCAAAAAACTCGGGATGGTGCAGTCGTTAGTGGACAATGTGAACTTGCAGCGTGACCTAGCAACGGTAGGATTATGGTAGTCGGTTACGGTATTTACGCGGTGTGATTTCAGGCAATGACGGGTGAGGTCGACGGCTTTTATTATTCGTAGGATATGTAGATAGTTGACGCTTTAGATTGTTTGCTCAAAAGAATAAAAGACAATTTATCGAGAATACCGTAGTCGAACAGCAAACTGAAACTACAGACTGCGATGTACATATATAGATATTGTTGATGAGAGAGCGCAGTGGCAAGATGGCCGAGCGGTCTAAGGCGCTGCTTTAAGGCACCAGTATCTTCGGAGGTGTGGGTTCGAATCCTACTCTCGTCAAAGAGTTTTTTTTTTTTGAAACAGACGCAAAGCGATGCTGAGAATCCCATTTAAACGCCGCTAAATTCCAAAGATTCCGACGATTCCGACGATGAATTCCGTTCCGATGAAGTTTTGCGACGCCGTCGTATCAGCTCTTCGCAAAATCCCTCGATTTGACGAAACAAACGCGCCGAATTCCTCTCTCTGGGAAAGAGTCTTCACAGACCATAAAGTTAATCGCATAAGCTTGATATTTACCATTTACTATATGGACAGAAGATTGTTCTATAGCCTTCGTTGTATCGGAAGAACCGGAAGTGACCTGCCTTGCTTCGATCTCCGAGAACTTTGCAAAGTGAGAGGAAAGTATGTGCGCCTTGATGTTTTCGCGATTAAAAGCAACGAGCGTAGAGGGAACGAAACAACGCCGAATCACCTAAGAAGCGAATTGCATGTTTTTCGTCCTTTCTTTGATCCGTTGCTCGTGATTAATGAGATGAATGCGCCGAAAGAGGCGCTCGTCGACATCTTGTCGGTTTTCAGTTCTACGCCATTTTATTCAATTATCGTCGTGAAATACAACGAAGCGTTTGAAGACTTTCTGAGGAAGCAGATCAATCTGGACACTCTGCAGCAGTTTTACTACGTTTCTCCATCGCAACCTCTGATCGCGCTGAAAGGCGAATTTAAAAAGATACGGGAAGAGACACGGACATCGCTCCAAGAAACTCTCAGCTATTTTGATGTCTGATCTGATCTATTTTGGAAATAAAGATGTCAGAAATGTCAAAAATATTTCAAGTCCGAATCTAAAAAACAAATGGGCGTGACCGATCTCTAAAATTAATACCCCAACCCTATGTATAAAATTCCCAAATCCACCTCTTTCCATAGCAAACAATTTTGCTCGAGGATCCGACCCTCGAGACCGCTCGATAGCGGATTTGGTTACGTCCAGATGGACCAAAAATCATCAGGCATCGCCCGCCTGGTACTCTGAAACGATAAAAACGTGATTATTTAGGTCTATTACGCGACGCGGAGCATATTTAGCAGAAACGAAAATAGCAGCGAAAGCGACTGTCACATTTGAATTTCATAATCAAGACGCATCAGGAGAATTCATGCGTCGAATCCGTATGATTGTACGGAAAGGCAAAGCAACAAGCCACTATATATTGCGATCGTCACAAAAAGACCTAAAACCAGCCCAAGCAATGCAAAGCGATGCTGTGAATCCCATTTAGACTCCGCTAAATTCCAAAGAATCCGACGATTCCGACGATGAATTCCGTTCCGATGAAGTTTTGCGACGCCGTCGTATCAGCACTTCGCAAAATCCCTCGATTTGACGAAACGAACGCCCTGAATTCCTATCATTGGGAGAGAGTCTTCGCAGACCATACAGTTAATCGCTTAACGTTCATGTTTACCGTTTACTTCATGGAGGGAGAATGGTTCTATAGCCTTCGTTGTTGCGAAAGAACCCCAAGTGAGCTGCCTTCCACCAATTTCCGGGAAGTTTGCAAAGCAAGGGGAAAGTATGTGCGCCTTGGTGCTCTTAGGGTTTTAAACGAGCGTAGAGGGTGCAACATAACGCTGAATGCGCTGAGACGCGAATGGTATGTTTTGCGCCCTTTTCTCGATCCGTTTCTCATGATTTTTACGATGAATGCACCGAAAGAGGAGCTTGTCGATCTCTTTTCGATTTTCAGTTCTACGCCATTTTACGCGATTCTCGTCTCGACTTACAACGAAGCGTTTGAAGACTTTCTGAGGAAGCAGATCAATCTGGACACTTTGCAGCAGTTTCAATTCGTTACTCCATCGCAGCCTCTGATCGAGCTGAAACGCGATTTTGAAACGATTAAACGAACGAAAGGTCGTCCCGAGAATGAAGCTCTCTGAAGAGGAGGAAAGCGGCGCTAATGGCCAGCTGAACTCAACTCATTCCACACGTTTCTAATGCGTATTTCGATTGTAAATTCTTCACATACGATGACTTGAAACACAATATCACACATCGCCTGAACTATCTTCCTTCACTTTGCTTCTCAATACCGTAATCTTCAAGTTTCCACCTTCGCACTTGGCTAACAACTCGGAAAACCGCTCATTTGTCTCCACTTTGATCTCGTTGACCTGCAATCGATTCATTTAGACTCTATAGATGAGATGATCAAAGCTACTTACGTGAGTGATTTGATCGTCGACCTTCAGCGCGCCTTCAGCAGGCGACTTCTCCTTCACTTGGGCGATTTTGAGGTTGTCGTCGGCCGCGATTCCCAGTTTCTCGTTTTCCTTCAGCTTCAATTCCACCGCCACCGTCTCCTTCAGCCAGTTCTTCCTTTCGAACGACCGTGAATTGCGGCTCTTTCCCCGCAAAGTCCTTCCAGAGCGACAGAAAGTCCTTGTTTGAGTCCATTTTGAGGCCATTGAGCTGAAATCACGTTGAAAATCATTGATGAACGCTCTGCTTACATGAGTGACGAGATCGCCGACCTGAACGACGCCATCTGCGCTCGAATCCTTCTCTATTCGCTCTACGATCAGCTTCGCCGAGAGCCGAATCCCGAGTTTCCTGTCCTCATTGAGTTTGACCTTCAGGTTCAGAGTCTTCTTCACGAATCCCTCATCTTCGCTCTCGTCCGGCAACTTCGCCTTCGTTTTCTCATTGTTGACCTCGTCGCTGTCGGGAGATTTCACTGCCGCGGTCGATTCCTCGTTCTTCGAAGATTCGCCGCCCGTCGTGCGCATCACAGTGAACTTGTGCCGCAGTGTTTCGCCCTTGTTCTTCTCCCAGTACTTGTTAAAGTCCTTCACGCTCTCCATGCGTACAGAGTTCACCTAGAAAACATGGTCAGCAACCCGAAAAGCGCCAGAACGCCGCCTACGTGCGTGATTCGATCGCCGATCTTGAAGATTCTGTCGCCCGGAGATCCAGCGGCGACTCCCTTCACTCGCAGGTCTCTCTTCAGATGCAGACCGAGGTATCTGTCTTCGTTTAGGATCACGTTCAGGTCCATCTTTGTCGTTTGTTCCTCGGTGGACTTCTCGACTGCCTTGGCGCGAAGAATCGTGAGGATCAGGGATTTGTTCTCCTCCTTTGGTGTTGATTTCCACAAACTGGCGATATCCTTCGTTGATTTCACTTGCTTCTTATCAAACTGAATTAAATTAAGCTTCAAAAGCTTCATTTCACGGACTTACATGAGTGATGACGTCTCCTGAGAGCAGCATTCCGTCGGCGATGCTCCCTTTCTGCACGTCCTTCACGCACATCTCCTTGGAAACGCTGAATCCGAGCTTCTCCTCGCCTTTTCGAAGTTGTAATGCAACGTTCTGGGTCTGCAATTCCGAGATTTCGCCCTTCGCTTTCAAGACTTCAACTGGAACGTTCGATTCGCCGCTTTTCTTCGCTTTTCCGAACAGAAACTGAAGATGCATCGGGCTCAGGAGGCTCTTCCCGTCAAACTGAAAGATTGCGCAGTCAGTAGCGCTCCTCTCTGCTTCGCATCCTACCGTAACAAGCGTGTCCCCAACCGCCACGTCGCAGTCCTTCGTCTTCGTTGCAACCAAGTTTCGATCCACTTCGATTTCGCACTTCGTCGCGTCGATTTTCAGCTTCGTGCGCTTCTTCTCCGCTTCAACGCTGATCGAACTAATGGTTGACGACACCGTTTTGGTGCTTTTCAAACTTTTCACGCTTTTCAGCGATTTCTGGCTCTTCAGCGCCTCCTTCCGCTCGATGACAAACTCCAGCGGCTTCCCTTTGTTCCCCAACTTTACCAGCTTCTGGAACGTTCCGATGTCGGTGACCGGATGCTGATTGACCTGAAACGGCAAGCACATGAGAGAATACACGCGAAGGCGGAGGTTGATACCAGAAGGAAACGGTCGCCGACGAGAATCTTCCCCTCGCAGGGGCTTTTCCCCTTGTAGCCGATGACGGTGAGTGTCCGCTTCTCGACCGTTAGACCCAGCGGCTGTCCGCCGACCAGTGCGATCTTCACAGTGACCTCGGGCATTGCTTCCACACGCGTTTCTCTCGAGCACAGCAACACTTTACACGACAAACAGCCGCTCGCGAATTTCGCAAGAATCCAAGTGATTCTGCGTGATCCGTGCATCGTTGATGTACTTGAATGTCTAGACAGCAATTCAAGATCAGCTGTCTGAGCTGCGTATATTCATGTCTGTGTTCTGACCTGATTGCGGTGAATACTCTCTTTGTTAGCTCATCCAGTGCGCTGGACTACGGTATTATCAGACGGATGTGCTTTTTTCAATTCGTTTGCCCAAAGGAAAACTTGCAAATAACTCCGGACGTCCAATTGAGACATCCAAGCGCTTTCTACTGCGGAAGCAGCTTCAATTGGAAGTCAACTTTGATTGATGCGTGATGCATTGTTTGTTTGGAACGACGACGGCGTCCTCAGATGTGAAATTGATAGTTTCATCGATTGCAAAGTCCAAAACGTCAATTTCCAAATGTTTTAGCAGAGTTTGGCGGACGATTTTCAACGTCGAGCTCGAGGATCGGTCTGTCGAACACGATTTTTGCGATTTTCGAGGTTTTACGACGATTTCCGATCATGAATAGCAAATTCCATGTTTTTCTGTGTTTTTGTCGCCATTTTCAAGCGCCAGTTGTGTTTTTCCCACGCTTCGGAAGCAATTCGAGCTCTGCAAACAAGAATCAAGCATCAGAAGCTCCCCTAAAACTGATAATTTCGCTTTCTGGACTTGATTGTGTGGCGCTCGTTCAATTGCCATGTTTACGGTGATTTTCAGGTCGAATAGCATTCGAATCAACGCGTTTCCGAGCAAATCAGTCCCAGGGAACAAGATGGAAGCATCAAAACTTCCTCAAAACCTCCAAAATCCACATTTCAGAAGCTGCACGCTGGTTGCTCACCGGCTGACTCAGTCGTTTCGAAACAACCAATATATCCCGAATCGTCTCCGCAGCGAATGACCCATGAACCAACACGGCCGGGGCTGGCAATAGTCTCCTTCCTTCCTCTCCTCCGACCATAATTTATCTTTCCACCATCCACACTGGGCGTCCTTCCACAGAGCACAACCGGCGGGCGTCCTCCGGCGCTCGCTATACAGCACAGCCTGCCTGCTACGTGCATCGTCCGCATTCCGAGCGTATTTTGTGTCTGCAAGAGTAGTGCGAACGAGAGGAGCGTGGCGCCCACCGATCGCTGGCTTCCGCGGTCGTCTTATTAGGCGGCGAGAACGTGTGGCGGTGATGAGTAATTGGGAGAGCGGAGAGTTGCGATGTTGGGGAATGCGCGATCGACTGTTTGGTGGCGATTTTTCGTGTTTTCGGCTATGAAACGCGTGGATTTTGGCTGTTTTTGGCGTTTTCAGGGCTGTTCGATCTTGGCGATGGTCAGTGCCGTGGTCAGGAAACCGCAATTTGCTGAAAAATGGTTTTTTTGTTGATCTCTGTCCAAAAGTGCGATTTTTTCAATCCAAAAATTGATATTTAGGGGTATTTGACCACGCTGTGGGCTGTTTTCGGAGTAGCGAATGCCTTGCATCGTGTATTTATCCCATTTTTCGCGTGTTTGCTGTGTTAGAGCGGAGATGGGACGTATTTGCTGCTATTTATTAAGTGAATAAGACCCCCATTTTGTTGTTGTTGTGACAGGAAGGGCATCGGAGACCTAATTTGATGTTTTTGTTGAAAATAGCGATGTTTTTTCACGAAATATAGTGAGTTTGCCGTCAGTCTGGAATGTTTTGACTGTTTTTGACCTCTTGACGCGTTTCTGGGGCCTTCAGAAGAGTAGAACGGTCGAAAATATGGCTGCAAGATAGCTGGTAACTTAGTTATTCAGTCACAAAGGCCGAATTTAGGCACTTTTTGACAGCTGATTGCGAAATCTATTTGCGTGCAAGAACGGCGCGTTTTCGCCGAAAAAATGTCGATTTATTGACGAAACCAGCTGGTTTTTATGGAGTCCTGCCGCTGCCCTATTGGGGTTTGATTATCAGCCAGATAATCCGAGGTTTTGGTGGGAAATGTGGGGCTGTTGTGGAGTGATGGAGAGGGACGGATTGAGGGACTTTTAACGAGCTTTTTTGGTTAACGTCGTTAAAATTGCGGAAGTGGGGGAATCTTTGGATTCAGTAGTTCCGATGTAGCGCGTTCTCGGTGAGTATTGCGGCGTGCGAGAGGTGATTTTTGGGTTTTTTATTATATTTCTAGTTGTTTTGCTCAAATTACAGTTGTTGTCGCGATAGGGTTGATGATAATCAGGCCGATAATCGTTGTGGTTGATGATGAGTAATCGTGGTGGTCGGCAAAGGTCGACTAAATGACGTTATGGTGTGGAATGTGTGATTACACTCGCGAATTCTTTAGTTTTCGGCGTCCTGTGCTATTTACTTGAATACTTTATTGGTGTATTCGGAAATGAAGCTTCAAATCGCGTCATTGACCGAAGTTTAAGTTTATGCTATTTTGTACAAAATCCGCTCATTTTCGATCGCCAGACGACTAATTTCCCAAATTGCCTTGTTTTGTTCGCGTTAAATTGTCAATATTTTTTGTTTTTGAACAAATCAACCTCTATTTTTTTCGAAAGTACTATATCATCAGTTGGTTTAGGTCTGTTTTTCAAACGAATTGGCGAGCGGAAAAGCGTCGTTTTGTTGTCATCGGAAGCTGCGCTCATTTGAGAGGGTATCCTCTGCCGGCTTTGTTCTCGAAATCAATAGAACAAACAGAACGGCGTTTTGTAGTTGCGCAGCTGCTAGGCAAACACCGCGTTTCGTTGTTCCAATTTGCGCTCGAAACAGGTAGATAAGACTTAATCCCGAGGAGTTTCCGCACGCGCTGAATGACGATTGTCGACCACCGGAGAGAAGCGGTCCAGCAGTGAGTGGGAAGCAGCTGCCAGCTTGTTTACTCGAAAGCGTGCTAATAGTTAACCTGTTGATTGATGTGACAACGTGTTTTCTTGTTTTAGGCAATGTCAACACTCTTAAAGGCGAAGAATTTGATGCTTGGGAGTTCAAAGAGCGAGTGGTTCTATTTTTGAAGTGTTTTCGGCTAGTTAGTCTGAATTGTTTCTCGTGTTCAACTGCTGCGGAATTTGTTCGAAATGCGCGGAGAGGAGAATGGGATGTGACACATTTATATCAACATCATTAAGTGTGTATGAGGAGCGTCGCGCCGCGATTTTCGTCTCGTTTCCTGTCTGTTGTGTCGCTCGTCGCTCTTTAATAGTCGTTCAGCAGCAGCCTAACCGGTATACTCTCGGAAGTGATCCTGGGCTCATTCAACTGTTAATGCTGTGCTTAATTGAGCACGCGTGGTGACGCAGGCGGTGAGATGTCGCCAAGTGATGCGTGGCACTTTCGTTTTTAGTGCAAAGTTGTCGGCTTTGTGTGAGGCGTGTTCGTGTGATTGATTAATGTCTGTGGATTACCCTCGGAAGCACCCTAGTTGATCTGTTGTTGCCCTAGAAGCCGCTTGCTACATGCCCGCTTCCCTGTTTTGGTGGTCGCTCTCACGTTTCCTTGTTTTTTTGTCACTCTATTTCCGTCGTTTCTTGATGCAATGATTAAGTGGACCGTAGGAGGACGCAATTTCCCCGGTGAAATTGCATTCATTTCGTCTTCTGCTCTCCCAGACGACGCGATAAATACTCACGCCTCTGCTAGCCTAAAATTAGTTTCTTAAGTGAATGGCTGTAGGTTATTGGTTTGTGGATTCGTGTTGGGTTTGTTGGTGATTAAACTTGGATTAAACTAAAAGTTTAATTAAATTTTTCACTTCCCAGAGCTCCTGTTCCTTGTTTCGAAAAGATCGCAATGACAAGATGGAGTGCTTCGTGTCGCGAATGGGTCTATTATTAGTCGCGTGGCTTATTTATGCCTTCCGTGCGTGAGCGTTTACCGATTTTGTTTACCACTGAATAATTCAGCTATTTTGACTTCTCTACATGGAAGTGGTCAGGCGATGAACTCCAACGAAATCGAGATTCTGGATAATGGGCATCATGAGCGTAAGGAGTCGGAGCAGGACGATGTAGGAAGCGCTACTGCTACGGAAGGTCAGTTTATGGTTTTGGCGGTTGTTTGTTGATTTGTTTGAATTATGAACGTGACGTGTTCTGTGCACGTTTTACTGTCGGAGCCTGAAACGTCATCACGAAGTTTGCAATGTTCCTTTGAAAACTCTGATTTTTGGATGTCTCAACGTCTAAAAATGATTAATTCAGGTGACTCATCAATACACGACGATCATCTGAAGGGAAATGACGGCGAAGACGTCTCGGAAGCGGCTTCCGAATTTTATCAACCCGGAATGCTCGATGAATTCGGCTTCCTGAAAAGTTCCAAGGCGAGTGGACCCTCAGCGCGCGTGGATGTCGCCGTTATCAGACGCCGTGAGAAGAAATGGATCGATATGCTCGATAATTGGAACTATGTGATGCTGCACAAGTTTGACAAGATCCGTGACAGGTGTAGGAAGGGAATTCCGCCGTCGTTGCGAGGAAGAGCGTGGAAATACCTTTGTGGCGCGGCTTATCATATGGAAGTTGGTCCGAATAAGGACGTCTTTGACGTAAGCGCGCGCACTTGATGCATGAAAATTGCAAATTTTCCGATTTAGTACGTACACCAGCACCCGGGTGACCCAAGATGGGTCGAGGAGATCAAGAAGGACCTGAATCGCCAATTCCCCGAACATGAACTCTTCGCGCGAACGGGTCCTTTTGGAGAAAACGGAAAATCCGACCTTTTCCAACTTCTCAAGTCCTATACCGTACTCCATCCTGAAGAGGGATACTGTCAGGGCCAAGCACCCATCGCTGCTGTCCTTCTTATGCACATGCCTCTCAGAGACGCGTTTTATTGTTTTGTACAGATTTGCCACAAATATCTCCCAGGTTACTACAGTGCTGGTTTGGTAAGCAAGCTCTACCGTATCCACAAATGACGCAAACTTGATGCGTTTAGGAGCAAATTCAAATAGATGGCGAAATCCTCTATCATCTGCTGAAAGACAAGTCTAAAATTAGCTACCGCCATTTGGTATGCGCGCGTTGAGGTCGTAAAATCGCATAGCGAAGTTGTTTCAGAAAAAGAACAGCGTGGATCCGGTGCTCTACATGGTGGAATGGTTTATGTGCGTCTACTGTCGAACGCTTCCGTGGCCGACGGTGATGAGGATATGGGATATGTTTTTCTGCGAAGGTAACCATGGATGTCGAAAACCGTTGCATTTCAAATGATCTCTAGGCGTGAAAATACTCTTTAAAGTGGCTGTGGTCCTCTTCCGATACGCTCTGGGGACTAACGCGCATTGCAAGGAATTCCCCGACCTTCATGCGATTGTGACTCGATTACGGAACTTCCCGGCGAATATTACGCAAGAGAGCTTTCTAATCCAAAAGGTAGACAACTTCCGCTTTGAGTCTCTAAAATCATAAATTTGCAGATAATCGATTTGGACGTCGATGAAGCGGAACTCGAGCGTGTCCACTACAGAATATTGAAAACGCGGCATTTAAAAGTCAAACAGAATACTACAAGCTAAAGACCAAAAATGAAACGAAAGTGCTTTAAATTTGTACATAAGGATCCCGCTGCTGTTGCCAGTATTTGCATAAAACGTTTATCAAAATGACGGAAAAGTGAGAAGATAATTACGGCTCTTTGATCGTTTCAAGATCACTCTTCACAGCGCCTTGCACAAATTTCTCGAATGTTTCCACGTACGGCGCTAATGACGTGTGCTTATAGTCTGAAAGTGCAAGCTTAGTATGCCGTTATGATCATTAAAAAACATACACAGCGTTTTACGATTCTCGTTCTCTTTTTCAACCTCCTCCGTCTTGCGATACTTTATCGTCTCAACGATGCACTGATGAAGCTTCGGGAATTTGTCTAATGAGTACGAGTCGATTTTCTGCGCGTCCAGCGGCACGGCAATGTTCCCTGTTTTCGGATGGATGCAGAAGGGCGATTTAAGCAAGTGATTAAGTCCAACTGAGACGGCTGTGTCTAGCCGAGGGTACGCGTACTTGACCGCAAACAATTTGAGAAAATTCTTGTTTTTGTCGTTTAATTTGATCTAAACGCACTTGTTTTTGTCTGATGCACGGAGCCGAACATACTTTGTCAATTGAGGCGTACTGAGGTCGACTGCGCTCCTTTTCGTCGAAATTGAGTTTCAGAACCTTCCATCGATCTTCGGCCGACTCTCCTTCTAGTTTCGCCTCCAGTTCAGCTCGCGTGTTGGGACATTCACATAAATCAAGGATTTCTTGCCACGTTTTATCGTCCTCAAACCATCCTTGCTCCGTAATTAACTTCTCAAAGTGTCCAGAGTTTACAATTAGGTTGTATGCTTGAGTCCAAATATAGTGGTCATAGACGATCTTCTGAGTCTAAATTGTACGCTTCATTAGCTTATGATAGGTCGGATGACTTTGTTTACCACTAGAGTAACATGATCGGCGACAGCTCCGCGTTCGTGTGAGCTCAATTCGCGGGCAGCAGCATCGGCGACCCAGCAATGCACTCCACGACGTCCCGAAAACACCCACATACGGTGCTTATAGCCGAATGTTTCCGCCAGAATACCATCGAGCGTTTTCACAGCGATTATGGCGAATCTCCAGCACTTATCGCATACCTTCGCGTCCTTGCAACACGTGCGAATTTCATCGTAATCTGTCAAATCAATATCGAAAACAAGCTCGCGTTCACAAGCGTGGAAGTCTGTTTTTCCCAAGCGACTTCGTGGCTGAAACAACCGCACATAAATACAGCAAACTTGCGGGCTAGAGCGCTTACCGGGTGGCTATAAATAGCTCCCAAATCGAGCTTATCCGGTGCCGTTTTGCAGAGTTCCTGCTCGAACAGCAATGGGTTATCGAAGCTCTTGTAACGAAGATGCACGGTATCGCGCAAGATGAAGGTGAATTCGCGGAACATAAAGTACTCCTGAGGTTCTGAATACGAGTGCTTTTAGGCGGCATATATGAAGGCTTATAGACTCACTTCTGTCATACTGCAGCCATTTGACATATGGCTTGAAGGGAAAGAGGAACTTGTAGTAGCTACGGAGGTCTTCCTCGAGAACGGCCATTTCTGGAACGGAAGAAGACGTGTTTAGAAGAGAAATGGTTAAACGAGTAATTTGAAGCACGCGGTGGCGAGAAAACTGCGCCAGAATGAGATCGGTGGGAATGGAGAAGTTCTGATCAGCCAAAATTGCATTATTTCTCAGCATGCACACCTGCTTAACATCCAAATCACCAAAATGTAGGCTGCGACAGTGCTCATAAATATTGCAAGCTCAAATTCCTCATCAAGAGGTCCATTTAGAACCCCAAAAACGCATCAAAACTGGGAAACGACCAAGCAATCCAAATCGCGCAGTCTGTTTTCCCGCAAAATAGTCTTGGCTCGACTTCATTGTGATACAATTTGCGTTCAGTTTTTTATCGCAATCCTGGCAGCCTTCAAGCTTTGTGCTCGTCTAAAATTGTGAACTTGACTACAAAACAATGCAATAATTCTGAAACTCTTGGATTTAAGCTATTTTGCACATTTGACTGCAATGAATAAATCATATCACATTGAATTGGAGACAATGTGTCAGCGTACCACGATATTCGTCGCAAGTTCGGTTGGACTGACGTGGATTTACGTTTGCAAGCAGGCAATACCATCTTCTTTCGTTTTCACGTGATTTTCCACGCGATTTCAAGAAATTTCAAGCTTTCCGCTTTCAGAACTCATGCAGGGACTAAACGAGGCGGTTGTTGACACGATCAGATCGCGACAGATCGGTTTGTTTCGGCATTTTCGACCTAATTTTACGAAATTGAGCTTTCAGCTGCGATCAAGCAAGCAATCAACTTCAACACGCCTGTGCCCGACTCGTTGGCCTACGAGCCGCAATGGAAGGTGCTCATTTTGGACAAATACAGCCAGGACGTCATTTCGCCGTTATTGAATGTAAAGCACCTTCGTGATCTCGGTGTTACTCTTCATTTGTGAGTTATTTGGGGTGTTTAGGGTTGAAAAGGCTTCTAAATGAGTAAAGTGACTGAAATTGCGGTCACCTGGGCGCTTGTTTACGTTGTTTTGCAGCCCGTGACGGGTTAGAATCGCTTACAATCTCTTCCTAGCTCATTTGAGGCTAATCAAGGTCGAAAATCAGCGCATTTTCTGACCTGAATATCTATTAACTGACATTTCTCTTCTTCCAGGCTCGTGACTTCGAGAAGAGAAAGCCTACCCGATGTTCCGGCCGTGTATTTTGTCTCGCCAACCGACGAGAACATTCGAATGATCTGCGAAGACTTGCAGAAGGCAATGTACGATAAATTCTACTTGAACATGATCTACCCACTCTCACGTCCGCGTCTCGAGATGCTCGCACAGAGCGCTGTGACCGGATCTAGCGTTCAGCAGGTGCAGAAGCTGATTGATCAGTACCTCAATTTTATCTCTCTTGAAGACGACCTCTTTGTTCTTCGTCGGTATAACGAGGAGAGCTCGCTGTCCTATCACGGTAGGTTCTGGATTTGTTCATTTCAGCTGCAAATTTGGATTTTTTTAGCGATAAATGACCCAGACACCTCTGATGAGCAAATGATTGGCTTGATCGACTCGATTGTCGATGGATTGTTTTCCGTATGCGCTACTATGGGAGTCGTTCCTATCATTCGCTGCCAGAAGGATAACGCTGCTGAGGAAGTCGCTACCGTAAGCCTGATTTTATCAATTGTGCCCTTTTTTATGGGCTTTTTGGTTTAGAAACTTGACCAGAAAATCAGGGACAATTTCCGCGATGCACGGAACAATCTCTTTTCAATGGAGAACATGCGCGCTGGTCAAATGAACGTCCACCGTCCTGTTCTCATCATTGCTGACCGAGGCATGGATCTCGCTACCATGCTTCACCATACCTGGACTTATCAGGCTCTAATCCACGATGTTTTGGTAGGAGCTTATGGGTCTCAAGCGCAGTCTAACCCACTAGACTTTAGGATTTGGACCTGAATCGCGTATCCATGGTCGACAAGCAGGGAAAGCGCAAGGAGTACGATATGAACGCCACAGACAAATTTTGGCAGAAGAGTAAAGGAAAGGCGTTCCCTGAAGTGGCAGAAGCCGTGCAGTCCGATGTAGAGGAATACCGTAAGCACGAGAATGAGATCAAAGATCTGAAGAAGTCAATGGGAATGGACGGTGATGAAGCTGACGAGGCGATGAGCATGCTCAGCGACACCACCGCGAAGCTTTCGTCGAAGATCGGGTCGCTTCCTGAGCTTCTTGAGAAGAAGCGCCTCCTCGATATGCACACTAGCGTCGCTACCACTGTTTTGGACCATATCAAGCAGCGAAAACTGGATGTTCTCTTTGAAACAGAGGAGAAAATCTTGAATCGTCAACAGCAGGGTTAGAATTTCCCTAGTCTTTGGGTTCTTCAATGATAGTTTAGATGTTCCTTTGATTGAGCAGATGAAGGTTTGTACCGATTCGATGGACGCGCTACGTTTGATGCTGATCAACTTTCTCTGCACGCCGAACATTTCGAAATCCGAATTGGAGGAGCAGTGCGCCTATCTCCAAGAGCTCGGTGTCGAGGAGTCGGCGATGAAGTTTGTGCAGCGCTTGAGGTCCGTTTCTCACATGAATCGCGCCAACGAAGAGCAGTTGGGCGCTGGAACCAAGACCGTTAGCATGTTCTCCAAGCTTCTGGATCACAGTTCGCGGTTTGTGATGGAGGGAGTGAAGAATCTTGTACTGAAAAAGCACAGCTTGCCGTTAACAAAGGTATCGAGCCTGTCGCATTCACTCAAATTACCGTAACCTCTGCTTAGATGGTCGACTCTTTGATCGACACTCGTTCCAACCAGAACCCGAACGCCCCTGACGAATTCCGCTATTTTGATCCGAAACTTGTGCACTCGTCGAGAGAGTGAGTTGAAATTGTTTGGGGCGAAATGATTGCAAGCCATGTTTTCAGTTCGAAGGCTCGCGGAGGTCAGCTGGCACAAGACGTGATTGTCTTTGTGGTCGGCGGAGGCAACTATGTCGAATATCAGAATATTGCTGAGTACGGTAAAGCAAAGGGTTTGACTCGAATCACCTACGGTACGACGGAGATTGCGAATCCGCGTCAGTTCACTGATCAGGTAAGCCTTATTGTGTGTCGATGCCTATTTATCCCGCTTTCTATGGCATGCGAATTAACAATTGATCCGATTTCAGCTCACTCGATTGGGACGCAAAGTGAAATGAAGATTCCGACTTTTGCTTCTTCCCGGGATGGTTATGGCTGCAAAGAGGTGTAACGCATATATGTATTTATAATTATTCTATTTATTAATGATGGTTTCTATTAAACTCCACCCATTCAAAGAAGGCGATTTTGCCAATTTAATCAACTAATTCCTCATTCGTCGATCCTCATCCGATAAATGAAGTTGCTGGGAATTCGTGAGCAACGCTTAAAAACGTTACGGTAACTTACCGTATCTTATCGTCGGTAAGAACACGAGAAAAAAGAATTAGGTGGATCGATTCGCTCCCTGGATCTTATCTGTGCAGTTGGCGCCACCTACCGTACACCCAATCACCGTTGAGGCGCATGTTTCCACTGACTCATAACTCGGTCATCTTAACCTCTTCATCTTCATCCAAAACATCTTCAATTCTCTACAGCAAAGCAACTTGGCTTGAGGCTTACCCGCTGGCAATGTAGGGCCAAATTGCTTCTAATTGAAAGACCCGAATGCGATGCAAACAGAGAAAGGAACGAATCGCTGCGTGATCACGTTCTTGTGGGCATTGCAATGTTTCACTGATTGTAGCGATGCGATATCTGAATATCTGATCAGCGTTCGCATTTACACGACCAATTGTTCCACGTTTGCATCTCCATTCCAGAAATGGCGCTCTTCTCAACCTCGACCCGCGCGGCTCCCACCAACGGCCATCTAGTGGAGTTCAAAGCCGGAAGGGCCACACTGGAGCCTGGAACCACCCCCGAAAAGCGCAAGGTGGTCTCGGAAAAGGCGAAGGGACTCGTGTTCGTCAAGCAGTCCAACGATCAACTCGTCCACTTCTGCTGGAAGAACCGTGAAAGCAATGAGGTTGTTGATGTAAGTCGAGGCTGCGATTTTCTGTGATGTTATAGCTGGTGAATATAGGATCTGATCATCTTCCCTGGTGACACCGAGTTTCTGAAGGTCAAGGAGTGCAAGGATGGCCGCATGTTCATGCTGAAGTTCAGCAGCAACAACGACCGCCGGTTGTTCTGGATGCAAGACAACAACGGAGATAAGGACGACGAACTTCTTAAGAAGGTCAACGATGTCCTGAACAAGCCACCTACCAGCCGTACCAGTGGACGTGGAGGCACAGCGGAGCGTGCAGGAGGTATTGCCTCCAGCTTATCATCGGCTCTCGGAAACGGAAACGACGATATGGGTGCCTTGAACAACTTGGACCAAAGTCAACTGATGCAGCTGTTGTCCCTAATGAACTCGAATGGAACAGGTAGTTCCTCGACTGACGCGCTGATCTCGGCAGCATTTGGAGGACGTAGAGCGAGGGCTGCTGACGTGTCCACCACGCCGACTTCAACAGGTTCTAGCGCTGTGGGTGGACGTCGCCGTCAGGCAGGTGGAACAGAGACTGTGAAGATGTCCGATCTACGAGACATCCTCAACGCCATTGAAGCTACGCCGTCCGCAGGAGGCTCTAATGCGGCGCAACCGGAAACGACCGAAGTACAGCAGGGCGGAGGCCCTACTGAAGAAAAGAAGGAAACGCCGGCCGATGTGGAAATGACTTGTATGTTGGCAGTTGTTTAACTTGGGTTTTATAGCTTGACTTTAGCCGTCGAGATCGACGCGCACATCAACCGTGAAGCGGAAGCTGAGGAAACCACGGAGTCTTCGATCAAGGAACCTGAGGCGAAGACCAGCGAGGACGATATGGATTTGGACTAGAAATGGACCGTTTGTGTCAACATGCCTGTGATATGCGGTGTTTTAATGTGTGGGATAAAGTTATTTGCTGACTTATCGTGGCCAAAGAGAAGATGATAGAGACTGACAACGAGAGCCCATGAAGTGGTTCGAGACGCATAACTACGGAGGCTAGCCCCCAGCAGGTGTCTCAAAGCTGACCACTGATTATGCTAAAAACGCATCGACTGACGTTAAGGTCGAAATCCTCAAAATTCTCTGCCGTCTGGTGATGTAGCAACCGATCGGGTCGGGCGATAGCGCGAACAATACCACAGTTCAAGTGAAAACTTCTCCAGGACTCCAGGATACTGTGGAAAAAGCGCATAAATGAACGAAAATATTATTTGTCTGTTGATGATGACCTGAAAATACCTGAAAATTCCGGACTTTGGACAAAATTCGTTGCTTTCTTATCCCAAATTAATCAATTTTTTTTGCCAGTCTGCGATTGTCTCCAAATTGCCTAAAAGGCACAGGACAATTAGATTAAAGACTCAAGCAGCAAATAGCTGAACAAATTTTTGTCACAAGGATAATCTGCCATCTTTCCTTCACTTTTGCACAATCTTAGAAAAATGGCATCCTCAATTTGAGCGATTTAATTCGCACGTAATGGTCTACCGGTAGAATTATTTTTAATTTAGTTCCCAAGATATCAGCAGTTCTTTTAAACATTAATGCAGCTTAATGCTTGAATTCAGTGACAACTGCAGATATATTTAAATTTTTTGTGAATCGTTGACCTTTCCATTCAGCAAAATGAAAAAGATTTGTTCTTGGCTGAAACTCCTGATTGATCTTCTGGTTAATCGCATGATTGAGAAGAGTTTTTTTAGGACTTTCAATTTCCGAAAAAAATATTTTTTTCCTTTTTTTGTTTGAAAATTAGCTCCTGCATTATTTTTGTTTTTGTATCTGAGATGATCTGAGATGATCGATCAGTCAATCAGCGATATATTAAAATCGGAAAAACAAAATACCTGAAAATTATTTTTTTGATTTAGTTCTTTTAAACATTAATGCAGATCAATGTTTGAATTCAATGACAAAACTGCAGATATTTTCCATCTTTTTTTTTAAATTTTTTGTCGTTTACCTTCACATTCAGCAAAAAAGAAGATTGTTTCGTCTCTGAAACTTCTATTGATTGATTGATCGCCGATCAAAAGCGTCATATCTACAGCGAACCGAAAAACGTCGATAAAATTACAAAAAGGTTAAATTGTTTTATTGTTATTAAACATCACGGATTATCTCGAAATAGTCGAGTTGATTTTTATCAAAATGTTCTTCATTGGCATTCAGTCATTCAGAGTCATTCAGCTTTAAAGGCTTTATAAAATTCTTTTTATTGTGATTTTTTTGCAAGTGGTGCAATTGTCAATCGACAAAAATTCATGTTATTTTTGCGTCTCAATTTTATCTCGAGGTTTTGTTCAATGCACTCTTACGGTTTCCAACAAGATTTTTCTTTCTGAAACTTCTGATTGAACTTCTGATTAATCGCATGATTGAGAAGATTTTTTTAGGACTCTCAATTTCCGAAAAAAGTTTCTTTTTCTTTTTTTGCATAAAAATTAGCTTCTCCTACATTATTGGTATTTTTCTTGTATCTGAGATGATCGATCAGTCAGTCAGCGATATGTTAAAATCGAAAAAGTAAAAAATTGACTATTAAAAGACATTAAAATTATTGTTTTTCCCAATTCAGTTCAGTTCCCAAATCTTTTAAACATTAATGCAGCTTAATGCTTGAATTCAATGACAAAACTGCAGAATTTTTTCATTTTTGTGTACCTCCGGCTTTCCTTTGTCCATTCATCAAAAAAGAAGTTTTTCTCTCCAAAACTTCTGATTGACCGCCACTAGGAATTAAATTTAAATTTATTTATCTCAGATAAAATCTTGAAATATTTAGTCGGCTAAATTAGCTAAATTAAACACCACGAATTAACTCGAAATAGTCGAGTTGAATTTTATCAAAATGCGCTCTTATGGCAATGAGTTATTTAACTTAAAAGGCAGCCAAAATCCTTTTTATCGCCGCATTGTGATTTTTTAAAGCATTTTTGTTTCTGCAATTGGTGCAATCGAATTGTAAATCGACAAAAATCCAACACTGTCAAATGTTTGTTATTTTTGCGTTTCAATTTTGTCGCCTAGTGCGATTCCGCACATAGTAATGTTTTGTTCTATGCACTCAGACGGCCGTGCTGTACCAAATCTTCCTATTCTTCGCACTCTTCATAAAGTCAGGAAAATTAAACATTTTTGACCGGGAACCTCATATCCTATGAGAAACACAGCCTCCGTAGGTTAAAAACGTCTTCACCACGATATTTGGTAGATGCCTGGTAACCTTGAAACGATTAAAACTTTTTAAAATAACAAAATAGCTAAAATAGCTTAAATTTCTGAGTATTGGGATTGAATGCCAGCTAGCCTTTCTGCCTGTCATTGCTAAATACAATTAATTCCAAAAATGCGGTCCCAATTTTTGCTGCCTGCCTTGTTTTGCAAGCTGCCAAACTTGTTTGTTTTCTACACTCCAATCTGTCAATTCAACTCTATACTATTTCAGCCAATTTAAGCCAATTTTTTGGTAAAAACAGAATAAATCATTTGCGATGCGTTTTTTCATCTTTTTCATTTTTCTATAATCAAAGAAGAAAGTATGTAAGCTTTTTGACATAGGAGCAGACATTCTCGAACTCATAATCTGTGACCGAAGACGGTGCAACTTGCTTATATTACTCATCAATTTTTTTGTGCATAACGGTACACAAAGGGGGGAACAGCGACAAAGGGAAAGACTCACGGTCAAAGAAGGAATTTGAAGGAAAAAAGACGTTTGCGGTATGATTCTCAAATTTTAGGTGACATAACCTCATAAGAAATTTTTTTTAATGTTTAAAAGTAATTTTTGAGCATCATATATCTGAACAGTTTGTTTGTTTTCGACTTTTACGGATGAATGTAAGGCTTCTCTATTTGTTTTGAATATTTTGAGAAACGGCTGCATGTTTTAAATTTAGCTGTCACGTTTAATTTAATTTCATTAACGCATATGTGAATGTAAAATATTAATTTTTGGGTCTGCATTTTTGAATTTTTGCGTAAAAATTGACACCGGATTTTCTGTTAATCTCGAAGAATCTAAAAGAATTATAATTTCTGTTGAAGCAAGCGTTTTTACAGATACAATTCTTAATTTTCCATCTGCAAAATGCCATTTTTAGTCAAATAAATTTTTGCATATTGTGCGCTATTCCGTTTAATTCACAATTAACCAAGAAAAGTTTATTAGTTCATCGTGGCGCCATTTGAATTTTGCGACATCTAACATTTTTGATTTACTTGTAAGTCGTTTAATAAAATCAAATTTAATCAATTTAATGAAATCAAAATTAATTACTTCTTTGCTTTTTTAATTTCAATTATTTTGTAAGTAATTAATTTCTGATTTTTGTCGTCGCGGCAACCATGACGAACATGAGCTTGACGGAAGCGGAAATTTTAGATTTTTAATGATTTAACTGAAATGTCGTCTACTAGGACTCTAGGTAATTAATTAATGAATAACAGAAATTTAATTTTTGATGCTCATAAACTCGATTTCTGAATGGTGGGGACCGTAAACTGATGAAACAACTCAATTTTTTTACCAATTTGCTGACCTTAAAAATCATTTTTTATTTTTGAAAATTTTAAATCAGCTATCTGACTTTCGAATTTCGATTTCAGTCCACAGCAATTAATTTTTGTTTGTAATTTTTAATTTTTGTTGGTGCTTCTCACAAACAGGATTTACCGAGATTTAAAACATTTAGATTTAGATTGAACAAAAAGGAAAATAGGATTTAATCGTTGAAGTTTTCATTTCGGCATTTCAGCATGTCTGTCTCATTGATCACTTTTTTTTGCAATTTTTTTTGTATTTTTTGGATATCGATGGATCGATTGCAAAATGCAAAATATTGTACAGAACAATTTTTGATATTTGCTATATATTTGTTCGATTTTTTGTTCCTCGTGTGGCATCTAAATTCATTGACTGAGAAACCAGCTTGAAAGGCAAAGAAGACAAAGAAACAAATTCAATTTTTGCAATTCTTTTTTGATCTATTCTGATCTGATCCTGATTCTGATCCAAAAAAAAAAAATCCCAAAATCCGATTAATCTGATTAATAGCTGTTTTAATAAATTAAAAAAAATTTAAATAAGTCCAATTACATTTGTAATTTTATTTAATTCAACGGTTTCAATTAAATCGGATTTAGAACCGCAGACCAATAGAGAGGGTTTTTGAATTAAACATGCAAATCATTAAATTGATTGGAGTGCGTTTTGCTATAATATATTTTCTGTGTTACTACCTTCCTACTGCATGAGAACGTGAATCATTCCATACAACACCTTACAACACTCCAAAGTTTTTTGTTGTTGAAGAAATCACAGACGTCCAAACAGCGTCGAATTGCGCAAAGTCGAAATCAACCAAAACGTTTTGATCCATCGCTATCCTTTTTCAGAGTTAATTCAGGAAACTTACTTAAGAAGGCAAGTTCATATATAAGGAAGGAAACATCATTTTCACCGTGTTCGACAAAATCTCATTCGTGGATGAGTGAAGACCGGTCGCTTTTTGGGGGAAAAGAGTGAATAACGGGCTTTGTTGATGAGAGTTGCGGGGGAGTTTTGTAGGTCATTTTGGAGCTCGAGTCATGCTGCGTGTGTTTTGTGTTGAAGGCGAAGCGAAATGATACGTACAAGTTGCTCAAAATGCGGAAATGAAAAAATTCTGAACACGCTGTCTAGAAAAGTAATAACTGCTCGGGGATTGCTCCGATCGAGCTGAAATTTGGACTCTACGTTGGACCAGAGCTCTACGAGCTCTTGTCTCAACTGTGTAGAAATTATATTGGGTTATAAAACGTTTCAGGATTCATCCATTGGTGACGGGCACTAGTCCGATCACCAGCAAATAACCGTTTTATGGACGGGTCTTCGTTTAAAGTGGTCGCGAACCAATTTATTTATAAACGCTGAAGCGCGCGCAATCCGCGCCTTTATTTAACTGTGATTGTAAGCTTGAATTTGTAATTGCCAACTCAACAGGAGCGCGCGCAAATTGCAGGCACATCACGACGATTTTCATGTTTGCACTCAACAGCTTATCAGCGTTTGAAAACTGACATAATTTCCATTTCATTCCACTTTGATCCGTTACTTAACTTTGCTTCTTGCCTACAAACAACCACTTCATCGCAAAATGAGACGCCTGACATCTATCCTCATTGCAACGTTTGAAAGACGTGCGCGCGGTGGCTCAATGGCAGTGCGTTTGTCTGTTGTGCGCTGTGTCTGAGTTCGATGCCCGGTTGTGTCGCCTCTTTTGTGTTGTGATCTCTGAACGACCGGTCGTTTCAATGTCTCGAATGACTCCGGTGCGGACAGAAAAACACACACACACACAAACATACCGTTAGTTTGCGCTTTATTATAGAGGGGGATTATTAGACGATTTTCGATGCGTGTATGAGTTGTTGTTGTTTCCTGGTGGATCGACGCTCCTCGCTCCAACGCACGCAATGTCGTTTGTATTTGTTTCTTTGTTTTGTAGTTTTGTGTATGTCTGATTCGCGTGTTGACCGCGTTGTGTGTCTGAAGTATGCGAATCTCAGACGAAGTACACCTCGTTGCTTTGTTGTTTCAAATGAAGTCCGCGTGTCCTATATATCAGCGTTTCCTTGCTACACGCCACAACAAATGTGATTTATACTCGTTCATTCAGTCATGAACTCTACAAGGTGCGCAATCTTGCTCATCGCTTTCTTATCCTGCGCCTGGAGCTTCAAAATTCTCATCTACTCTCCGCTATTCGGAAACTCCCATGCGATGGTTATGGGACGACTCGCCGATATTCTTGTTGAGGAAGGAATGGACGTGGTAGGTGTGAGCTTTTCGTGTATTTTTGAATGAAAGATCCGTTTAGACTGCGCTTCTCCCGAAAATGAACCCTAAAGTTCCGAGCAACGGCACGAAATTGGCGAAAACGATTGCGGTGGAGATGGACAATCGAGTGAAGGGGTTCTACGAGGGTCAGAGTGTTCAAGGTCTGGCGAAGACGTGGACGGCGCCACACTCCAATCCGCTTTCTCAAATAATGCGCAGGGATAGGCTGAAGGAAGCCCTCGTACATCAGTGTGAACGTGGGTTACTGTAGCGCCCTACTGTACTGAAATTCGTTTTTCAGATACGTTGAGTCAGAAAGATCTGCTTAAAGAATTGAAAGACGAGAAATTCGACCTCGGAATCAGAAGTTTTTGACCAGTGTGCGATGGGTATGTCTATAGAAATAGAAGAAATTCAACAACAAAAATCGGAGAAAAAAGACCAAATTTTTGCAAACATTCATTTTCAACTGCTGATTATAATAAATAAACATTTTCGACTTTTTGTGACATTTAAAACAGAATTGCTGACATAATAAATTTAAATTTAAAACCATTTTAAATTTATTTTTTGAATAAGAAACGAAATTTTTGGAAGAACGAATTTCTCTTTTGCATATTATCATCACCAACATCAACGTAAATTCATGTTTTTGGGGACAGGTAACGGAGGCTTCGCAAGCGAATCGGGCACTAGTGTACTTTAGCCGACCACGCAGTATTTTAGCCGACCACAAAATACTTTAGGCGACCAGAAATTATTTTAGTCGACCAGGAATAATTTTAACCGACCTCACGACTTTAGCCGACCAAAATCAATATTTTAACCGACCGCAAGATTTTAGCCGACCATTAGATATTTAGTTTACAAATGTTTTCGGGAATTTAACGTTTGTGGAGAAAAGACCCAGGCTCCTGATTTTTTGCATAAAACATTCTAAAACATCTCACATCGATAAATTCAATCAAACCAAAGCATTTTTGTAAACCAAAGCATATTGAGTTTTGCTAAGGTTTTCTAAAAGTTCAAGTATGATTAGATTAAATTACTCCATTTTTTAAACACATTGAAAAAGAAAATTACCAATTTCTTAGAATTTTGAATTCAGAATTTCGTAATAAGCTTTCATGCTTGTGCATAATGTATTCTAAGCGAAAGCGTCATTGTTATGAGGCGGACCGGAACAGTATTGTATTGTTTCCTGCATGCGTTGATGTTTGACGAAGTTTAGTTGTGTTTCTAGAGGGGCGTGGAGTCGTTCTAGCGATTGTCGATCGGCCACGACCGTTAATTGCTTATTAAAGTAAAAATAAAATATCATATGGTCGGTTAAAGTTTCGGTACAAAATATTGGTCGGTTAAACTATTAAGTGATTTGAGCTGGTCGGCTAAAGTAAATTCTGGTCGGTTAAAATAATTTTTGGTCGCCTAAAGTATGTTGTGGTCGGCTAAACTTCCATGGTCGGCTAAAATACCGCTTGGTCGGCTAAAGTACACTAGTGCCGCGAATCGCGCTTAAACGCTAGGCACAAAGCGCGTGTGGAGGTGCAATGTGGAAGATGTTTTTATTTTTAAGTTTTTTTAAAAAGTTTATTTTTACGCAAGCACCTTTTACTCAAAATAGATCAAAATAGACTGATAGAAAATAGCTGATTGAGACAAAATAACATCTTTTCCGTATTTTTTTCATGTTTTTTGTGTAATTTTCAGAAACGTTTTTTTCATAACTTTAAATTTCAAATTAAAAATTCAAAAAATATTTTTGAAAGAGCGATGGGCATACCAGAAGAAAACATTTTAAATGACATTCATGACAAAAAAACTGCCAACTGCTGTAGTCTCAATAATTAATTTTACAATAAAACAAGCATTTTTAACACATTAAATGATTAACAAATCCAAGTTCTGAGGCTTAAAGGTTTTAAAGGGATTTTTGATGTCCCCATTGATGATTTAACTTACAAAGAATTATTGTTTTTTTTTTGAAATCTTTCCGAACTTTGGGATCAGCACTCCGGATTTGCGAGCGTCAGAAATAATTATTTGTTTCCGTTTTCAAAAAGCAGATTGCAACTGTGGTAAAATTAAAATCCATGTGGTTTCCGAAAGCTTGGCTTCCGTGTAAGCAAGAATAATGAAAATAAATAGTCATTTTTTTAAATTTTAAATTGTTCACATTTTTGGAGACCGAATTTTTGTATCCAAAGTGTATCCAAACATTAATTAATTAAATTAAAGAATTAATTAATTAATAAAGAATAAATTAAGTTTTCTACTTCTGCTAATTTCCTATTTTTCCAAAAAAAGTTTTAAGTTTTAGACCATTTTAATTTTAAGTTTAAGTTTTAGACCATAGAAATTAAAATCCATGTGGTTTGCGTAAGCAAGAATAATGAAAATAAATAGTCATTTTTTTAAATTTTAAATTGTTCACATTTTTGGTGACAAAATTTAAACGTAATTCCGAGATTCGGATTGTAGTACACACGAATAAACAATTGAGACAATTCAGAAGACAATATAAAAATGGTATATATGTATTTCCGTTTGCATTACAAATGTCAGTTTGAATTTTCTTATTTTTATTTTCATTTTTTTTTCTTATTTTCATTTTTTTAGAAATCAAAGTTTTTTAAACGTCGATGTGCTGTAGTTGGCACATTTGTGGTATTTGTGGATTTTAATAACAACGTAGGAGATAACAATGAGCTAGCAAAACAAATTTTTTTTAGATTTTTTGATCTTGATTGATCGATAAAGGGTTACATTTGAAATTGAGAGATTGCTGTCCGGTTTAGACGTGCAAAACGGCTTCATAAAGTCAATAGAACAATTAATGGTTTGGAACTCAGCCAATGAATGTTTCAATTTTACGAATTTTTGACGACAGTCAAATGACAATTTTTTTGACTAAAAAAATCATTTTCAAACATTGTTTTTAATTTAAAAGGAAAAACGTTTTAAATTCGTTTTTTGCGCTTTTCAGATATGTTTGTTAATTCTTGTGCTGAAGTTATTTAAATCAATTTTGGCTAGAGCTGGTTGTGGCATGAATTATCGGATTTTTTCTGAAATCTTTAGGTGCATCAAACCAGGAAAATGCACCCAAAACTTGAAAAAAAAAGAAAAAAAAATTTTGAAAAAAAAATTGTGTGACTCACACCTTGCATTATTTTATTTTGAATTATTTTGACTAAAAATTGTTTTTGATTAAAAAAAAAACGTTTTAAATTCATTTTGTGCGCGTTTTGCGCGTTTGTTAGTTTTTGCGCTGAAGTTTGCATTATTTTACAATCATTTTCTTTTTTTTTTTTAGTCTTCGCTCATGAACCTTTAATAATGCGAAATTTGTTCATGGTTTTAGACAAAATTGCAACAGCACAATACAATAAAAGCAGAACAAAACCGGTTATTATTCGCAACATTTTTTAATAAAGTAAAAGAGTTTTTTTAATTTTTGTCTTCTTTCTTCTCCTCATCTTTGAATTCTATTTGCGGTTGCTGTAGAGCAACCTTCTTGGATGCTTTATTCCTGTAGCTTGTAAACTCATTTTTCAATTTATTCCAATAGTCCCGGATTAATTAGCAAAAGACTTTTTTATTTTGACTTGATTTACTCGCGTAAATATTACATTTTAATTTAAAGTTAACTTTTACAGTTTATAGTTCATTTAACAGCGACAATATTGAAGAAGCCGCTATATTCAGAATACACGATTGTAATCCAAGCCTTCTTGTCGTTGGCGGTGTTTTAAAATAGATTTATTTTTTTTGCTACCAAATGCTTGATCCCTTCGTCTTGGAAGCTAAATATGCTGAAGACTCGAAGCTATTGTTTCAATCTGTGGCCGTAGTAGTTAAAAATAGATAAACTCAGTTGATAAAAGTTGATTAAAATTTTTGTATCTACAATTTTTGGCGAGTGATAGCGAAATTTATTTGTTTAATTCAATTCTATCGTTAACTCTCAGATAGACGGAAAAAGTTGTTAAATCAATTTTTGAACGGTAAATATCAGGAAATCAGCCGATTTTAAATTTAAAATCGCGGAAACAAATTGCATAATTCGTTTTGAATTAACAAAATATACGAAATAATAAAAACAAGTATGGTAATTGGCTTTTTTCTTTTTCTACAGTCTACAGTGCCGACTAGACATTCAAAACACATGGTTATAATGGGCAGAGTTTTAAAATTAAATTATTTTTGTAAACAAACGATCCAAACGATTCATTCAATCGTTCACCATATCAGTCAAAACAGACGAAACCAGGAAACTATTTAGTAAGAAGCAAACAAAATATGCCAAAGAATTCAAAGTTATTTTTGCGAACTGCTCTTTGTTACTGTAGCTAAAAACAGGCAAACTGAGAAAGTCGTGCTGAGCATTTGCAATTAGGCAATTGAATTTTTGACGGCCGGTGCAGCAAGAGTAGCGCATGCTTTGCATTTCGGTTCCTTCTGCTCTAACACCAAATAGTCGCGATCAGTTAGGGAGGGAGAGCTCTCAATTATGTTTCCTTTAATTTTCATAAGTATCTTGTTAATTATTTATTTTGTAAATTAATTTTTTAATTTATAATTATTTTGTTGCTATCGAGCTAATGTTTATTAATTTTTCAATTTGCACGTTTATTGAATGCTATTTTTTAATGCAACTTTTAAATTAATAGATGAAGCATTACGCAGTTCACATCTAAATTGATTTTTGGAGTTTTTGTTTGTTCTAATATTGTTCTGTTCAACTTTTTCTGTTTTTTTGTTGTTGGGTGTTTCTGTTTACAAACGACTTCGCTGAATCAAGATAATCAAGTCATGTTTGGCTTCCAGTAAAATGTGCCAAAGAAATTCTTTGTAATCAACATGAAGACATCTTTATGTCAACATTAACTGTTAGAATTTAATTTTGCTAGATAAATCAGCTTCAAAGAATTTTAATCTACCAATACAAATTTAATTTTTTTGTAGTCTTAAAACAAAGCTCGAAACAATGCATCATGAGATTTTTTGTTGCTGAAATTGGACTACAAATTGAAGCAATTACAAAAAAAGAGATAATTTTTGCCCTTTGACTCCCGAATTATTCAATACTCAATTACACATTTTTAATTGATTTATTATTTACTGCTATTATTATGTACTGCTACAATTTTACCGGTGAATCTTTTTTTTCTGACTATAATTAATACCAAATCTCAGATCAGAATTTTGGTAAGTTTCCTGTTGAATACCGCTTCTCCAGATGGTCCAGCGAATGAATTTCTTCACAATCAACGTTGGGGATTGGAACAACTTTCAAATGTGTTTTGGAATTTTTTGTTCGGGCCTACAGGCCTACCTCTAAATAGTAATTTTTTGAAATTAGCGGCCGATAGCCGTTTATTTTACTTTTAATTTTTTTTAATTTCGGGGAGATTACTAGCAGTAAATTGCAATTCTAATTCAAAGACATTTTTGAAATAAATGGTGGGATATAAACTGCCAACATTTGCCATCAAATCAGGCAATTTTAGAATTATTCAACACGTAAACCGCGCTTTCAGACAAGATTCGAATTTCCTTATTTTTTTTTTGAAGATTGAAGGTAACATTTAGTCAGACCTTTCAAACGTCAATTTTTTTTATGAATTGATGATCAGACTGACCAGCTGCGGCAGTTGAACCTGAGAAAACGCCATTGAGAGTACAAATGACCGTTTCAGAATAAATTCAGAAAAACGAAAGGAAGTTTTTTGATAAGATGATGAAACATTTTTGAGACAGTTCAACACTCAAGTTGCTCTGTCAGTTTTGATGTAAATAGAACATTATTAAAACGAATATTTTTGCAGAATTCTCCTTCTTTGTTCTCCTCCAGAAATTTTCCTGTTGAAACAGTCTAAAAATACCTCTGCTCAAGATGGTTCCAGCAATTGAATTTCTTCACAATCAACGTTGGGGATTGGAATAATTTTCGAATTTTATTAAAATCTTATTTTTTTAATTTTTGTGACAGCGTTAGGCAACCTAAAGCAAGCACTTTCAATGAATGCAGGCGTGATTACAAATTGCCTATTCAACACAACTGTACAATAAACCAATTATCAAATTTGTTAAATTTTTGACTGTTCGCCTTCAAACAGTTTGAAAATCAATCAACAAAATAGAAGACATGATTTTCGGGCTACGTGTAACTCTTACCGGCCCCCGCAAACAAACGTGCTTCTCAGAACTATGCCTAGTCAACAAAATAGTAATTTAATAAAAAGTAAACGATTTTTTTATTCATTTCTTCGCTGTCGTTTAATTTTTAGCAAATATCATCACTAAAACGAGGGTTTTTGGCATTGTTTGTTCGGTCCTTCAGGCCTACTCCTAAATAGTAATTTTTTGAAAATACCTGCGGATAGCCGTTTATTTTACTATTAATTTTTTTTAATTTCGGGGAGATTACTAGCTTGCAATTCTAATTCAAAGACATTTTTGCAATGGAACTTCCAACATAGCCATAAAATCAGGCAATTTTAGAATTGTTCAACACGTATAACAGCGCTTTCAGACTTCCCATTTCCAAAGTTTCGAATTTCCTTAATTTTTTGAAGATAAGTTAATCGGACCTTTCAAACGTCATTTTTTCGATGAATTAGACTGACCAGCTGCGGCAGTCGAACCTGAGAAAACGTAATTGAGTACAAATGACCGTTTCAGGATAAATTCAGAAAAACAAAAGGAAGTTTTTTGATGAGATGATGAGATAAGACATTTTTGAGGCCAGATACTGGGATCATTGTTTGTTGTCGATTTTTTTTTTGTAGGAAAACGACGATGGATAAGCGACAAGCTATTGCAGGCAAGCGAGTGACCTTTTTATTTCAGGAGAAGCTTGCGATACTGCCACACTCCCTCCTCATTGATCTAAAAAAATCCAACATAAAAGACCTTTTTGTCGCGAGAATGCTCCCTATCAGCAGCTAATATTCTTGGCGCAGAACGAATACGAATCTTCGTTTATTGAAATCTTTGAAAATGTTTTTTGAGCCCATCAGGCAACCTCCACTAATGATCTTAATTGGTTTAATTAATTCAATTACGATTAAATCAAGATTTTTTTTTGTCATACAGGACACGGTTCTCAGGATTATTCGCAGACGATTATCAGAGACATAGGTTTTTTTTGTTGTATACGGGTTGTTTTCCTTATTGCTGTGAATGAAGGACAACTGACAAACGACATTAAAAGAATTCTTTTCTTTTATCAATGCGCCTTGACAAAAGGCGACTAAACACGCTAAAAAAGAAAAGGCATTTTTGGACGTTTGAGACTTGCACAAAACCCCGCTCCGTGGAACGTTAGGTGGTCAACGCACTTCGTGGTCAACGCGCCTTTTTCCAAAAATTAAATGTAGTTATTTTCATACACAATCAAAGTCGATTAGAATAGTTTTTTGGATTTCTTGTTACAGTTACTGTTTTAAAGTTAATTAAATCAATAAAGCAAAGAAGGCGACTTTTCAGCATTCAGCTATTGGTAAACAAGCATATCCGGACGGTAGTACAAAGGAGAAGGGAAAAAATCGCTCATATCGACCACGTTCCGATTTTTGCAGGCATTCAGCGGGCTCCAAACACAACAGACAACTTTTCAGCTTTTAATTATTTTTTTTTGTTTTCGTCATTTCGTTCCCGCCGTTAAAAACGCCAAAAACGTTATTTTCAAGATAAAGCAATGTAAATTTGTAATTTTGTAAATTTGTAATCCCGGTAAATTGAGTCAACTTGAATGTTTTTATTTATTTTTTTTCGTTATTTTTCGGTATATTTTTACGGTATATACGGTATTATGGTATACGGTATATATATATATTCGGTATACTTTTATTTAACAAAATGTTTTAATTAACTAAAAATAAAATAAACTTGGCTTCAATTTAAAGACGATGCTATTGAAGTTTGACCTTAACATTGCAAAGGGGATATTTTGTGCACTCTTCAAGGAGATTAAATGTGGATTTCATCCCATGAGGCAATTGATCAAATGAATAAGTTATTCAATTCAAAGATATTTATTTTTTTAAAGGTGTTTGATCACTCCTGTGCATTCAGATCGCAATTTATAAACATTTTTAAATGTTTTAAAACGAGCCAACAATGACAATTGAAAGCTAATGCTGTTAACCGGATGTTACCGCATTCTCAATCAGCTAATCATGTTTCTTTCCAGCTTTTTTAGGTTAAAAGATTTTTCGAACAATTTTTCAAGAGACCGATCGGTTATGAACATATTTTTAGTAATAGGAACTTTGGACAAGAGAGAATTTTTAATGCATAAAATGAATTAAGATAATCAAGTCGTTATGAGTCCAATCAAAATCGATTTTCCTAGGTATGTAAATTTTTTGGAATATGTCTTAAACATTGTCTTAGAACATGTCTTAGAGCAAAACATGTTTTGAACACCGGAGGGGTCTCGAAATATTTAAAAAGAGCGGTCCGATTTTTTGCCACACAGACCAGCTAGAATGTTTTTTTTAAAAGTCCAAGTCCAAATGAGCTGGACGTTTAACATTCGAAAAACCGCAAACCTTAACCTTCAGGCCAATATATTAGTAGTCTTTAGTTCTTTTTTTAATATGCTATGTAATGTGGGAAAACTGGAAAAAGATGTACTGTTCAGATGATTTTTGATATGATATGATATAATTGTTTTCTGAATATTTTTTTCTGCGGCATAAACGCTTCAAAAACTGAAATTACTACAGTTTATTTTTTTATTTCATTGATTTTTTTGAAAAAGTATGAATTTTTGGAACAGATTGCACTTTATCAAGCATCATGAACAACATGTACGTTTTAGAAAATTTTTGGACGCTGTTATTTTCACCTGAGACCGCATTACCGAGACTAAAAGAAATTTGTTCTATTTTTGCTTCTGGTTTCTGCCATTAAATTAAACTAACTTAAATTATTACTGGCATGTAATTGTTAATTTAAAAATTTATTTTTAGTTGCCTTATAGTTGTCGCTCTAAAAAACAATGATTAATCTTCGAATCAGTCAGTTATTGCGGTTTGAATTTTTTGAAAATGCGAAATTCCACCATGAGCTGGATGTTTAATATTCGGACATCCAGAAACGTTAAGATAGTATTTGACGACGCAGTATGAGCAAATCTGTGAAGTGAGTTGTGTACATCTGAAAAAGCTTGTACTGTTGAATAATGTTCGGATCAGTGTTAATTTAGTTCTTTTAATAATTAATCAAAATGTTTTTTAAACAAAGCACCAGACCAAAAAATATTGTTTGATTTTTGAACATAAATTTAAAAAGTAATTTAAAAAAGGTATACTTCAAACAATAAGGAGATTAAAGATTAATTTAAAAATTAATGAGATATAAGTTAATCGAATAAAAATTTTTGTGCGTTCAGCTTCAACCCACCGATGTACCTTCTAATAACAAGTAGCACTTTTGTTAACTCAGAATATTCGCGCAACGTCTTTTTAAATCTTACATAGAACATCAGTCTCCCGGATTTACAGATTAATCGACGATAAGATGGGAGTGGTTGCAAATGTCGATTGTTCGCATTTCAGTCATCATTATTGGTTGTTTTTTCGAATCCATGCTGATCTTGAGTCGTGAATATGCGCGTCAAGCGACAAAACAGAAGAATCAGTACGTAATTTCAGAGAATGCGTCCAACAATTCATTCGAATGCGTTAGAAAGTCAATATGCAGTCGCCGAACGTATGACGTTTCCAGTCACTGATGCTTTTTGCGTCACTGTTTCATCGGCAACTGAGATTGGAAACTGCATACGTTCGGTTTAGTTGAAACGCTGCAGATGTGAGTTGCTGACGTCTTTCATGATCTTTTAGCGCGATTTTGAAGACGTAAGGTTTTATGCATTCTAATCTATTCGCCTTTGATTGCAGCGTTTTTAATTGTTTTCCTTACAGAAACTAACTGCAAAATGCCGGTTTACAAACAATTCACTGGCAGGCAATCGAAACGAGTCTCTCTCCACCCACAGCGGCGCGCAGGCGTCGACGTGTGGCACTATCTTCTGTCTGACATCGAAGACGAAGATGCGCGATTGGACGGCATATGGCTCTATGGAGAAACAGGGACCACACATTGGAACCGAGCCTCCAACGACGACGCCAAATCTGCGCTGATTGCAATCATCGCCGAGCGGCTCGTTGAGAACGCATATCTCAAATTTATTGCGTTTCCGGTGAACGCTAGCGAAGCGCTTATCGCCATGATCGACCCTCTCTTGAGGAGCGTCATGGAGAAGAAGTTCAATTTCATCATCCTGAATTACACGAGCTCTGTTTCAGACGAGTTTGTGCGCGCTCACAGTGGCGATGAGAATCTGGTGGAGCTGCAGTTGGAGGGAAGTTGGCCGAACGGAGCTCGAGAGCACGCGAGATCGTTCATTTCTTCGCCTCACCCGAAAGATCCGAAATTGTCGCTCGGAAGAGGAAATCGAATGTCGATTGACCGCGAGCTCGTCGATATGATTTTCGCCAAAATCGTCAACGGCGACGATCTGCTGGTTTGCAACGTGGCCGGAACCGTGGAGTTTGACATTGACTATCTGAGGACGCTGCGACCGGACTTGCGCTCCGAAGAATTTGCGTTTGAACCAAACAAGTTCGAATGGAAATCTCCCGTTGCTGCGTTGGACGGCCACCGCTTTTCAGTCAAGTTTCAAGACGACGGCGACGTCCGAATTGACGTCTACTGCAGAGGCCTCGAGTGCTATTTACACGAAAACCCAGCGAGGCATTTGCCAGTCGACGATGACGATGATTTGTGATTTGAAGATGATATCTGCGCTTGAGTTTCGAACATTACAATCTTGATTAAATGACTTTTTTTATACAACAAACATGTAGATTTTCAATTTCCAAGATTCTTGCAAACAATTTGGAATTTTTAAGCTCACGTTTAGAAGCTTGGAAGATTAGCTTAGAAGCTTTTGAGCTTGGAAGAGAAAATCAAGGCCAGAAAACGTCTCTTCTATCGCTTCATTGCTTATCTATCGCGTCGACGCATTTTTATACCATTAATCTTGTGTAGAACCGTTTTTTGTAACTATTTTGCTCAAATCTTCTTCTTTAAGACTTCTTGAAATAATTTATTTAAAATTTCCACATTCAAAAGCGTTTACTTCAATTTTTTTCTTTTTTCAAACTTCAAAAAAACCAAATTTTTTATATTTTATATTGAAAATATTTTTGAGCGGGGGTTTTCTTGCATTTTTGGCTGGTAAATTTTAATACCACGATCTTAGAGGTAGCACAACTCAGAAAGATACCACCATCTCTTAATTTCATTTATTTTTTGCATTTATTTACATCTTAGTAAATCAAGTCAACTTGAACAAACTCCTCCCATCCAAGATTGTCATGTCCTCAGACGGAGGACAAAATTTTAAACCTCATATATGAGCAGTTAAACTTGTATTGTCTACACAAAATAACACGTTTTTTGCTTGACCTTAGGCGGGTTTTTCTATCCAATAGGCGGGTTTTTCACAGAAAATTAATATTTAAAGTGCTTCAAAGTATTAAAACTAAAATTTATTTATTTTATCTTAATTTAAAAATATCTAATTTTTTGATCATGGGAAAATTATTTTTTGATTTAGTTACCAGGATATTAGCAGTTCTTTTAAACATTAATGCAGTTCAATGCTTGAATTCAATGACAACTGCAGATATTTTAATTTTTTATTTTTTTTTGTGAATTTCCATTCCTTTCCCTTTCCATTCAGCAATAAAATTTCAAGAAAGTTAAATTGTTTTATTGTTATTGGCTGCTGCATGTTGGCTAAATTAAACATCACGGATTAACTCAAAATAGTCAAGTTGAATTTTATCAAAATGTTTTTTCTTGGCAATGAGTCATTCAACTTTGAAGGCTTTTTATAATTCATTTTATTGACGTTTTGTGATTTTTTAAAGCATTTTTGTTATTGCAATTGGTGCAATCGAATTGGAAATTGACAAAAATCCAACATATTTACCTGTTTGTTATTTTTGCGTCTCAATTTTGTCGCCTCGCCAATTTTGTCTGAAACTTCTGATTAATCGCATGATTGAAAAGAGTTTTTTTTTTAAGGATTTTCATTTTCCGAAAAAATCAATTAAACCTGTATTTTCTACACAAAATAACACGCGAACTTTTTCGATCATTGCATGATGCATCCAACCGTATTTTGCATTTTTTTACTTTTCATTCAACTTTAAAGTACTAAGCTACCAAATTCACTTTTCTGTTTTCTGCTCAAATTGGTTGAAGCGATAGAATTTCTTCACAAAGTCAACGATTGGCATAACATTCACATTTAGTAAAATTTTCAAAAAAACTATTTTTGCATCTCAGTTGTACGACCTGAAGCAATATTTTAAAAGCCAGGCGCGACAAAAAATTGCTGAAAACTTTGCCTTCCAGTCAGCTTGCAAACTGCCAATTCAACATAACTGTTCAATAGGACAATTAAAAAATGTTTTTAATTTTTGCATCCAACGCTCTTGAAAGGTCCTTCAGCATCAATTTAATTCGAATTAAATTAACTAAAAATTAAATAAACTTGGCTTAAATTTAAATACGTGATACATCTTGTTTCGTCATTACTTTCACCCATTTCTGCTCGGTCATTTAACTTGAAGCAAACATTTTACATGAGTTTAGGCATGAGATAAACTGCAATAATCGGAATAACTTTTTTAACAATAAAACAAGAGTTTTATATTTTTGCGTGAACCATCTTCCACCCGATAATGTTGTTAAGGTAAGGGTACGTTAAAAGTGAACTTGCGTCGCGTTAATTCGTTAAAACAGGGATAGCAAACAACGTTTTTGAACCTTAGAGTGGTCGTTAATTGTCAATGATAAACCGGGATTTCCGCACAGTCCAAAAGAACCTTTAAAAAATTTATTTTATTATAATTTTTGTATTTATTTATGTCGAATTGGGTACGTTTGTACTATTCGTAAAAGTCGGTAATTTGTAAACAACTGTCGTTGTTTGTTGTGGTCTTTAAACCGTGCGCATCATAACTGCTAGTTATATAATTTCTGCACTTTCATATATAAACCATTTGTTTAATGGTAGTTTTTATTGTTATTGGTAAACTGTTGGCATCTCCGGGCAGTTGCTCTAACGGTAGTACAAAGGAGACGGGGAAAAATCGCTCATATCGACAAAGTTCCGATTTTTGCAGGCATTCAGCGGACTCCAAACACAACGTTGGTTTTTTCTATTGCTTATTCTTCAACGTACTTTGCAAATGCTTTTTTAAAATATCTTTTTAAGGGTTTAACCGTGAATTGTTTTTTTGCAAGAGGGCAGCCTATCAAATCGACCACAGCGATCAATTTAAGTGTAACTCAAGCACTTTGGCACGCACGCTCGATGTAACCACAATGAAAACAAAGCTATGAATTTATTTTTTGTGGTAAATTGACACCAGAAGCCATAACCTCATTTTTCAGAACAATAGGACATTTGATGCGTGTAAGCCAGTATTTTTCAGAGAAAATGGTGCCCTCGTTTTTCCTTTTATTAATGTATTCATTTTTTGAGGGATTTTGTTTCGTTTTTGTTATTTTATGTCCCAATCACAAAAATTCAAGAGTCAAAATCGTTTTTTTTTTGAACGTTTTGTAATCATTTTGAACGAAAAAAAGTGAAATGATCTTAATATTAAGTTAAATTAAATCACGATTCTTTTTTTGTCATGTTTTTTCATGTCACGATTTTTGCCATTTTTTTTATTGTTAAAAAAGTTATTCCGATTCCGCAGTTTTTCTCATGCCTATACTCATGTAAAATGTTTTCTTTTTTTTTTTTTTTTGCCATGCATCATGTATCATTTTGCTTAAGAAAAACTGATGCGCTCCAGTAAAAATGAATAATCGTTTAAAAGATGCAAGATGTTGAACTACCTCTGTAGCAGATAACGGACCGAGAAATAGAGCTATGCTAAAGTGGACTGTTCTCACCAAACATATTTGCCTTCGAGTCAGCTTGCAAACTGCCAATTCAACAGAACTGTTCAATAGGACAATTAAAAAATGTTTTAAATTTTTGCGTCCGTCCGTTTTTGATGTTCTAGAAAGCTCCTTCCAGCATCAATTTAATTCGAATTAAAATGAGTAGAGGCATGAGAAAAACTGCAATAATTGGAATAACTCTTTTAACAATCAAACAAGAGTTTTATATTTTTGCCTGATCCATCTTCCACCCGATATTGTTGTTGTTTATTATCGAATTGTTGTTACGTGTTTACCCTTGCAAGTAAAAAGTTTAATTACCCAAGTTTGAGGTATTCTTTCGTAGCACACAAGAGCGAACTGATTACCCCGTGACATATCAAACTCCTTACACCAATTATTATCAGTTGTTTTTTTGGTAGTAGAATAGAAAGTTCGACCTGTTATCGAAGTTAAAGGTCCGTTAAAAATGAACTTCCGTCGATGGCAACGTTAATTCGTTATAACAGGGATAGCAAACAACATTTTTGAACCTTAGATTGGTCGTAAATTGTCAACGATAAACCGACATTTCCGCACAGTCCAAAAGACAGACCTTAAAAAAATTTATTTCATTAATGTAATTAATGTAATTAATTAATCGCGTCATTTTTTGAGGGATTTTGTTTCGTTTTTGTTATCTTATGTCCCAATCACAAAAATTCAAAAGTCAAATTCGTTTTTTTGAACGTAGAATTTGTGATACTGGAGCAATCAGTTGTTGTCGACTTCCGCTTGATGTTTACCTGTTTTTGTCATTAAATACGGCAGGCGAACATGACCAGGGAGTGACCAGTCGTTGTTTGAGGAAACGCCTGCACGACAGTGCTACCATACTTATCACATCGATCTATCCAACATAAAAGAATTTTTTGAGTCCCACTTTTGAGCATCCCTCAATTTCAACTCATTTTTTAGTTTTTCTATTACACCGAAAAACAACCTCAACTAATCATTTTGAACGAAACAAAAGTGAAATGATCTTAATCTTAAGTTAAATTAAATCAAGATTCTTTTTTGTTTGCATCATGTATCATTTTGCTTAAGAAAAACTGATGCGCTCCAATAAAAATGAATAATCGTTTAAAAGATGCAAGATGTTGAACTACCTCTGTAGCAGAGAAGGAACAAGCAATATAGCTGTGTTAAAGGTGGACTTCTCACCAAACATATTTTCAACTTTAATTTTTTGCACCAAGGGAACATATCCTTATTGCTGTAAATGACAACTAATTATTTTTTTTCTTTGATGAATGCACACGATTTAGGCCGCTGAACACAAGAAAATAACAAAAAGCATTTTTGGTCTGATGAGACTTCTTCAACGCATCGTGAAACGATTCGTGTTTTTCAAAAAAAGTAAGTTTTTTTGTTTTCTTTAGTTGTTTCCTAATGTTCAACACTCAAGTTGCACTTGCTCTGTCAGATTTTATGCAAATAGAAAATTATTAAAACGAATATTTTTGCGGAATACTCCTTCTTGCAGCGGTAATGAGCGCAAATTGTTTAGAGACGTCTATCGAACATCATCAAAGTCGATTAGGATAGGTTTTTGGATAGGTTTTTACAGGCCAGGGTTTCAACGTTCATTAAATCAATGAAGCAAAGAAGGCGACTTTTCAGCATTCAGCTGTTGTGCTTTTCATTAATTCTTTTTTTTTGCATTTTGAGCTGTTGAGCTTTTCATTAATTTTTTTGTATTCGTCAGTTCATTGCCGTCGTTAAAAACGCCAAAAATGATATTTTATTGATCATTTCACACCATCATACTTCAGTTTTCAGCCAATGGCTAAAGTTGTTATTGAATAAACTTAAATTAATTTTTTTAAACTTTTAAAATTGGATTGCGAGTGCTTTACTCTTTGATATTTAATATTCGTATTTTTTGTTGTTTGCTGCACAACGCAAACGATTTTAAAGTTTTTTTCAGAGCAAATTAGTTTTTAACGAATTAATATTAATAATTAATAATTAATTAATAAAGAATTAATAAAGAATAAAGAGTTAAAAATTAAATCAAGCCCGACTTCATTTTTAAGCAAAAAATTAAGCAGTCCAATATTTTTCGTTTATTGATTTTTGGCATGGCCTTCTTTGCCACCAAATTAGGCAGATTATAAAATGCAAATTTTGGTACAGAAAGTAAGAGTTTGAGTAAGTAAGTAAGAGACAGAAAGTTTGAGAATTGCGGGGAAATGAGTTTTTGTGAAAACCAGACTACGGAAAACATCTTTTGTCGACGAATGCTCGATTTTTTGCCTTTTTTTGTTGATATTTTGTAGAGAACAAAAATTGTGCGTTTCTTTTTTGATATTTGCGTTGGTAGCCTGAAAAAGTGGTCTGAATGAAGAATTTAAACTAAATTAATTTAGAACACGTGAGTTACCTTTTTTGGTTACAATTAATAGTGTTCAAGACAGTTTTAGAAATAAAAACAAAACGTAATAATTTTTGATCACTTCAAGACATGTTTTCTCGGATTTGGACCAATTTTGGTGGAGGTGCGTGAAATTTTTTGACGGCATTGATGGTTATATATGTTTTAGTTCATAATTTTTGCTACAGTTCATACGACGAAAGCAGTTGAAAAATAAAAGTAATTGGCAGTTTAGGAAAAATAGGAGTTTAAAGGTTGAAAAAGCGGAAAATATGTATTGCGTTAAAGTATATGTTGAAATATTTTTAAAAAATTAAAAATAAAACGATTTTAAGCTATGCACTCGGTATGCACACAATGCTGATTTCGAGCCCAAAACCTGGTATGCACTCGCCGATGGGATGACGATTATCATTTTTGATAATCGTCATCGGAAATCAGCATTGTGTTCCTCACACCAAGATCTTCAAAATGTCTCTTCCAAGTTTTCTTAATTCACATCGCTCTTAATGGATAAAAGTTCAACAAAGTTGGCTAGCAGTTGCTATTTTATTTTTTCAGGTGCTATTTTTGGACGAATCGTCTTAGGACGAATTGACATTCCAAATAAAACAATCCAATTTCTGTTCCCAATTTTTGCCAATATCGCAGTGCCACAAAGTGTTGATCATTTTTAATGTAAAATCTGAACTGATTTTTTTTTATTACTCCACTCTTCAGCCTTCGACCTTCGGACCCCGAGCGAGCATCCAATAAAGTCGTCAGACTCTCCGCTCTCGGGTATCCAACACACATCAAAGGGAAACCCACCTTAGAGCCACCGGAGGAATCTCTAATCCCTTACTCAAGAGAGTGTTACAAGTCCAACCTGCAACCTGACCTGACGCTCACTGACCGGATGACCGCAAACGTATGCATCCGGTGAAACCAATGCCTGACTCTAATCTGGCTGTTCTTGCTTTGAATGATTTATTACATAAATTTTTCCAATTTTGTAAATAGCGCATCTTTTAATTTTTGCATATTCTTCCACCAAATGGACATGGAGAAACAATTCTTTTTTCAAAGCATCTGTCGGTTCTTGGCAGTGGGGGTTTGTCACACGCATCTTATAAAACTGCATTATAAATTGTAAAAAATTCTGCTCTTTGAACTATTTGAGCTAACATGCATTCAATTTTTGTTCCTTTTGGCGCTAAATTCATTTTTTGATTGTGGATCCACGTTTTTATTAAAATTTGCTCTCCGCAGGTCTCAGCCACAGAATAAATTTGCTGCTATATTATATTAAACAGCTAATATTAACAAAATTTTTGGATCCCACACTCCACACTTTCCACATAAACGATTGAAACAAAAATCCGTTTAAACTCTTTTCTTCTTTCTACATTGATGCTGACATGATTTACTACTATTTAATTCTTTTTCTTTAAAATTAATTTATCTTTTGCACAATTTTTCCATTTACATATAGCGCACCATTTCAATTTTCAAGTATGATCCAACACATGCACACAGAAACATTTTTTTTTTAAACGCATCTGACATCAGGTTTTAAAACAAAATTTTTGATTATATCATCATCAACCTTCAAGTCAATTTATCAAAAAACAGCTACTGGGAGCAGTGACTCTGTAAAGGGTAATCGTATTTTTCCTGATCGTTCCACTTGCAACTCGACAATTCAATTTTTGAAACATATATTCTGGTAGAAGATGAAATCACTAAATTTCCTCTTGATTATCGCGGTTTTAATACTTTTGAGCGTATTCCCACATTTCATTTTAAAAAATATGACCATGAGCTTCAGTCACAATTTTTACGATTTCTCTTAAAAACGTAGTAAAAAGTAAAATTTTGATTACAAATTATTTTACGATAAGATTACCACAATTTAATTTAATTATAATTTAAATTAAATATAGTTTGCGGTATAATTTAATTCAGTGCCTGACCCTAGTCTAGCTGTTCTTTCTTTCATTGATTAATGACACGATTAATGATGATACGTACCATTTCTATTTTTGCACTAAATTCCAGGAAATGGACGTAGAGAAACAAAAAATCCATTATTAACGCATCTGACTTTTCGTGCATGCAATCTTTCTCCATTTTTCATCATTTTTGCGGTTAACTTGGGGATCCAATTTTTCAAAACAATTAGCGCCGTTTTCAGCCCCCCATGTAGATGTCGTAGAACTTTGCATTAAAGAATCAAAATTTCTGGTTAGCTATCGAATGGCTATCAGCTATCCTATTAGCAAATTTTTTAAAAATGAATGCAAACAGCTATTCAGCTTTGTAAGCTTCAAGTCAATTTTTTTTAAATCAGCTGCTGGGAGCTACTCTGTAAATGGTAATGGTATTTTTCCTGATCTTCAAATTGCAAATTTTCTCTCTTTGATTATCGAAGTTTCAAAATTTTTGCGCGTTACGTCAAACCACCATAATTTAGTAAAATTTTAATTATAGATCAATTCGTAGATTCCCTGATCCTGATGTGGCGGATTATTATTAAAATTAAAACTTTATATTAACTTAACATAAATTCAAATATAATTCTTCAGGGAGACATTTTTTGTTATGGTATTGTGGAGGACTAGGGGTGGGGGTACACATATATACACATGAATTTAAAAAAGTGGTTTGTCTTGGTTTGGGGTACACATGTATTTAAAAATCCACGAAAAAATCAGTGCCTTCTATCCGTTGTTTCTTTGCTAATACTGAATTCTTTCATCTTTAAACGATTAATTTTTTTTACATAATTTCGGCATTTACAAAAAGCACGCTCCAATTAAATTTTTGCGTTTTGGAGTATGATCCAACAAATTCTAAAACATATCTCTTTTCCTTCCAATATAATTTTTGCAGATTTTCTCTTTTATAAAAAGCGCACCATTTCATTCACAGTCTAACATAAATTTTAGCCTTCAGTCCACCCTTCATATTTCAATCACATTTCCAATCTATTTCTTCCGTTTACGTGCTACTTCCGCCGCAAGCGCGCGACCGACTCACACCGCCATTAAACGCGTTCTATTTCAGGTGTTATTCCAACCACCATATTCCATTAGAGAGGCAGCGGCGGATTTTTTGCGATAGAATTTTACAAACAAATTCATGGAGAACGAAAGTAAATCATTTTCGTTTAAAGGTGATCTGTTTTTATCACGAGCGCATCAAATTGCATTTGTAAAAAATTGTAAAAAAAAAAACAAAACCATCTGCATACAAGCATGACGGTTTTTGTAACCTTCAGACATAATTTTTTTCAATTTTTTTAAAAGAATTTCTGTTTTTTTCGTGTATGCTATGGTCTCCCATCTATCTTTATTTTCAGTTTTTTTTAGTAAATCAGTCAGAATTTTTCAAAATCTATGTCCGCGTCAAATTCCAATTTCTTTAATTTTAATTAATTTAATTTTTTTAATTAATTTTATTGGTCCAATTTTTTTGAAAAATAGGGAGACCGCAATCGTCTATCGACAACCCGACGACGATATCGATTTTTTGCTGTGGCCTTTTTCTTTCTTTGATTTTGATTTTATTTTGACTTTGATTGCAGAATTTTCTCCATTTATAAAAGCGCACCATTTCAATTTTTGCGTATTCGAGTATGATCCATTAAATGGATGTAGAGAAACAATTCTTTTTTCTGTCTTTTCTTAATTAACTTCTTTAATTAAAAATTTTTTGAGCGCGCCACATCACCACTTTTAAAAACGAATTTTGATCACAGATAATTTCGTAGATAATTTACGAGATAATTTTCTCCATTTATAAAAATCGCAGAATTTCAATTTTTGCGTATTCGAGTATCAAATCCATCCAAATGGACATAACAAACAAAATCGATTTTTTGCGATCGAATTTTACAAACAAATTCATGTTTAATGGAGAACGAAAAATAAATCATTTTTGATAACTGGCGATCCGTGCTTGTCACAAGCGCATCAAAATGCATTGTAAATTGTAATAAAAAACATCTGCATACGAGCGAGATGGCGGAGAGATGAATATTATGTTGTTGGTATTACCGATTACTCGGTTCGTAGGGTAGAGTATTTAGCAGCAATTCCAATTGAAAACATTTTTTAAATGAATGCTAGAGCTATTAAACTCGCCAACAAATTAAACAATTTTATTATAAATTTGTTTTACACCGGCCGAGAATCAACAAGTCGACGTGCACATCTTCATGCTTTCATGGTTTTCAGTGGAAGCAAATGGGAATTCATTTTTGTTGTTGAGTTGATAAGACGAGTTTGTAAATAAAGAAATCTTTTTTCCATTTTTTGCAAACACCAACAAACAAAAGCGTAGCAATGCAGCCATACGTAGAGCTTTAAATCAAAGAGTAGACGATTTTTTTTGCGGTTAGGTTTTACAATCAAATTATGTTTTAATGAGGATAAATAAATCATTTTTGATTGATGTTGATGTTGCCAAACACTCTTCAATTCAAATTCAATTCAATTCAAAACATTTTTGCAAAAACAAATGAATTGCAAGGAATTTCAGCTTTGCAACCTTCAAGTCAATTTAACAAAAAATAAGCTGCTGGTAGCAGTTACTGTACAGGGCATTTCACCGAATTTTCGTCATCGTTCAAGTCGCAACCCGGTAATCGAATCGAAGGTGATAATTTACAATTTAATGCCTGACCCTAGTCTAGCTGTTCTTTCTTTGAATGATTAATCACTTAATTTTCTCCATTTAAAAATAGCGCGCCATTTCAATTTTTGCGTATAGGAGTTATGATCCATCAAATGCACATGGAGAAACAATTCTTTTTTCAACGTCTCTTCGTTGTCTTTTCGTACATGCAATATTTGCAATGGTCGCCTACCCTTCTCCATTTTTTTTTGCATCTTGCAATAATGCACTTTCAAAAAGGTTTTCTGCTCTCGGGTTTTTCTCCTTTGACCTACTTTTTATCATTAATTTGGGCATTTGCCATAATCTCTACAGTAAACATAAAATTGTTGTTGCTACATCCTTTCGCCCAAAAAATCAGTGCGCGGGAGCTATAAAACTCGTCATAAGAAACAAACGGGAATTCATATTTTTGCGCTTTCCATGCTCAAATTAAATATTGCATTAAAAGGGTATCACGTAGCCAACCGTCGCGCTTTAAATCAAAGATTCAACGATTTTTTGCGATCGAATTTTACAAACAAATTCATGTTTAATGGAGAACGAAAAATAAATCATTTTTTGGTTTCGGCGATCCGTTTTAATCACAAGCGCATTAAACTGCATTGTAAATTGTAAAGAAAACATCTGCAAACGAGCATGATGGCGGAGAGGTGATTTGTTTGAGGAACGAATTTTCATTACTGTTTCTAGTAGAGGATTGTCTCCTCTTTCAAATGGTATAAGCAGCGGCTTGTTTGGTGCGTTTGGTAAAAGGTTATGGTTGTTTTTTCTTGCGTTACAGTATTTATGGTACACCCTGTAAATGAATGCTGGGAGCTATAAAATTCGCAAATTAAAATTTTATTATAAATTTGTTTTACATCGACCGAGAATCAACAAGTCGACGAGCATCTTCATTGTTTCATGGTTTTCAGTGGAAGCAAATGGGAATTCATTTTTGTTGCCGAGTTGATAAGACGAGTTCGTAAATCTTTTTTTCCATTTTCTGCAACAAACTAGTTTGTGTTAAAAACTTAGCAATGCAGCCTAAGTGGCGCTTGAAATCAATGAGTAAACGACGTTTTTGCGGTCGAGTTTTACAAACAAATTCATGTTTAATGGAGAACGAAAAATAAATCATTTTTGATTGTATTATTATTATATTACCACTCTTCAATTCAAATTCAATTCAAAACATTTTGGAAATGGATTGCAAGGAGATATTCAGCTTCAAGTCATTTTAACAAAAAATCAGCTGCTGGGAGCAGTTACTCTGTAAAAGGTATTTCACCGAATTTTCCTCAACGTTCAAGTCAGTCACAACTCGGTAATCGAATCGAAACTTTAGGTGATAATTTACAATTTAATGCCTGACCCTAGTCTAGCTGTTCTTTCTTTAAATGATTAATCACTTAATTTTCTCCATTTAAAAATAGCGCCCCATTTCAATTTTTGCGGATTGGAGTATGATCCTACTAATGGACATGGAGAAACCATTCTTTTTTCTAACGCATCTGCCTTTTCGTACATGCAATATTCACCTACCGTTCTTCATTTTTCGTAGTTTTTTAAGTGTTTTTTTGTTTTTTTTATTAATAAACTAACATTTTAACATTTAATTAATTTAATTAAGTTAATTAATTTTTTGTTAATTTTGCATTTTGCAATAATGCAATTTCGAAAAGGAAAAGGATTTCTTCTCTCGCGTTTTTCTCCTTTGATACTACATTTTATCATAAATTTGGACATTTGCCATAATTTATTTGAGCATTTACAGTAAAAAAGGAAATTATTGTTGCTTCATCCTTGCGCCTAAAAAATTAGTCCGTGATACTAAAAACGATCTGCATATTCGACAACGTCATGTTCAATTTCCGAGGTTTTTTATTTAAATTTTTAATTTTAATTTTCTTCATTTTAAAAATGTTTTAAATAAATAACTTTTAATTTTTGTAGGTTATGTTGGGGATTTCTTCAAAGTACATACAATCTGTATTCAATCGGTCATGATGGATCCAACATTTTATTTTGAACAAAAGAACATTCGTTACAAATTGTAGCTTCCTTTATAGTATTTGCAAGTACAAGTAATTTATTTTATTTTATCTTTTTTTAAAATATTTTTTGATCTCTCTAGTCTACGACTAACAGTAAGCGAGATTTCACCACTTTATTGTCACGCTTACAATTGCATTTAAAAAAAAAGATTTTTACGATTATCCAACATTATGTAGATTTTATTAATATTTTTGGAATTCAATATTGTCCACACCATCCTTTTTTGAACGTTTTTGACAACTATTTTCTCTAAAACTTTATTAAAATTCCATAGGATCCACGAGGTGATCGATTTAACCAATTTTATTTATACGCTAATAGTCATTTCCCCTCGTACATTGATTGATCACAACCATGAAATCAAACTTCTTAATATGTAGTGTTAACTCTGCGTCGTAGTGGTGAAGCGCAGTTTATCTTTATTTTTAAACTAAAGGATTAAAATTAAATTAATTAAATAAAAAATTAAATTAAATTCGAATTAAATGGATTTTAATAATTTTCAATAGGCAAAACAGAAAATAAATAAGAGTCAATTCTTTAACTTTTGGAGTTTTTTGCATAGATGTTGAATCAAAATTTCCTCATCGAGCCTCCTGCGATTTGTGGCCGTGGAATATGAATTTAGAAACTAGGAATAGTCGGTGACATTAAAATTGACCGAATTTCTCTGGGATTCGATTGGAAGCCGCATTTAATAAATTGCCTGCATTTGCATTTTTGAAAAAGTTCCTCACATTTTTGGAATTGTTTTCAAGAAACTATCATTTCTAAGACGTTTTTTAAAAAAATACCGTAAGTTACTAGAGGTGATCGATTTAATTATTTTGAATTTTTATAATTTATGAAGCTAGTTCAAATTATCATATTGCAAACACTAACTTTCACTTGTGCTTGTGAAAACAAGTGCTTTCCGATAATAATTAGAATTTTCAAGTACATAAGGGAGAATTCTAAAATTTAAAAAAAAATCAATTTTTAAAATCGAGGTTGGCTTGATTGATTTCGCATTTTTGGGAAGTGATTGTTTTTCTAGTTTTTTTTCACAATTTTTGGCGCGGAATGCCCATGACACTCACAAGGACGAAAGATTCGCTTTTACAACTCCCTCATACCGATTCATTCTGCACATCCTTCTAGGAGATTAGCCTTTTTCAGTAAAAGAATACCTTGCATTTTTGAATGATTGACACCGCGGATTTTTCAAAAGATTATTTTTTAAAAGGGGCAAACGTTGTTACATTTTATTATTTTATTTATTTTATTATAATTATTTTATTTTCCAATAAATGTGCACAAAATTGATAAGATTTTTTGTCAAGTGGAAGAAAGTCGATTTCACGATTTCACGCTAGACTCGATTTTCGAGGACACAGATGCTTAGATTATTTTATTTTTTTAGATTATCAGATTGTGAATATTTTTAAAGATGATTTGAAGATCATTTTTATTTTTTGAAGATTATTGAAGAAGAAGAAGTGAAGATTATTTTTGAAAACAACGTTGTTAATCTTAATCCAAAATCTCCAAATACAGGGTGACCAGAAAATATTGCAACAAAATGTTTAAATTAACGTTTTTTTGCGGTTATTTGCATTTTAATGGCTTGTTAATGTCATAATCGTGTTCCTCACGTCTTTTAGGTCTAGTGTTTCCATTTTTGTTTTTTGCGGGATTTTCTTTTAGACAACACAGCTTTCGGGAGATGACCGGTCGGCTATCATAGCCTACCGGACCACCCACATCGATTAACGGACTTTTTGGAATTTTTAGTCGATTTTCAACTCGTTCGATTGGTCTCAATGGGCTTGCTCGGAATGTAAAAGAAAAAAACAGATCGGATAAAAAGACAAAAAGTTACAGCTGTTTTTGTTTTTTCACTTCTGTTGGTAGACCCACAGAAATTCAAGTATTGCCATCCACGACCAATGACATTTGCCACATGAACTGGCCCGATTTGATGATTACGGACTTCGCGATTTGAGCATATTGGAGCAAAAAATCTGCTCTGTCACGTGCTAGTCATTGCAGTCGCTGAAACGCACGCAGTGGGAGGCCTGGGACCAAATGATGCCAGCAATGGTCGCTTATTTCTCTTTCATTTTTCACTTTATTAAAAGAGGACCTTTGAACGGTAATGAGTTGAAAGGCTTGTTGTCAACGGCGTCTTCTTTCCAGCATCATGAGCATCTTTTTTTTTGTTTGAGTTTTTGATAAATTTTGGGCTAATATTTTATTTTTTATAGAAAACAAACGATTATTAAGGCAGAATTTTGAGTAAAATTTTGAGTAAATTTCTTTTAAAAAATTTTACAAAATCTTTTTTAAAAATTAAAAATTATTTTTGGATGACGGTCGCGTTAACTGGATTTCAACTTTTGAGAAGATCCTTGATTTTTCGTATTTATTTGTAGTCAATTTTTGAGGAAAACTGTAGGCACCTAAACAATGATTGCCAAAATCATTTGCACATTTAACGGCTCTGCGAATTGATATTTTTTGTGGTTATTGATCCTTCTATTAAAAGAGGCAAATTTGCTTATTACTAAAATTTTTGTGTCTTAAAATAATCCTACATCGTTTTTACGGCGCCAATTCTTCAAATCACACTTAATTTTTGTTGTTTCTGATTAAAGTAACTAAACAAAATTGCAATGCAAGTTACTCAATCAGCTCTAGCTTCTTCATTGGCTTCGGTAGAATTTTTGCCATGAAAATCATAAATAACAAACACAAAACAATCCAGGCGTATTTTTGGCCATCTCATGGCTGATTCTGCTAGCATTTAAAATGTAAATCATAAATTTGGGCAGATTTCATGTCGTTTGATTTAATCGATTTGAGATGAAGATCCTCTGTGAATGTCGTAGATCGTAGGTCACTTTGGACGATTTTGATTGCATTTCGTTTTCCTTTTTGTTTTGATTGTATTTCCAAACCTTGATTTCCGCTTTTTGTGTAATTTGGTACGGATAAAAGAATCATTTACAGTTGCGATAAATAACTATTGAACTTTTGGAAGGCGCTCAACCAGGTTCCGTTTCAATAGTTTCCAATATTTTTCAATTTTTGAACGTGGTCACCATTTCCATTTAAATTCCAAAATTTAATTTTAAAAACTTTTTAAGTTTAAGTCAGAGTTTAAAACACTTCAGAATTTGTTGCAAGTGGCAGGAGTGTTATTTTTAATTTTTTAAATTTTTAATAATTTAATACTTAATTTTTTGTGTTATTTTACAATTGTCAATTCAAAGGTACATGCACATGCTTAATTCTATCCCTTTATGAACTAAACATAGGAGTTTAAAGGTCGAAAAGCGGAAAATATGTATTGCGTTAAAGTATATGTTAAAATTTAAAAAAAAATTCTTTTTTTTGGAAAAAACTCGGATGAACTCCATTTATTTGCAAATTTTTGTGAGCTAATTTTTTAATTTATATTTTCGCGTGTTTTTAAGATTTCTCTGCCAGAAAATATAAATTAAAACTGCTGATGTGCGATATCTGCGACCTTTTTTGCCTGTACAATTTGTCAAAGGGAAAGCCATTTTTTTAACATTGCACCTTTTCTCGATGAATAATTTTTTGACTGCTCCATTTTGACTAAACAAGTGCACGCTTCACGTCTTCTCATATTTTGAGTTCAAACATAGTGAAATAGAGTTTCTTGCTTTTTATTTTTGGCTTTTTCTTCTTTATTAACTTTATCACTTTCACAATTTATCAATTTATTAGAGATGTTCGGTTCCTCTGCTCAATATCCAACATCTCTATTTCATTTTTCTCATCCAATCATCCAATATCTATTTGTGGAGATTCTCTTTGCAAAATTAAATAGACAATAAAACTATCGTATTTTTGATAGAAAAAATAGAAAAAACTAGGTGCAAACTGGTAAATTGCTTAAACCATAAAACAAATATTTTGGTAACAAGGGCGAGAGACAACTGCGAGAGCTAAAATAGGAGAGATGCGGTTTTTCGTTATTATTTAGAATGAAATGCGATATGGGGTATCTAACCTTTTTTGCCTGGACATTTTCAAGGGGAAGATCAGCCATTTTTTGAACGTTTTCACCTCAACATTTTCACCCTTTGATAAATAATAATTTTTAATAATAATCCGACTAAACAAGTAAACGCTCCACGTCTTCTCATATTTTGAGTTCAAACGTAGTCAAATCGAGCCTTTTTCTGTATTTTTTGGAGGCGATCAGACAGACCGTAACATTCCTAGAATTCATCCTTCAGAAAGGTAATTTTGACGCATATGTGACGCTGCCCTACAGGCGCAACTGTTAGAGAAGCAAGTCAGAAGTAAGTTTATATATCGTAGAATCGAAGAAGAATTTTTTGGTCGTGTTTGGTTGCTCCCATTTTATTATGCAGATTGCATAATCGGATCAGGAGCTTGATTTTTGATTCACAAACCTACTGAAAGTTTTTTTATTAGGAAATTCAAAGAAATCAACTCGAGCAAATTTTTGTGTTCAAAACATTTTAGTCGATCGATCGATCAGATCTCATCTTTTGCTTATGCAGGTGTAAAAGACCACTACGACTAAAAGACACCCATATTTCAATAATATTTATTGTTCGAAAATCTTAGATTTTTAGGAAATTTGATAATTCTAATAATTTTATAAATTTTTTAAAGGAAGTTTTGTTACGAGAACCGCACGATTTTCAGAGCAGGAGAACAGAGAACGACTAAGTTGATCTGCAAAGTTGATCTGGCAAGTGAAAATACTTGGCTTTTTCTGCTACATTTTTGCTGGGAATGTCATAGTTCGATAGACAGTACAAATATCCGGAAACTACTCGTTTCGTTGTGGTTGTGAACAAACAAGATAATAATTTTTAGATTTTTTAAAATGTTTTTTAAATCTTTTTCAATGTACTTAGCGATTAGTTGAAGCATATTTTTGCTGGGCTTATTTTGATTTTTTTTTTTTTCGTTTTCCAAACCAATTTTTAATTCTAGTTAAATTTCACAACCACAGATTGCTTAACCGGAAACGAGTCGAGTAAAAGCGTAAAAAAATCTTTTTACATTTTCAAAAAAACGTTTTTGAATTCAGTATTAATTTATTAACTATAGGAATTGTTGTTTTAATCTATTTTTGCAAAATAATTTCCTATTATTTAATAATTTAAAAATAATTTAATTTTTTTTAGGCTGTAAGTTTTTAGAAAATAGATTTGTCCTCTTATCGCTTCGCCTATTAATAAATCTGCTTGATGAACCGTCATTCACCACTGCGGTCGCGCAGAGAACAACTAAGTAGATCTGTAAAGTTCATCTGGCAAGTCGAAAGACCACTACCACTCGAAGGATAGCATCAAAATGAGTCTCGATAGAATTATATGTCGACTGTACCAATATTTGTGGGTTTTTTGCCTGAAATATCATTTCTCATAGTTTAGAGCATCTGAAAATAAGGTAGACATTCTTTTTCCGCTACATTTTTGGAGGGTTCGATGGACAGTTCGATAGATTTTCGATTTTTTGATATTTACACTTGAAGTCAGATTACCAAATTTATCCAAAAATCACTTTTTATTCGTTGTCTAAAATTCAGTGGGCGGTGCTTTTAGATCTGACATTCTTTGCACAGAAGAACTATAAGTTGTGGTACAATTTTTGGAGCTCTCTGTTACGGTACAACTCTTGTGGAACGTGAGAGATCAATTAATTTGCGATAGCAGTGAAATTACAATTAATTGAATGTTTTTTGAAGACGAGTCTGCTATGAGCAGGTCTGTTAGTTTTTGATAGTCCCCCCAAAGTACATTCGATCTGTATTTATGTTGGATCAAACATTTTTTGTTTTGAACCTCTGCTGAATTCGTCACAAATTTTAGTATCCATTCTAGTAGCACGTCACAAAACCTTTAAATTGTTCTATTTTTTAAATGTTTTGGTTCCAGGTCCACCACAAAGCAATATTTCACTTTCATTTCATTTCATGTAGATATTATTAATATTTTTGGAATTCACTATTGTCCACACCATCCTTTTTTGAACGTTTTTGACAACTATTTTCTCTAAAACTTTATTAAAATTACGTAGGATCACGAGGTGATCGATTTAACCAATTTTCAAAATTTCATACGCTAATCGTCATTTCCCCTCGTACATTGATCGATTTTATTTTTTTATTTTAACTTTTTTAAAAATATTTTTGGATTTTTGTCCACCACTAAGCAACATTTCACCACTACATTGTCACGCTTAAGACTATTAGCAACCACTTCATGAACACGTGTTGATGCTAATTTTGCATTTTTGAAAACAAAACATTTTCCGCATTCGGTTGCACTTAAACGATTTTTATGATTCTTCATCATTTTGTAGATTTTATTAATATTTTTGGGACTGTAATTGTTCTCTTTTTTTTCCTTTTTTCAATGTCTTTGACAAATATTTTCTCTAACAAAATTTTTACAACAACAATAAAAATAACAACAATAAATAAAAATAAAAATAACAATAAAAATAACAAAAAACAAAATTCCATGATTCCATGAGGTGATCAATTTAACTTTATACGCCAATCCGTTCGTTCATTGATCGATCAAATTGCGCAGGATATGTAATAGAATACGGTTCGTACAAAGCCGGTGCAGCAACGATCCGCGCTCTGAGAGTCGGAAATTGGACAAGAATTTAAAGAATTTTCGGACCGTTTTTAGAATCCCCGACGGATATTTCAACGGTTGTACGCCCAAAATATGGCAAATAAAAAGAAATAGAGATAAAAACCCAAAAAGAAAAACCCCGGAAAACGACCCTGCGAGAAAAAACACAAGAAAATCTAAAAGCTCACAAATCGGCAAATTTCAATCTATTCTCTAATTTTTAACAAATCAAACAGAACAATACGTTATGATAATAGCCCCACGAAATCAAATTTCAGTATTTCCATTAACGCTACATTTCCGCTCCTTTAGACCCCAATTATTAGTCCACTAGATACTGTACCTCATGCTAGGCGATTTGATTTTAATTGAGGCAACGAGCCATGTCAAATGAGACAATGTTTTTTGGACAGCGTACCGCCTCTGAGCTTGAAATACAGAAAGTAAATGAAAAAGGAAATCATCGCAATTAAAAATCATTTTGTACGAAGGTCGTTCTTCTCGGTGGTCGAGGTACTTCTCAAAATTCAACTTTTATTTTTTGAGCTTAATAATGCGAACAAGGGAAAATTCTGTAAAATAATACTGTAAAAAATCTATTTGCCGCTGAACAAAAAATGTTTTTTAGGCAGCATGTGGAAACTCAAATCTATCGGTCGAATCTGTAGAAATTAAGGAGAAACATCTCGTCAAAAATGTTTAATTTTTTGATAACATCTAATTTCTAGCTTCAAATCGAATAGAATTCTAATGCTAAGCGATTTGATTTTAATTGAGGCAACGAGCCATGTCAACTGAGACAATGTTATTTGGACAGCGTACCGCCTCTGAGCTTCCGATTTGAAATACAGAAAGTAAATGAAAAAGGAAATCATCGCAATTAAAAATCATTTAGTACGAAGGTCGTTCTTCTCGATGGTCGAGGTACTTCTCAAAATTCAACTTACTGAGATTACTAATGCGAACATGGGAAAATTCGAAATAGTACTGTAAAAAATGCCTATTCGCCGCTGAACAAAAAATGTAATTTATTTAGGCAGCATGTGAAAGCTGTCAAATCTATCGGTCGAATCTGTAGAAATTAAGGAGAAACATCTCGTCTAAAATGTTTAATTTTTTGGTATGTAAAATCTAATTTCTAACTTCTAATCGAATCGAATTCTTGAGGAACTGAACCGAATAAAAAAATTGTTTATACATACTGTTATCATAAACTGGGCAGTTCTGCGAAGCAGGCTAAGGCAACAGGGCAATCCGTGTAACAAATAACAAAAATTACTTTGCATTGTTCAACTTTTTCAATTTCTCCAAAAAAATAAAAAAATAATTTTTTTTTAATGTGGCGGCGAAACTGATACTGAATTCTTTCTATCGATCTGTAGGATAATGCAGTGATCTGCCGCATCCGCATTGTGCACGGAAATTGATCAAATTCTTGTCGTTACGTGAATCCGTCAAAAATTCTCTAAGTATAAACATAGAAACTATCTGCAAAAAAACGCTCAAAGCACAAACGTTAGTCAACATTAACATTTTTCAAAAACTGTTAAATTCTCTTGTTTTCGATACAAAATTCGATATTCGGTCGCGACCGACCCACATCTTTGTCGAGAGAAAATGCTTCAAATTTATTTTTGGATCGTTTATGTAAGGACGATTGTATTAAAGATGGCTACGCAGACAATCAAGGAACTGGAAATATTCTGTAATAACGCTATGCGGTGCCAAACAAATGCATTTTTGAGGCGCTATCGCAATTTCCGTATTTCGTTAAAATCCAGATTGATTCATATTTCAGCGTTTTTTTTTTAAATAATTATATTGGAATACGAAATATGAGAATTTCAAGTCTTCAATGCGATGCGATTTAGTGTTTGTTTATGGAAAGCATTCACAATTGCTCTATTTAAATTGAAAAACACCTCCATCGCCAGGCGTTCGAATCTCGGTTTCCCTGCGGGTGCCCACATCCATCGGATTATCTACGAGGATCTCCTTCAAGTCAACGTAAGTCACGCTATGGTATCGCTTTTAAACTTGCCCGATTTTAGCTCTTTTACTCTATGCATTTTTGACTGCCTTGTGACTTTACCGATTGCCCTCTCATTCAGAAGTAATGACCTAACGGAATTAGAAAAAAAGACATGCGGTAAGCTTTAATTGTTGATCAAAAGCTCATGAAAATGAATTTTGCCAATTTTAGAAATGGTATCATAAAAATCTTTGAAAGTTTTTTTGGCGAGGAACTTGAAAACCGCTACGTACAAGATAAACGTGAGTATCATTCTCTGTGGCCATTACTTAAATACTTGGCCTTATAGATTTGCGTTCCATCAATGGGTTTGTGGACCAAATCTTGGCAGTTGCACCTGTTAATCGAGCGCGATCGAAAAGAACTGCAAGTCTTGCAAGTTTAAGAAAGCAGTTCGACCTGACCTTATTTGGTAATGAAGAGGTGCCTCTGGATGAGACCACACTACGCACAATTTTATCTGCATTGGTAAGTGCGCATTTGACTAATTTAAAACAGTAAGTGTTTAGTTCGAAGACAGCAAAATCACGTTTTGCCACTACACGGTAAACCCGGGAGACCTGTGCAACAAACAACAACAAATTGGTCCACAAACGATCGATGACGGATTGTTTATACTGGAAAAGGAGAGCACTAACAAATACCATATATACTTTGTTCTAACGGCAAGAACACAGCCCGGGGTAACGTTATTGGTTAGTTTAGTCTATTTTGCACATATAGAAACTCTATGTTTTTAGGGAGCACGTGATCGTACAGCATCCACTGAGCCAGTCAATAATTTTGTTAAGAAACGGTCACGTTCAAACCCACCAAAACCTACGTTAAAATTTGTTGACTGCGCCATAACTGGAGAAAAGGCGGCATTGATTGCATACGAGGTAATTCGCGAAAAAAACCTCAAACAAGTCGCGGCAGAAAAATTGAAAAACATTTGTGATAAAACGACCGCAAACATAAACAAATGGACAAGTCAGCGGTAAGCGCAAAATGACTCAAAACTAAGAAATATTTATTTAAAAATTTAGAATTCGAATGACGTTCCGCTATTTTATGATCTACGCCAACCAGGACTTGCGAGCATCCTTCTCAGAATTCTTGGGTAAGTGCATAATTAATTCAACAAAATTATCTATTTTCACAGGTTCGGATGTTGTTAAAGTTTTTAATGAAGCAAGGCCTGGAACCGCGATTGCCGAAATCGCTACGAAAATTGCTCATTTCGACGAGGTAAGCAATTGTTACTACATCATTTTACATTCAAATGTGCACATAATTGATAAGATTTTTGTCACGCGGAAGGAAGGAATTTTTTGCGCTGTCGATTTCGCGCAGACTCGATTTTCGAGGACACAGAAGCTTAGATTATTTTATTTTTTTAGATTATCAGATTGTGAAGGATTATTTTTGAAAACAACGTTGTTAATCTGAATCCAAAATTTTCCAATAAATCTCCAAAAAATTGATTTGAATTTTGTCACACTGAATCATAAACAAGGGGGAGGGATCATTGGAGGGAGGTACCCTTTATTTTTCATTTTATTAAAAAAGGACCTGTGAACGGTGAACGGAGTTGAAAGACTTGTTGACAACGACGTCTGCTTTCCGGCATTATGAATTTAAGGCAGGATTTTGAGTAAACTGTGTTATCATTTCTAGAAAAAATTAAAATTATTTTTGGATGACGGTCGCTCGCGTTAACTGAATTTCAACTTTTCAGAAGATCCTTGATTTTTCGTATTTATTTTTAGTTAATTTTTGATGAAAATTGTAGTCACGTAAACAATGATTGCCGAAATCTTTTTAACATTTAACGGCTCTGCGAATTGATATTTTTGTGGTTATTGATCTTTCTATTAATAGAGGCAAATTTGCTTATTACCTAAATGCTTATTGAATTGAATGTTTTTAAGAAATTCAATTTTTGTGCCTTAAAATAATCCTACATCGCTATCACAGCGCCAATTTTTCAAATAATTTTCATTCAAATCATTCAAATCATTTTCAAAATTTTTGACATTTTTTGTTGACATTTGACATTGACAATTTGACCATTTTTGCGCAATAATCCAAAATAATCCAAGCATAATCCTACGGCGCCAATTTTTCAAAAATTTTTTAGTTTGTGATTAATGTAACTATAAAAAATTGCAATGCAAGTTTCTCAATCAGCTCTAACATTTTCATTGGTTGTTTGGATGAATGTTTGCCTTGACGAGAGTAATCAAATTTCAATCAATTCATTAAAATCACAAATAACAAACACAAAACAATCCAGGCGTATTTTTGGTCGTCTCATGGCTGGTTTTTTATTAGGAAATTCGAAGAACTTAACCCGAGCAAATTTTTGTGCTTTTAAAACATTTTATTCGATCGATCGATCAGATCTCATCTTATGCTTAAGCAGGTGTAAAAGACCATCATGATTAAAAGACACCCACCAACATAAGCGCATAAGGCGGACAGAATTATAAGTCAATAGTACAAGTATTTGTGGTTCAAAATCTTTGATTTTTAGGGAATTTGACGCCACTGTGAAATAATTGCTAGTTAGTTAATTTATTATTAATAATAATAATTTAATAATAATAATAATAAATAATGATTTATTAATACGTTGTTAGTTAATTTTAGTTTTTTTTTTTTTTGAATTTTAGTCTCCGGCTCAGATATTCTCAGCTCTGCAAGAAAATATAAATTAACACATGAGCGTTATTGCGTTATCCTTTTTTGCCTGAACATGTTCAGTTTGTCAAGGGAAACATCAGCCATTTTTTGAACCTTTTCTCACCTTTTCCCGATGTATAATTTTTTGACTGCCCCATTTTGCTAAACAAGTGCACGCTTCACGTCTTCTCACATTTTGAGTTCAAACGTAGTGAAATTGAGCTTCTTGCTTTTTATTTTTGGCTTCTTATTTTTTTAAATTTTTATTACAAAACAATATTTTCTTTCTGAATATTTTTTCCTACTTTTCAACCAACCTTTAGCCAAAACCTTTAAATCGACTCATTATCGTCTCAGCCCACCAATAAAGGCTTAATCTTTCCTATACATAATCCGAACTGACCGCAACGGCAGAAGGGAAAAGTCTTTTCAATATAAATTTCAATTTTCAATATAGCATTTATCTGCTCTGTAATTTGCTAAAATTACCTTTCGCTGTTTAAACTACCATAAACATTAAGCATTAAATCAGCAATAAAATTTAAAATTTTTTGAAGGATAATCATCAGCTAGCTATTGGTTAACGCTACTGAAAACTATAACTAATCACTAAAAAATTCACTGTTTTGCTGTTTTTGCTGAAGTGGCGTGTGGCCCGAATTGTGGCCAGCGAGCTGCACGCTGCGCTCGGCTCATCTGTCAGGTACGTGTCATTAGAAAATGTCAAGGCTCATCGATCCGGTTCATTTCAATTTACTTTTTCCTATTTTAATGAATCGGCCCAAGAGAACTATACGATCATACAACACTCCGGAGTAGTTTATGTATATTTATATAATCAAGCAATGTGCAGTTAAAACTAGCGAACAAATTACTTCTCCATCATCGCTTCAACGAGATCGTCGACGGTCTCAACGTAAACGACCTTCATTTCGTTCTGAAATTTCCAATTACAACAATTACAAAAACGCGCTGATTCTCACCTTCAACCTTCCGCTGATCTCGCGCTGAACTGAGCGTCCGTTCAAAGATGGGAGCACCATTCTTCGAATTCCAGCTTTGTAGACCGCATAGGTCTTCTCATAAACTCCACCGATTGCACAAATGCGACCAGAAAGGGTGATTGTTCCTGTTGTGGCCGAGTCGCTCCTGACGCGTCGATTCGTGAAAAGCGAAAATAGCGAAAGGAACGTTCCACAGCCAGCAGAAGGTCCATTACTTATTGGATACCCCACGGCGAAGAATTTCTGAAAAAACGCGAAATTAGTAGATCATGGTTAAAACTCAAACTCACCGCAAAAACCTCCTCAGGAATACGGTATCGTTCGGCATTCGTTCGCAAGTAGTTGTGCGCAATGTGTACCATTTCTTTTTTAACGCTCGTTTCATTGAAAATTTGACGTTTAGTCGAAAAGAACGCCTGCATGAAGTGAAGTACTCCTTTTTCAACGGTACCTCCATAGTAACCAAGCAACGTTGCACCTCCCACGGGCATCACGCCGTTTGTACGGAGCCCCAAAGGGCGGCAATCCAACGGAAAGCGCATATTTGGTTTTTTGACATATTTGACATACAAAATTGACGGAAAATGCCGCTTTGGATCCTTTGACGCTCGTCGGCAATGGTCTCTCACGCTGTTGACAAAATTTCCAAATCCGCGACGCATGCCGCGGTCGTCGAGAATGCAAACGAGATCGTCTTCGTTGAACAGGTGTTTTTGGTATTCCAACCCAAATTCTGCCAAAATCGGCGGCAAAATCTTCTCTTGGATCAGTTTGACCTTCTTCTCGGTCGTTATCTTGCAATTCACCAATGCATTGCGATTTGTACATGCGTCCGTGTCCGTGTACACACTGCTGACTTGAATGAAGATAACGTTCGTGAAGTCAAAGGGCACCCCGATGAACTCGTCCGCGAAGGAATGTCTTCTTGTGTGGTCGATCAGGCGCGTGATCATCTTCTGCACCTTCTTGTCCTTGATTTTCTCGGTATTTGCAAGGAAAATCACCGGATTGCAACAATTCGCCCTCTTCAATGCAGCCAGGAGGAGCCCAACCGAGGAAGCCGAGCCAAAAATATCGCTGCGTGTGGTTTCTTCAGCGAATCTGACTGTCTCCACAGGTCTTCCCAGCAATCTGGTGAGCAACTCGATGTGAGCTCGATCGACCGACCATTCAACTTGGTAGAAAGGAAAGCTCCGGAATGAGGTGCGCGGATTCGCCTTTTGGAGCATCGCGTGCTTCGCGGCGTGCGTGATCATTTCTTGCGTGGCGTGGTTTATGTAACTTCGCCCTTCGTACAGTATCAATCTGGAATGGTTGCTATACATCTTCATATCACCCTATAAGCCACTGACTTTGCCTCCTCGGTGTCCGGCTTCGCCTCGCAGAAGACGCCCCACGGCAGATCGAGGATCTCTTCAAATCGTCCACTTGTCTTTCTACGTCGGCTTAATTCGGCGCTCAAATCGTCCTTCTGGTCGTCTCCGATTGCGAGCTCCGCGATTCGCCGTAGAAGGTCGTTCTCTGTGGAGTTGTGTTCCATTATCACCCTGCTTTGCCAGCTTGCAAGAGGATCTATTCGGAAGCGTACGCTTAAATAAATACAATTGTTCGGGCCAAAAGCGAAGCTTATGGCTAGCATTGCTTTCATGTCTTGATGCATTGTCTCGCGCGAACGAGTTGGTTTTGGAATTGTATGTTCTCAGCTGACCGGTTGACTTGAGCGTCTTTTCCACACTGGCATCTCAAGGCTTTTCTCGGGTTCACACTTTATGTTCGCAACAAGAACAAACTTTGATAACAAAACGGTTACAAATATGGGTTTTACTCTTTCGGTCATTTCTGTGAGAGAAACAAAAAATTGAACACGATAAAGCAAACACGATTGAATGTCGCGATAGGTGCAAATCATGCTTTGGTGAGCGAGCACTCGCCGAACAGCGGCTTTTTTTTTAAACTAAAAGAAAAGTTCAATTTTCTGGACCACGGTCGTGGCTGCAAAGCAGTGACTGGTTTACCGTAATTTTATTTTGCTAACATTACCTTTCGCTGTTTACCATAAACATTAAGCAGTGAGGGATACAGGGTATCCTGTAAGGTCTCGTGAGGGATGCTCGGAGAACGGGGCAACGGAGGTACGCGGAAGAGGGTTTATTAGCCAGAGAGCGATAGCACAGTAGGAATAAGGATGGATGCGAAGAACGTAGAAGCTCTCAAGATCTCTGCAGAGGATCAAGAGGGCCGGCCGGGAACTGGTCGGGCGGTCGGCTTATATGCGGGTTAGCGGGGCGCGTCGCGGGGCGCGCCGCTTCACACTAAGCCGCGATCCGGTCCTCGCACTTCAGATCGTGGATTAGGGATGCGCGCGGGTTAGGTAAGCAGGCGTCGGTTCGCACCTTCGCCTGATCTCCCGCTCGCCCGCATGTCCGCCCAGGACCGAACCGTCACAAAGCATTAAATCAGCAATAAAATTTAAAATTTTTTGAAACGCTCCACGTCTTCTCATATTTTGAGTTCAAACGTAGTCAATTCGAGCCTTTTTTCTATGTTTTTGGAGGCGATCAGACAGACCGTAACATTCCTAGAATTCATCCTTCAGAAAAGTAATTTTTTACGCTTATGTGACGCTTGGAGGAGCAATTTAGAAGTAAGTTTATATATCGCAGAATCGCAGAACAATTTTTTCGTCGTGTGTGGTTGCTCCCATTTTATTGTGCAGCTTGCATAATCGAATCACGAACATGATTTTGATTCACAAACCTGCTGAAAGTTTTTTAGAAAAATCAAAGAAATCACCTCGAGCAAATTTTTGTACATTGAAAACATTTTAGTCGATCGTTCGATCAGATCTCATCTTATGCTTACATAGGTGTAAAAGACCACTACGACTGAAAGGCACCCATATGTCAATAGTATTTATTCTTCGAAAATCGTAGATTTTTAGAATATTTGGTAATTCTAATAAATTTATATATTTTTTAAACAAATTTTTGTTACTAGAACCGCATGATTTTCAGGGCAGGAGAGCAGGTTGACCTGTAAAGTTGCTCTGGCAAGTGAAGAGACGTGGGTTTTTCTGCTACATTTTCGGAGGGAATCTCAGGGAATCGTTCGATGGACACTAAAAATAACCAGAAAGACGCGTTTTGTTGTGTTTTAGCGTTAAAGGGACCTAGACACGAAAAAAATTTTCGTCCAAAAACAATTCTAATCTGTTCTCTCTATCGATTGAAACATTTTTGATCTCTAGAAAAAATCTCCAGAAATGCTTCTGTAGAGAGCTATAGACCTCTGAAGTTGAACCATGTTGAGGTTTGAGGTACAAATTAAATTCAAATTTATTTTACTCCTGGCGCGATCGTCGATAGTTCGGATTTGCTTTTTTCGTCAGAAATTGTCAATTTGCGGCGTTTTTTCGGAATTCTGACGCTTGCTGCTTCTTCCCCGACCCCGAATTACCTTGGAACGTACCACAATTCACGAATTTGAGCGAAAACAGGGAAGAAAACGGTAAATTCTGTGATTTGGTGGCCGAGAACGACAAAACGACAAAGTTCGCCGAGCGGAGCGCGATTCGCCGCGTTTTTTCGCTGTTTTCACAAATTCTAAAGGTTGCTACGTGTTCCTCAGCTTCTATTTACCCTATCGCGTGCAAGACCAGTGGCATTTGCGCTCAAGCAGCCGCGAAAATGGTTGAAATCGCCTTCACTGGTCGTTTCGTCGTTTTGGTCACCAAATCATAGAATTTACCATTTTCTTCTCTGTTTTCGCTCAAATTCGTGAATTGTGGGACGTTCCAAGGTAATTCGGGGTCGGGGAAGAAGCAGCAAAAAAAATAAAAAATAATTTTTAGAGCATCTGAAAATAAGGAAGACATTCTTTTTTTGTTACATTTTCATCGTTCATTAGATTTTTTTTAATAGTTGCAGTTGAATTCAGTTTAACAAATTTATCCAAAAATCACTTTTTATTCGTTGTCTAAAGGTCAGTGGGCGGAGCTTTTTGGTCTGACATTCTTTGCACAGAGGAAATATAAGTTGTGGTACAATTTTTGCAGAGCTCGGTTACGGTACAACTTTTGTGGAACGTGAGATATATATCAATTAATTCGCGAAAGCAGTGAAAATACAATTAGTTGAATGTTTTTTGAAGTTTGCTACGAACAGAACTGTTTTCTCGGGTCGACTCTTGATATTTCGGATTGGAAATTGATGGGCTCAGGTTTTACGAATTTTCCCGCTTTCACAGCGGTAAAACACGAGAACTTTAACAGATGCGTGCACTTCTCATCGCAAGGCTTGATGCATAAATCCATTCTGTGTTTTCGTCGAATCTGACTGCGATTTGATGGCGTTCGCTTTGGCGCAGTTGACGTTGACGGTATGTTTTGTTGTTCTGTTGTGACAATCTTGTTCGCATTTGAAATCAATTGGCGACACCTCACCAGCCCCGATCGCGACGAGACGCCCGAAAACGTGTACATAAAGCGACAAGCTTTTGGTTCTTTTGAGAGTAATTCTATTATAGTGTCTTTGATATCATTTACGAGATTACGGTAGCTGTTTTTGCAAATGCTCTGATGCTAACGACTCTCGGATTGTTCTTCAAATGCAGCCCCAAATAGACGCGCCTGGACACGTCACTACAATCCACGAAATCTATTCTCTCTCCGTCATTCGGAAACAAAGCAGGCAACGCAGACGGCGCAGCAGCAGCAGAAGATCATCAGCGCGAAGAACGCGTAGTACAAAGTGATGTAGACGAAGGCGATCATGTAGGCGGTGTGGTCGCAGTAGGTGGCGGCTTTGGCGTCCACAAACTGCACATTGTCGTATACGGTATACACCCAGTAGGAGCCTGAAACAGCGCAAAAGGATAAAGTTACTGTAGGGTTACGGTACTACTGCGTACCCAGGATGAGGAAAACGAATCCAGCGAGGCCGATCGCCGCGTCGAAGAGCTTCAAGCAGCCGCCCTGCTCTTCTTTGTTCTTGATGCAGGCGAGCTGCTTCAGCGCAAGCAGCGTGCTGAGCGCTCCGGACGCGATCAAGTAGACGGGAATGGAGGACTGGACGGCGCAGTTCTCAAGATTCCGGACTCCCACCACGATCAGCGCAATGTGCACGATCATCAGTGCGCAGATGAGCAGCGCGTGCAGCACGCTGCCGAACATGGCGCAGTTGAGGCGCGAGAGGAAGGAGCCGAAATCGCCCGGCGAGCTCACTTGCTGCAGCTCGCCGCGGATGTTACCGTACTTGATGCGACCTACGGTGGATTACGGTAGAGAAAGAGAGAGAGAGAAAGGTGTACCTGATTCCGACATTCTGAAGTTGAAGAGCGCGCGGTAGTTTGAAGCAGCGAAGGAGCGAAGGAGCGTCTCTCTGTGCTGTTAAGAGGAACGTTTCTCAAGGTTGTTCGGAGGCGCAAAAACGGAGCGAAACGCCGCGGCGATGTTACAAAGGAAGAGACGCGCAAAAAACCGATCGCGTCGCTGCGGTTGACGCCCGCAATCTTTAAACGTCGCGTTTACTTCCGCGATTGATGAATATTCAGATTGTTTAAGGCCTGAATGATCAGCTGGTAGCAGAGCAACGCGAAGCAACATGGTTTTCGGGATCTACAGCTTCTTACTAATGGTATTTGAATGCTTTTGATTGATTGCGATACAAATTCTGTTGATTTTAGTGGGGATTTAAGGCCTCAAATGAGTTTACTTACATGCCTTGAGCTTATTGCACTTTGCAACGCTAAACTTGAATTTTATGTAATTTTTAATTGAGAAGCAGAGATTCAGCCATTTTTTCGCGCAAGACCAAGAGGGATTATTGAAAAATTTGGACGATTTTGGCCTGAAATCGACTGAAAATCTAGAAATTTAAACATCGAGCTTGTAGGATTCGTTTTTTGGCAAAATTTTGATAAAACTGGAAGCAATTTTGAGAATTTGGCGACTTTTTAAGAATCATAAAGAAAAGCTGGGTTTAGACGTTAATTTTTGACCCTGGCTACCAACGCCAGCTCGCAATTGAACGGAAAATGTCGATTTCAAGCAAAAAACCAACAAAAAGCGATAATTAACAGCATTTTGTTGACTAAACTATCAAACAACGACCAGAATAGAACGCAAAAGATCGCGAAAAAACGGATTTTTGTCATAGCAAAAAAATCAGCCATTAGCTCTGCTTTGCGACAGTAAAAATTCGGAACTGAAAGAGCCGAATCTAATCCAAATACGGACAAACTCAAGCTCAAACTTCGAGTTAATCAAATCTTCTAAATTTTCATCAGAACCCACTCACTTCAACAGAGCCACACCATTCGAAATGCCAAAAACTATGAGAAATTCCTATTCGCGTGACAAACGCGCAACGGGGAGAAGAACACTCATGAAACGTTCAGTCGAGCTGAAATGAATCACTCTCTCCTTCTCTCTCTCTCCCTCTCTCCACTTCCCGGTCGCCGGCGGAGCGACGGAACACATTTGCAAATACCAAAAAAACGTCTCCGCCGTCGATAACGCGGCCGCTTGGTGGCGGCGACACACGGAAAGACATCTGTCCATCGCTACGCGTTGTTCGACGCGTTGAATTGATCAGAGTCATATGGCGAAATGTGAAAATTTGGAATTTTCGATTTAAATGCATGGAGAGGAGAGCCTACTGGATAGAGCGGCGAAGACGAGTAAGGAGCACGGTGTTCTATGTGATATGCAAGGTTTTCTGTTCCACTTTGAAGAATTAGATCATCAAAGTGAAGGTTTTTGTCAAAAAACGAAAGCTGTCGACCACGAAGACGCGCCCAGCTATCCCATGCTCGTCTACATGAACAGCATCGAGCCATCGGCGATCCCCTCCGTCGAGTCTTATATTCAGCAGAAGATCGTCTCCTCAACGACCGCAGCGGAGATTCCGCGACAGGAGATCGAGGAGGAGGAGCTGATCCGCCGCGTGGAGCCCGAAGTGAACCTCCAGAAGCTGGCGGAGCTGAAAACGCCCGAAGATCAGAAGGCGCACGACGACGGCATGGACAAGTACGTGTTCAACTCGTTTCTGAGCGACAAAATCGGGCCGCGGAGGAAGATTCCCGACACGCGGAATGCGCTGTGAGTTTTGGGTCGAATTTCGCGATTTTCAAAAATGAATTTTGCAGCTGCCATGCGGAGAGATACTCGGAGGAGCTGCCAAAGGCCTCGATTGTCATTTGCTACTTCAACGAGGCGGCTTCGGTGCTCATTCGCATGGTCAACAGCATCGTCGACCGCACGCCCAGTCATCTCATCCACGAGATTCTGCTCATCGATGATCACAGCGTGTTGGGTGAGTTACCGATGTCATTTTCAGCCCAAAACCGCAAGTTTCGGTGCTCGGTCAACGCTTCAGGCTCTAATTTTCCCTCAAATTCCAGATCCGACCGTTGAACAAGTGATCCGCAACTACGCCCGCGACAACTGGTCTGCGGACATTGTGAAAATGCTGAAAACGGAGACGAATCAGGGTCTGATCAGGGCGAAGATGTTCGGCGCCGATCAGGCAACCGGCGAAGTGCTCGTGTTCCTCGATTCGCACTGTGAAGTCAATGAGAAGTGGCTCGAGCCTCTTCTCGATCGAATCAAGGAGGATCCGAAGAGGTGAGGTTTACGAGTTCTACCGAAAATACCGTAATCCTCCGCTAATTCCAGAGTGGTCTGCCCGATCATCGACATCATCAACGCGGACACGATGGAGTATGTCCGATCAATTCCTCTCACCTGCGTGTCTCGCAGCGACCGAACATGTTACATTCTCCCTTTTCAAAGCAAAATTTCATTCATTCAAAATCGCCGCCTTCAACGACGGTTGCGCGATGGCACAGCGATGAGACACAAGCCGACCAAACACGCACTGACGATCGCAAGGCCTGCGCTGACGTAGACCGAAGTGATGATCACAAACGAGAAGATGTAGGCGCCGCGGTTGCAGTAATTCTCGCCCGACTCCTCATCGTACTGTACGTCGCTGTAGACCGAGTAGATCCAGTAGGAACCTGCAATAATCGGGCGTTAAGAGGCGCAATTTGTAGGCAGAAACGCAATTTTTGCTGTAAATTTGAAGAAAATGGCAAAAAATCATCGAATTTCGCTATTTTGATCACTAACCCAGGATGAACAAAACCAAATTGGCCAAACCGAACGCGCCATCGATGAACTTCAGGCACGGATTCTCATTCCTCGCTCCCTTGCAGAACAGAAGGCAGAGCTGCATCACCGCAAGGATCGTGTCGAGAACGCCGACCAGGATCATCCACACGGGAATCGCCGACTGAATCGGACAATCGTGGACGTTCAGCCCGCCGACGACGATCATCGCGATGGGGACGAGGTTGAAGACGCAGATGGCCGCGGCCGAAGCGATCGTGTAGTCGGACATTGCGTTTCGGAAGCCGAAGCACTGAGGAGAGAAGCACTCTGCGGGGCGTTATTTGTAGAAGAAATTGTGGAAATGCAGAAGAATGGCGACATTTCGATGATTGCGCAAGCACAATTACTCATAGAACGTTTAGCTGAATGCGAGTGAGTCAGCGAGGGAGTTGCGCCGCGCGAAACGATGTGAAACACGCATTCAGAGAGGCATGATGAATTCAGAATTCCTGTAGCGGTGTCGTTTTCAAGCAATATAGCAATTTTCCTGCTGTCCCAGGGAGATCGTTACGAGACCGACTGGTGTAGATCATGCGCAACAAACACCATTACTCGAGTACAGATTGTCAGGTTGTCGCCGACGCTCAACGAGGATTCGGATCTCTCCACTGCGCAGATCAATGGAAGCCGAACCTCCGTGCGAAATGAACATCGCACGGAGGCGCGCAGCCACCAGCGCATCAAACGCGCTGTCGCGTCACTTCATTCTCTGGGTTCTCGGCTGCAAGTCAACATAGTGGACGCCCACGGAAGCAGAAATTCCAGATTTGGGATTGTGTACAGTAATACGACAATGCTAATATAGCCACGAGCTCTTGGCGGTGAGGAATTTACGTCATTTCTCGTACTGTGAACTCATTGTCAGCTTCAGCTTCAGAATCCACCGAAAGCGTGAGATCGCTGCAGAGGACGACGTTCTCCGCAAGCGCGGCTTCGTGTTTGTTGATCAGAAGTTTCGAATCTTCGAATCGCAAATCTCGGTCCAATTCTTCACCTCGCCCTGCACGTCCATCTTCCACTCTGCCGCGCCATCCCGCGTAATTCCGCTGCTCCCTGACGTCATTCAGAATCTGTAAAACATGGAAATACAATTATTCAAAAGACAAATGGCGTTTTATGATGGTATTCCACGAGGCGATCATCATCATCTCTTGTTCGAATATCCGCGCGTTCGCATTCACTTCGCCGATGCGCGTTTGTGAGTTCAGATCGATGGGCGCCGAATCTACGCGAAATGAACATCGCAAGGAGGCGCGCAGCCGCCAGCGCGTCAGACGCGCCGTCGCGTCACTTTATTCTCTCGCTTCTTCGGTTGCAAAGCAAAGCGAGCACAATGAGTCCTGCCCCGGAATGACAGTTCACGTGGAATCAACCGGTCGCTGTGGGCGAACTCAGGGAGAAGCTGAATTACGTGGACGACGCTGCGGAATGGAAGAACGGAAGAAGATCTGTGGTTTCTAGATCGCGGAGGTTCACGGGGGTTCACCACCATTGGCAGATCATCGATGCTCGAATTTCGCCTCATTTCCGATATTCAAGCAATCGAGAGAGGAATGCGATTGACCCAGCGACAATGCCGGTTGCGCCAAAGCCGAGCACTCCAACGACGACGAGGAAACAGGCGTTTGTTTCGACACAGAAACAACGAAATTGTCACAAAGACGACAAGCAATGCACACAACACGCGGCAGTTTCGTGTAACCACTTCATTCAGCATACGTTTACCACAGACAACCACAATCCGCGTTTATCAAATCTCAAGGATTGTACTGGATGAAAATATTCTTCCTGCGACGCACCGTTTGACCCTGGAAGAGGCCGTGGAAGAACTTCTTGACCGCCGGTTCGACGCTGACGTAGTCGTAGGCGATACGATCTCTGCTCGTATTCACCTCGTCGTAGTTGAACGGCTGCAAAGCTCTCGATCAATGGCTGGAGATGCCACCTCTGATCCTACCTGGATGGTGACCGCGACCGTAAACTTTTCATTCGGCTTGATGATTCCGTGCGGAGGATCCGCGGTGACGCGGGGGATCGCGTTGCTCTTGATTGCGAATCCGATCGGATGGTGACTGGTGTTGATCACGCGCATGTGGTAGGTGATCGCGCGGTCGCCGAACGGCGCGTTGAAGACGATCTGCTTGTCCGGCTCGAACATCAAATCGTGCGGATTCACCGGCGCGCTGTCGGTGGAGAGTGAAGACGTCGTGGTGCTCAGCGCGTAGCGCGAGTCCATCGCGGGAACCGAGCTCGTACGCGAGCGGAGCGACGCCGGCTTCTCGCGCAGAGAGGGAATCTTCGTTGCTCGGTTGCTGGCGGTGTCCCTCTGCGACTTTCCGCGTCTCTTGGAAGGCGCCTCGCGATTCTGAAAAATCGAAAATTGGCGAAATCACCCGCCGATAGAGACGCACCGATTCTCTGTCCTTGTTCGCCTCAACAGAGGGCATTGGAGGCTTCTGAGCGTCACGCTTCGAATCGTTCTCCTTCCTCTGCCTGCTCGAACCCAAATCGATCTTCTTCGTCTCTGATTCAGGCATCGGGGGCTTCGCAGCATCGCGTTTCGAGTCGCTATCCTTCTTCAGCCGCGCGGAGCCCAAATCGAGCTTCTTGACAACAGCTTGAGGATCTGGAGCGCCGCTCTCCTTCAGACGACTCGATCCGACTTCGGCCCTCTTGCTGACAGATTCTTTGGGAGAAACGGCGGCTCCGATGGCGACGATGTTTTGATTCTGATCGCGCACTGATCCGGAAGACGTTCCCGGCGAATCGGGGACGAATTTCCGATTTGTCCGGAGGATGCTGATCGATCCGGAGGTCGCCGTGGAGCCGCTCTCGCTTTCCGACGTTGACGGAGGCATCTGAAGTCCAGATATAATATTTTCCAGCGAGATTCCGCGTTTACCTTGCTCACATTGCTGTAGTCCGGCTTCTCGGGCGGCGGAGATCGTTTTCCTTTCGCGCGCTCCATCGCCTTCGCTTCATCGTGGCTGAAAATAATTATTAAACTCGCATTTGTGATTTTTCCCACCTGTACGCCGAGTGAGATTGATCTACGGGCACCTAAAAATCCAAAAATTCAGGATTTTGACGAGAAAACAATCAAAACTGACCTCTTCTTCGCTGTTCAACGCGTCCAGAATCTTCGCGGATCCTTGTATCGGCTTCAGGAACAAGCAGGCGAGCAGGAGCACCTTGATCATGTAGTATCCGAACAGATTGTCCTCCAGAATCGAGTCCATCAGTGTTAGTAGCGCGTAGCATCCCCTAAAATCGCAAAATTCAGTTGAAAATCTTGAATTCAGCGCGGCCCACCAGTAGACGAGCAAATGCGGCGTTGCGGGACGCTCCTTCACGTAAACGTAGGTCAGCAACAGCGGCACGATGGTGAGAATCACATTCGCCGCGAGCTGATTGCGCTCTCCGTAGAGGAGGTACAGCGAGAGCACAGCGCCGATGCCGACCGCCAGATTCTCGACGTCCACGCCGGTGCGTTCCTGCAGCCAGGTGAGCGCGCGGGCGGAAAAGTTTGACTGAAACAGCGGCGGTTGAGTTGCGCGATGAATTTGGCGGCTGGGTTACCTGGTCGTAAATGAACGTCCGGACATGCGCGATAGTCTCATCCATGACGACGACGAGGTGAGGAGGCAGCGGACGCTGTGGCGGAAGCGCTGGAGCAGCCGTGTTCGACGCAGCGGCTTCTGACAAATGAAGTGACGAGCGGCGGGGGAATGGGGATCACGCAGACGGAGCGCGCTGGCCGATCGTCTGGCGCGTGCGGAAGCTCCACTTGAGTCGTTTTTTGCAGAGAAACTCTTTTGAGGTCGAAATTGTGAGTTTAGGAAGCGAATTGAATGGAATTTAATTGATTGTCGGGTAATTTATGCAATTTTGTGTAATTTTTCGAGTATTTTCGTGCGTCTGCCGCTTCGCAATCGATGGCTGCTTCGGATCAGTGCGCGATCAGAATCAAAACATCGTCGCCATCGGAGCCGCCGTTTCTCCCAAAGAATCCGTCAGCAAGAGGGCCGAAGTCGGATCGAGTCGTCTGAAGGAGAGCGGCGCTCCAGATCCTCAAGCTGTTGTCAAGAAGCTCGATTTGGGCTCCGCGCGGCTGAAGAAGGATAGCGACTCGAAACGCGACGCTGCGAAGCCCCCGATGCCTGAATCTGAGACGAAGAAGATCGATTTGGGTTCGAGCAGGCAGAGGAAAGAGAACGATTCGAAACGTGACGCTCAGAAGCCCTCGGTTGAGGCGAACAAGGACAGAGAATCGGTGCGTCTCTATCGGCGGGTAATTTCACAAATTTTCGATTTTTCAGAATCGCGAGGCGCCTTCCAAGAGACGCGGAAAGTCGCAGAGGGACACCGCCAGCAACCGGGCAACGAAGATTCCCTCTCTGTGCGAGAAGCCGGCGTCGCTCCGCTCGCGTACGAGCTCGGCTCCCGCGATGGACTCGCGCTACGCGCTGAGCACCACGACGTCTTCACTCTCCACCGACAGCGCGCCGGTGAATCCGCACGATTTGATGTTCGAGCCGGACAAGCAGATCGTCTTCAACGCGCCGTTCGGCGACCGCGCGATCACCTACCACATGCGCGTGATCAACACCAGTCACCATCCGATCGGATTCGCAATCAAGAGCAACGCGATCCCCCGCGTCACCGCGGATCCTCCGCACGGAATCATCAAGCCGAATGAAAAGTTTACGGTCGCGGTCACCATCCAGGTAGGATCAGAGGTGGCATCTCCAGCTTGTGATCGAGAGCTTTGCAGCCGTTCAACTACGACGAGGTGAATACGAGCAGAGATCGTATCGCCTACGACTACGTCAGCGTCGAACCGGCGGTCAAGAAGTTCTTCCACGGCATCTTCCAGGGTCAAACGGTGCGTCGCAGGAAGAATATTTTCATCCAGTACAATCCTTGAAATTTGACTTGATAAACGCGTGTGGATTGTGGTTGTCTGTGGTAAACGTATGCTGAATGAAGCGGAGACTCTGGTTCTGTTCACGCCGATACGCAAGCGATTCACGATAAGCAAAGCGAAGCAAACCCTGATTCGCCGCGTCCGGTGCTCCACAGACGACGTAATTCGCTTTCCCGCCAAAATTCAACGAGTTCAGAAGTCCTCTTGGTTCCGACACGGAGGATTCTGATTTCGAAGCCGCTTCGCCTCTCCATCGCCGTGCATCTGAAGCCGCTGATTCGCGCTTCGCTGAACCGCAATTTCGAAATTCGCGTCTTTGATTTTCGTTGCGTCCCGTTTGCCTTCTGTTTTCTGCTCTCTTGGGGAAGCTGCTTCTTTCTCTTTGCTTGTCGCCTTCCGTTTTCACGCGTGAATCCTCAACGTGGCGGATTGTTGGTCTTTAATGCGAGAGTTCTGAATCAGAAGTCGCTTCTGCATTCGCCGCGCCTCCGCCTCGTCGACTCCGCTCGCCTCAGACACAAGCGACCTTTCCGTCTACGAAATCGTCAGACATTGCAGCGCGAATCGAGACGCCGACTGTCTCTTTTCTAGGCATAAAAGGCGGCGGAGTCTGTCGACTATCGTTTAAATTCATCTGCATTCCTTCTGGTAAGCGTGGCGCCGACGTCATTGCTTCGGATTCCTCAGAATCCGCGATTTCTAGAGCGCTGTGTGTCAGTGAGCCTCTCCTACTCGCTCCACTGTCCACGTCTGGGATGCCTGTGGTTCTATTTCTCTCTTTTCAGATTATTCTCCACCATAATGCTTCCTTTTCTCTCAACAATCGTCTCCGCGGCGATGTTCTTCCTGCAAGCCGATACCACCGAGTCCGTCGAGCTTGAGCCTACCACGTACGCTCGCTCCGATGAAGGCGCTGCAAGCGCCAACGATTCTCGAAAAGGTAAGTTCTCGTTTCCTCGCTCGCCTCATTGTGTTGAAATTTCAGTTAATTCCACGAACGCACTCGATTCTGCTGACGCTGCCGACTCCGTTGACCTTGATCCGACTTCCTGCGCTCGCCTCGCTAAAGGCGTCTGCCTACAAGGCGACCATTCCTTGAATTCAGCCGATTCCTCGAAAGGATACGATTCTACCGACTCTCCGAAAGGCTCCAACTCTTCCGCAGCTCATCGCTCCCTTCTGTTCGCATCGAGACGCCCGAAGCCCGCTTCTCTCGGTTGTTCCCACGTTGAACGCGGCGCTGTCGTCTCCGAAGACGAGCCCTGCTGTTCCGTGGCGAAAAAGCGCGGATTCGGCGAAGGATTCGATCACGGTGAGCTCTCTACCGCATTGAAATCTCACCACAGAATGATTTCAGAAACCGCGATTCAGATCGCTCAGCGTCTTTGCGAACTCGGCGATGAATTCGAAGAGCTAATGAATGCGTCATGCGAAGAGGAGGAGCGAAGACGGACGACAGAGGTTGGTCGTTTCAATCTCACAATTCCTTCAAATTAGTCGCTTTCAGGTTGTATCCACTTGGAAATTCGTAGCGCACCTCGTGCATGCCGTATGCTGAGGTCTTCGAGTGCCTTAGATCCGCGCTCGCCGACCGATGGCGACGAAGCACCTCGTCATCACCTGTAAATACTGTACATACTTTTCTCATTCTTTTTATTTTTGTATTTGGTTTCATTTTGTTTCTACAATTATTTTCTCGTTGTCGTTGTTTTGTGGATTTCTGCAGTGTAGGCTGAGGCAAGGCGCCGATAACGGTGCACATGCATAATGAATGCATAACGCGTTTATCGCTAACCTCCTGAAACGTTGGCGCCAAGAGGAGTTTCGGAGCAGGACTTTCAGCTTACGCTATCGGTAAAATCAATAAATTCGGTAAAATCAATAAATTCAGCAGCATGCAGCTTCATTTCCGTTCATACTTTATTCAAACACAACTCTACAAACATCGCGATTCAAGTATCCACGACGTCCTTCAGAGTGAAATTTCCCTTCAGAGTTCTGAAAATCGCCAAAATCAGCTTTCACGCGCCCAAACTGAAATCCTACTTGATCGACGGAATCGAGCCGCACGTCATGTCCCTCGCCGAGTCCTCTTTGTTTTTCTTGTTTGATGTTTCCGTCTTCTCGTCGTGCTGAAATCGTTTGTTTGATCACTTCAAGCAACCAATACGCCGAATAAAATACCCGTTGCGAAGACTCAGGCTGCGTCTTCTCGACGACATTCTCGTCTGCCGGCTTCTTCTCAATTTCCTTCTCTTTTTCTGGTTTCTTTGCGTCCTGAAATCAATCGTTATTAGTGAAAGCGCAGTTCCCCACTCGCTCACCGCTTTCGGATTATCTTTCTTCACAGGCGCTTCCGGAATTTTCTCCGCCTCCGCGCTCTTCTTCTCCTTTTTGTCCTCGGAGGAATTAGAGTTTGTCGGCGCCTTTGTCGGTGTAGGGAGCAACTTCTCCTCGTCGCGCTTCGACTTTGGAATGCCGGACTTTGACGCTCTCAGCGCCTCTTCATCAATGGAGACACTCGGACAGTCGGATTTCTTTTTCGGCTTCTTCGCGCACTGTGCGACGACGCCGACGAGTCCGGCAAGCGGAAGAAGCTGAAGAACGAGGAAGATCATTCGAATCCTTTGATCTTCGGAGCAGCGCGCTCTCTCCACTTTCGAAACAACGACGACGAGATTCGCAGACTGCTCGGCTCACAATCGAAACCGACAAATGAAAATGTGAATCTCGATGTACGCAAAAACACTTCACGTGAGCAGTCTAGACAAGAAAGAACCAGCAAAGGTTGACAAAGCCCAACAAATATCATTTATTAGTGGTGGCAACAACAAAAGACGTACATAACAATTGCGGTTTAGGCGTAAACCCTGCATCTCTGGGTGGGGTACATCCCCGTTTCGCAGGCAATGAGAACAACATTTTCATCAGCGACTTTCTCAGGAACTGGCGACGATGGAATCGACATCGAGCCGTAGAGGTTTCGGTTTCTGCGCATCATCGGGATGGGAACAAGAAGATGCTGCTCATCAAGCTGCGTGGCGGTGCCGGAAATGGACAGTGCCCAGAGTTCGCGGCACATGGAGCTGACGAGGATTGCACCTGAGGTGCTCCTGATCAGCGTGAAAATGAGGAGACCATCGGCAGAGAGAACCTTTTGGATAAAGAGCTCCATTGACAATCGGTCAAACTCGGATTCACTTTCAGAAATCTATGTAAATTGGGAATTGACACATGTACAAAGTACACCACCCACCTGCATAAGATCGATCATGTAGCTTTTGCGAACGCCAGGCATGAAGAAGATCATTGTAGAGTACAGAGCCGAGCATAAGGAGAGAACAAACAAAAATAGGAGCCAAAACCACAAGAAGAGGTAGATTTTTTCATTGAGCAAATTGATGGGCAGGACGCATTGGAATATGTGGACTTGTTCATTGCTGATCTGTTAATATGAATCTCATTTAATTTTTAGTTGAAAAAATGCTTACAGTGACGTCGTTTTCGCAGAAGCTCAGGAATGGGAAAAGCCTCGACTGCTTCCCGTGGAAGATGGCATCCATAAGGATCTAAACAACTACAATGATCACATGCACAATAACTTCAAGCTTACATCCCAGCCCCAATTAATGTTGTTGTTACCGACAAAACCTCTGAGAACGTAAAACTGCAGTGCAATGTTGAGGACGTACAACCATTTCGTGGCCACGTAGCTCAGAGCTCCCAAAACTCCAAATGTTTTCCTGCAGACAACGAATTACAGAAATCATAAAATAAACAAACTTACGTTCCATAGTTGAACGCACACATGTCCTTAATGTGACTGACCACCGATTTGAGGCGATCTTGGTGCTCTGACCCTAGCAGCGTGTCCAGAGCCGCCGCTTCCTTCACAGTGTTCTTATAGTCGACAGGATGGAACTCAAGGCAAAGTTCCCAGAAGAACTTGGGAACTCGAAAAGCAAGCGCCATGCAAAGCAGCACGTATGGGCTCCACATATAGAAGAGCATCTTTCCAAATCTGTAATCGACTTCGGGATTCAAGCTCTGGGCCTCAGATGTGTTCCCATATTCAAAACGGTAGGTCCCTTCAATCAAGCATCGGTCGTTGTAGTAGCTTAACCATGTATCTTCTAAAACACACCGAATCAAATCAAACAACTGACGAATATAAACTTACTCAATTTCAACTGTTCGTGATTAGTATAGAAGAGGCAGTCAATTGGTGTTCCGAACAACATTTTTGCCGACGTCAATGTGTAGAAGGCGACGAGAAGCGACACGCTGAGAGCGCCGTTCATGCGGTCTATGAGGTCGTCCAGCGGATCGGTGTACAGAGCCTTAAGCTCCGCAACCTTCTGCCAGAACAGCTTGGATAGGCTGTACATAACCTGGAAAGAGCTATGCCTAGTTGATACTTCTAACTATTATATGATTCGTTTGATACATAGAAAAATACACAAGGAATCGAATCGTAAATTCGAAAGAACAATCAACATATTCGCCCCATCCACGTTACAACTGCGTAACTACGGTTACAGCCGTGATGAGACCGACACGGCTTTTCAAATATTTTTATGGCGTGTCTCTGCTGCGCACGATACTGAGAAAAGGATGAAAACCGCCACGAAAATGGACATCCAAAAATAAATCATTTAATTCAATTCAACAGACATCAGTCAAGAACAACTTGGCGATCATCACTGGTCATCGACGACGAGGTTTCGATGGTTTTCGCGGCTCATCTGATTTCGCTTGTCGAGACGCTTCGCCCAGTGGCAGTCGAGATCGTACGGCTTGTCGTCAACCAGAAAATATTCGCCATTGGGCAACGGGCGACGGCACAGTGAACACGTAAAGCATCGAGTGTGCCAATGCTTGTCAAGGGCCATCAGGCAGTGGTCCACAAGGACTTCGTCGCATCCGGCGCACTTCGGGTTGAACTTGCCCGCAAAGCACTGCACGCAATAGGAGCGATTGTCGGCGACCTGGAAAATGAAACCAATCAAAAAATTAATCCACAGGACACTGCTTACCTGGAAGGTTTGTTTGATGGGTCGCTTGCAGTGGTTGCAGATGAAATGCTCCGGATGCCAAAGACGTTCCATCGCAATCACCGCTTCTTCTCCAATCGACGAGTTGCACAACGCGCAGAGACGACGATCTTCGCCGGCCACGGCAGAAACGCATTTGTCGGTCATTGCAGGAGGAGCGCAGGGGGACACGACTCTTCGGAGCAGCAAAATGCGAAAAATGCGAAGAAAGCAGGCTTTATATACCGATCAAACTTGGAGTGTCTGAGAGACACACGTGTCAGTTGTCAAGATACAACGCATCCCAAATCTGTCTCGTTCGTTGCGGACAAGACTTTGGCTGTTAGGCATATCGCCACATCACCAGAAGAAGAAGCTAAAGAAAACGATTACAACACAATGTCATATCGCGACCACTGCACTTACATTAATCACAACAAACACAACGTAAACATTTTATACAAGCGCATTACAGTAGTTATTTTCACAAAAATTCAAGAAAATTCCAAAATATTCTAGTTGTCGCTGAACTTTGAGTTAAGCGAGCTAACTAGTTGGTCGTGAGCGATATCGGATTCATCAGCGATCTGGAACTGGAGGAAGCGCTCGCTACCAAGAGCGGACTTGATGGCTGCGGCCGACGCCGCGTAGACCATCTTCTTCTTGATGTGCGCCTTGTCGGGACAGACTTGGAAGAACACGAGCTTGTCCATCCTCGAGACACCGGCTCCGGTGCGGTTTGTAGTGAACTTGAAGTCGAAGACAGCGTAGCGGCAGTCGCTGAATCCGGCCGTGCGCTCCTTCAAGTCAGCGACGAACGACTCATACACGACTTTCGAATTGTCGTCATAGCCGAGCTGATAAACAAAAAATTGATAAAAATGGAGAACTTGATTTGTTTTACCTGCTCGGTCACGCCCGCAGTCTCGACTACAATTTCATTGTCCTCGATTTTGTAGATGACGTAACGGACTTGGCTCTTCGGCTCGGTGATCTTTTCAAAGGCAGGCTGGCAGGCAGGGTTCACCAATACGCCGGACATGTTTCTGTAAAATGCCAAAATGTAATACTTGGTTGCAAATCTTCGCACACAGATAAAAATAGCCAAAACAATGAAACGTTATTTCGAAGCGTCGCAAACTTGCTATTATATACGCCCCTAGGACTAAAACAACGCAACGATTTGCTCGCCCAAACATGGCAAAACGAACGCTCGCAATTTTGAAAAACAGAAAATCAGCGAACCGCGGCGCGCGAGGTGCAACAAAGCTGCAAAAGCAAAAGGTACCGTACAGGTTTCAGTGCGAGACCGCCAATTCAAAATGCACACTTATATTCATCGAATTGTCGCATTCTTTCAGCTCCGATCCGCTTCTTCCACTCGCGTCCATTGCGTGATATTGTATAGGTTGGAGACGGTGGATTCGCACGTTCGGTCTGACTGAAGCGATGCGATATGTCCTCTCGCTCTTTGCTTTCATTCCCTCATTTATTTCACGTTTCCATCGTTGAGCAAGCACAATGTCCGTTGTTTTTGTTTATCTGCAACTGCTATCCATTGCACTATCGTTTGGCGCTCGTGGGCGCGTTCACAAGCCTCGCATGCGCCGTATTCTTTGCTCTTCTAGGCCAGATGCTCGTCGTGCTTGGCTAATTGACGGTCGTGTCACGCGAAAATCGCATAGCCGATTTCCGAGATTAACAAATGCGTGCCTTAGTCCGTTTGCTCGTTGTGATGTTAACTTTTTATTTTGCTCACTATATAATCGCGATCTGATAGCGTTAGCGACTAGTCGATGCCAATTTCGCTGCATTTTCGTGTACATTGATTTGGCTGAATTGTTAGTTTCAGAAATGCGTGTTCTAGTTGGAGTCAAGCGAGTCCTCGATTTCGCCGCGAAGGTCCGCGTCCGTCCCGACAAGAAAGGAGTTGTCACTGAGAATGTGCAACACACAATGAACCCATTCGATGAGATCGCCCTTGAGGAAGCTGTCAAGATGAAGGAAGCGAAGGTGGCCCGAGAAGTAGTAGCTGTTTCCTTCGGTCCTGCAAAGAGCCAAGAAGTTCTTCGTACAGCATTGGCAAAGGGTGCTGATAAAGCCATCCACATTTCTGTGGAAGATGCCGCAGCTGAAAAAATCGAGCCTCTTCATGTTGCTCGTGCTCTCGCCAAGATTGCCCAAGACCAGAAGTTTGATGTGGTGATTGTTGGTAAACAGGTAATGAAGCCGATCGTTTTCTTGATAATTTGTGCCGATTGTTCAGGCCATCGATGATGACGCAAACCAAACCGGTCAGTTGTTGGCAGGCATTCTGAACTGGCCCCAAGCTATGTTCGCAAGCAAAGTTGAAGTCGATGGTGCCACACACTTGAAGGTGACACGCGAAATCGATGGTGGTGTGGATACCGTCAAGGTGAAAATTCCTGCAGTGCTCAGTGCTGACTTACGGCTTAACACTCCGCGTTATGCGACCTTGCCCAACATCATGAAAGCCAAGAAGAAGCCACTTGAGAAGAAAACTCCGGAAGAATTGGGAATTGATATGACTTCCCAAACCGAAATCCTGGAGGTATGATTTCGCTATACTGAAATTCGTTGTACGCTATTTATTCTAGGTGTCGGAACCGCCAACTCGCAAAGCTGGTGGATTTGTGGCGGACACGCCAACGCTTATTGCTAAGCTTAAGGAGAGGGGGGTCTTGCCATAAAAGGCATAAATGTATTTATTTATTGTGAATAAATTAAATGTGTTACTGCTGTATCCCGGCTCGAGAAGAGCGGAATTATCATATTCTGTTGTGCATTTCAGGCATCCGAGCAATTTCACAAATTCTCATTTATTTCAACTTGATTGCACCGCAAATAATCGCAATTGCGAATCTAATGGCGGCGATATCCGCCGGCGTTGGCGGCGGCGTCTTGACGGCGCTGGGGGCACGGACAGTACTCGGCGTCTTGGCCAGGCTCGCCCTCCTCTCCCGCGGGTCCGGCAGCCCCGGCCGCTCCGTGGGCGCCGGGAGCTCCGCGAGGTCCGCGTTCTCCGGGATGCCGACGAGTCCTTCGGGTCCGCTGTCGCCGCGCTCTCCCTCTTCTCCCTGAGGTCCCTGCGGTCCGCGCGCTCCCTTCTGACCGGGACGGCCGATGAGGTGCTCGACGTCGGCTCCGGGCTCTCCGGGCGTTCCTTCCTCCCCGACGGGGCCGGGAGGTCCAGTGGGTCCCATCTGAAGCATCAGAATCGTCAAATCAGAACGTCAAATCTCAAATCTCACCGATCCGGGAATCCGGGTTGTCCGTCACGTCCGGGAACTCCGGCCTGGCCGCGAGCTCCGCGCATTCCACGCGCTCCAGCGCGTCCGGCCGTTCCTGCGGGTCCCTGGGGTCCGGCGGGGCAGTTGAAGCATCCTCCAAACTGCTGGGTTTGCGCCTGCGCGTCGTCGGCGTCGGCGCCGTCGAGTCCGTCGGATCCGGGGAGTCCGTCGAGGCCGTCGAAGCCGTTGTCTCCCGGAGGTCCGGGGGACCCGCGGGGCACTTGTTGTCCGCCTGGCAGTTGCAGCTCGAGCCTCCGCTGGGTCCGTTGGGGCCGGCGGCGTTCGGGTTTGCGTTGCCGTTGGGACTCCGTTGGGCACGAAGGGATTCGCGTTGGGACGTCCGCCGAGTGGCGGGGAACTCCGATGACGCCGTTGGGCGTCGCGCCGCCGTTGCTGCCGCCAGGGAAGTTGTTCGGGAATCCGTTGTGGTGTCCGCCGCTAGGGCCACCAGCGCTGCCGCCGGGTCCTGCGGGGTTTCCGCCGGCGCCGCCAGCGTAGGGCGCGGCCGGTGGCGGCGCGTAGCCGCCGTACTGACGACGAAAGCGGCCGCCGCCGCCCATCTTCTGCATCTCCTCCCAGACGTCCTGCGATTGCGCGCGCACCGCGCCCATCTCCACCGAGAGCTCCATCTCGATCTCGCGGATCTGCATCACGATCATCGGCACCATCAGCGCGGTCATCAGGACGGCGAAGCCGCTGAGCGCGGTCGCTCCGATGAACAGGGTCTTCATGACGGCGTTTGGCTCTGAAATCGACTTGAAATCGCGCTTCAACCGACGACAAACCTTCTGATAAGACGAGCGGAACGTCTTCTGCCGAGATCCGCGCGTGTGGCGCTATTTATGACGCCGAAACGGGTCATCCCGCGCGCTCTCCACTCATAACCCGCCTCGGGGAGAACGAGATCGTCATATCAGCGTTGCAATTGGGGCATCGCAACATTCCGAACACAAAGGAGCGCGCGAAAGCGAGTTTATGAACAATAGCACGGCTACAGGCGGCTACGGTATCACAATTTAGCGGCTTTTCGCAGAGCCGCCGCTTCATCTCTGAGGAATCGGCGGAGAATCTTCCCCGACGGCGATTTCGGGATCTGCGGGAGGAAGTGGACGCCGCCTTTCAGCTGTTTGTAGGGAGCAACGCGATCTGAACGCTCATTCGGAGGCCAAATTGACCGAAAACAACCGACCTGCGACGTATTTCCGCACCTCTTCCTCGCAGAGAGCTTCGTTGGCTCTCACCACGAACGCCATCGGGCGCTCGCCGTCTCGCTCGTGCGGAACACCCACGACGGCGGCGTCCTCGATGAGCGGATGCGTCAGCAGGAGATCCTCCAACTCGGCCGGCGGCACTTGGAGTCCCTTCACCTTGATCAACTCCTTCAGACGGTCGACGATGAAGAGGAATCCGCGGCGGTCGACGAACCCGATGTCGCCGGTCCGCAGCCAGCCGTCGTCGTCGATGGCCGCGGCGGTCGCCTCCGGTCGATTCAGGTAGCCGAGCATCACCGACGCGCTCTTCACGTAAATCTCGCCTCTCTGTTCAGGTTCCAGGGGCTTCTGGGTTACGGTATCCACTATTCTAACTTGCGTACTGGCAGCAATTTGGCCCACATTCCCGAACGTTTGCTTCGTACCGTAGACAGGCAACGTGCACGCGAGCGTTATCTCTGTCATACCGTAACCTGAAGTGCGTTGATTGATTCTCGCTTTCATACTACCGTACCCTGACTGACAAACTTGATGTGCGGCATTCTTGTGCGCACATCCTCGCAGAGTTCTCTGCCGGCGGGCGCGCCGCCGCAAAACAGGATTTTCAGACTGCTCAGGTCGAACTGCTCGACGAGCGGACTCTTGGCCAGAAGCACGAGGATTGGCGGCACGATTCCGATCAATTTGACCTGAACGCGACATGAAGAACGTTTCTACAGCTGCCTTGAATCACCTTGAATCGCTCAATTGTCCTACAGTAGAGCGCAAAGTCAAACTTTGCCATGAGCACCGCAGTTCCGCCGTGCAGCAGCACCGATTGCAGGAAGGTGAAGCCGAAGACGTGGTAGAGCGGCGCGAAAATGAGGTGATTTTGGGATTTCCAGGTGAGTTGGAGGTCGACAGGCTGGAGGAGATGATCTTCGAGATGCCTGCAAGGAAGATTTCGATTCAAAGGGCTTGAAACGGGCTACAATCCGCCTGCTAATCATGTTTTGCTCGGCGGCATTGGGGACGAGAAATGACGCCATTTTGTAGCCTCTAAATTCGACGCTAACCTCGAGAAAAGCTCCATTTGCGAGTTCAGATTCTGATGACTCAACATGACGCCTTTTGGATTTCCAGTCGTTCCACTAAATCACCTCGAATCACCACATTGTGCTCGCAAAACGCGCTCTCACCTGGAGTACGGTAGAAACACCACATCGCGCTTCACGTCGATGTCGATTTCGTGCGAATGGACGTCCGGCTTGGTCGCCAACACCTGATCGAACGTCAGAATTCCCGGCGAAGACTCGAATTTTGAGTTTATCCTCGTGACAACCACGATCATCTGAACACAACGCGCATTCTACCGTAATCCTCTCGATCTTCACAGTCACTAACTAACCTGGATGAGCGGGCATTTTCTGGCTGAATTTGTCGTTTTCTGGAACGTTTCCTCGCTGCAAAAGACGATTTTACATCTGCAATCCTTGAATTGACGCTCCAGCTCAACTGAAACTACCGTAATCAACGTGGACAATGCGTTGTAAGACTCACATTCGGTGAACTGGTAGCTCGCACCGCTAATCGCCGCTCCTCGCAGCGCAACTCCAGCCAAGATGGGCACAAATTGCCATTTATTAGGCATGCAGAACGCGGCGACATCGCCGTGTCCGAACTTGTGATCTTTCAGAAAAGAAGCCACAGAGAGCGCGTGCACGTAGAGGTTACGGTAGGTCACTTGATCGGCATGGTCTTCAGCATTGATCTGGACATGAATTCCGTCAATTTTCGCACTTTTAAGCTCAAATCATACCAGCGCTGGCTTCTCCGGCGCGTCGATCGCGTTTCGCCACAACGCCTCAAGCAGCACGGTGCCGTAAGGCGCGCGAGAGGCGCGCAGAGGAGGAAAAGGAGAGTGAAAGATCATTGGAGACGGCGAAAGCAACGAAATCGTCGATTATCACTCGCGGCGGGCGCTTTAAACGGTCGCCCATCGATCATTTGAAGGTCGTGCGCGTCTGTTTGATTGCTCTCTGATTTCAGATCGGTGATAAGACGTTGCATTGTTGCAGGGCTACAGACTACACGGTTGGTAATCGATTCGACCACAAAATGGCGATTTCTTGCTCGAGAATGACGTCCATGCACGGAATTACGGTGAGTATACGGTAGAGAATGCAAGAATTGAAAAGGGTGACCGAACGTGTGATGAATTGCGAGTGAATCGCTCACAATATCAGGATTGAGCTTTAAATGGGATGAATATTAACAGATATTACGGTATACGGTAGAATATGACAATTCTATGACTCCGACGACGATAACAAGGAGTCGCAGCATCAGAAAATCACCCAACAACAGGACTTCCTGGCGGTTCTTGCCGAGTGGTTGGCCAGACTCCTCATTGTCTACACTAAAGGTACGGTAGTTTTTGTGTGTGGATAAGTAATTTCGGTGTTCGTTTATTCAGAAAGTCTGATCACTCCCGGCCTTACCATCATCATCAGCCTCTTGCAGGACACCTCAGTGTACTGGAAAGTCAAACACGCTACCGTAGTCGGTCTCCTCGCATTTATCGAAGAGTAAGATTATCGTAATCCACTCAAATCTACCGTAATCCTTTCATTTCAGACACAAACTGGCGGCCATGAAATGAGGAAGGAAACGACAATGCGGGCGGCAATCCATTATTCACGACAGACGGACGGACGACAAACGCCGTGCACTCATAAAAAATGAACTCTTAAACGACGACCGACGTTCGCCCTTTGCCGACTGCTTCTGCGCTCATCGATCAGGCCAAGCGGCACTCAACGGCACTGACTCAAAAAAGGTCAAATTTCGTAATGCGACGACGATGTGGGTCGAGGACGTGGCCGGCCGCTCAGCTTGTTAGCTGAGGAGTGCGAGTCTCGCATCCTCGAGCGCTCGATGTCGATCCGTACTGAGCGTTTTTCTTCAAACAAAGTGAGTTTTTGTCGATGAAATCAGAGATTATGGGGATTGTTTTCAGCTCGGAATGACGAGGATTAGAACAGGGCAACCGTTTCCTTGCTCTCTATCAGTTCAATTTTGGTTTAGGAGAGTAAAATGGTCTTTGAATGGAACCTTCTTGACCTTACGGAACGCATGACGAGTGGTCATGCCACTTTGTACATCCATTGGCAACGTATGACGATTTTTGGACCAAAGCGCCTATACTGTAAGTCATCGTACGTCGAATGAAGCCAGAAAAACTGATGCTTTCAGCACAGTTCTGATCCATCTGGAAAACTATATTTTATTTCGATTTTCTGGATTGCGACTGAACAACACAGGAACGCAAATTGGAATTACTTGACAACTTTGACAGAAAGTTCGGTAATTTTGGTCATTTGGATGCTCTGTGCTAATGCTAAGCATGTAGATTAGTTGGATATGCACATCACATTAAACGAAGGCTAAGTGACTCCACGCTACGGTCGAACTGCGCCGCCGTAAATCAAAATTTCATTAAAACCAATTATTTACAACTTAATCGGAATAAATATCACACATAAACATCAATCTATCAGCGCATGGGCTCTCCGAATCCCTTCAGAAGACCACGAATACGCTCCACACAGAGCGGCGACGCCTTCATCTCGTCCATCACGACGACTTCTTCCAGAATGTTCCGCGCCTCTGCGACCTCCAACGCCACGTTCTCTTTCGCCAGCGCTCAACTCGATCATCTTCTGGATTACGGTACACGTGTCCTGTGCGAAGGTTTTTCGTTGCAGCACGCTCGTCTTGAGTACGGTAGCAACGCTAATGAGGATCGGAGTCATGTTAAAGGGTGATCGAAGTTGTGTCTGAAATGAAAAGATTACTGTAGATTTAAGTGGATTACGATAATCTTACTCTTCGATAAATGCGAGGAGACCGACTACGGTAGCGTGTTTGACTTTCCAGTACACGGAGGTGTCCTGTAAGAGGCTGATGATGATGGTAAGGCCGGGAGTGATCTGACTTTCTAAATGAACGAACACCGAAATGACTTATCCACACACAAAAAACTACCGTACCTTCAGTGTAGACAATGAGGAGTCTGGCCAACCACTCGGCAAGAACCGCTAGAAAGTCCTGTTGTTGGGTGATCTTCTGGTGCTGCGACTCCTTGTTATCGTCGTCGGAGTCATTGTCTTCGTCCTTCTTTGCAATCAACTCCGAGATGAACGTCTCCATTTTACTGGCACCGTCGGTAAAACTCAAACTCTGACAGAACGCTACCGCCGCCTTGATCGCCTGCGATTTGTACTCGACATTTCGCTTCTGCGCCTCTTTGAAAAGCGGAGCGAATTTCTGAAAATTAACTGTTTACCGTACTCCTACAGTATCCAAACAAACCTGGTCCATGACCTCTGAACTCCATTTTCGCTTCAAAGGACCCGATGTCTTGGACACGAGGGATTCGACGGCGTTGAGCACCGTTTCCTTGCCCTCCCACAGTCGCCCGGGCAGGAATTCCATCAGAGTACTGTAGATCTCGTCGGTGCGTTCTTCAGAGAACGAGGCGCCGGCGGAGAGGAACACGCGGCTCAGCATGGCAGCAGCGTTGGAGCGCACGATGTACGCTGGATTGTTGCGCATGAGGTCAAAGGCCAATGCGAGCATCTCGGGGGAGTAGAGACGGATCGCCGAGTCCGTGCCGGGGATCATCTCGTTCCACAGCTCAAACCACAATTCGTGTTTTCGTTTGGCGGCCGGGTCACCTTTCGGCACTGAAATTATGAAACCGTAACATTTGCTTCCATAAACGCAGGAGACGTCATTTCGAGGCCAATCTACAACAATCGTACCTTTCTCAAAAGTAGTCAAGAATACTGCCGGTAGGATCTGACCATTGAAATCGGTTACGAGCTCATGGCATTGATTCACCAGCGCTCTCAGCAGATAATAGACCGTTTGACGTTGTTCTTCTAAACGCCAAATTTCAGATTACTGTTTTGCCGAAAGATTGGATCACCTTCAGTGGAAGTCAACGATTCGACCACGAAATTTACGAGTTTCTTGATTTGCGCTTCAGGACAATATTTGAGCAAGTACGAAATCGTCGAAGAAAATTGCTTCCGAATAGCCGGGTTACGGTCGTTCAGACCACTCAACAAAGCATTGAATATTCTCACTAAATTACAGTAATCCTAGATGCGATGGTTTATAACTGCCTACCATTTGATGCCTTGCAAGTGTTCATCATGTTTGGGAGTCGGAGGCAGATGTTAACGAGGAGTTGAGCGGCTCCAGTGCGTGAGGTCAAGCCGACGCTATTTTTGAGATTCTCATAAAGGACAACGGCAATTTCAGGGTAATTCTCCTCGTCGATGAGGGGAACACTGTCGTTTAGTGAAGTCATCATTGGTGACGTTCTGGCGGCTGAAGATCGCGCATCGTCAAGCTGAAATTTGGGATGAAACAAAATTTGACTTTTCTTGCTCTACAAGCTTGTAGATTGAATGCTTTCACAGCTTATCAAGTAATTTCAACTAAAATTTAGTAATTTTGACCTACCATTTCTCGCTCGTCATCGTTGGCTCGGACAGCCAAATAGTTCAGCACTGAAGGCTCCGTTTCGCTTAGCGCATCCAGAAGGCACTTGATTACATCCTTTAAGAACGGCTTCAGGCTCTTTCCGGCCTCCTTTCCAAGTCGCATAATGCATCGTAGCCTAAACCAATAGTAGCATCACAATTTCACGCTACAGTAACCCCTACCCAAACATCCTTGTGGCCTTTACAGTCGAGTAGATTCCCTTTTCGACCAAAACGGGTAGCGCGATCGCGATTACCGCATTCGCTGTGCTCAGACCCTCCGCGCCGTACTTGTAGATAGTCTTCTCGACTTGCTTTAGCGCTCGTTGAGCGGCCACACGCACTGATTCCTGAAAATTCGTTTTGTTTCAATCAAGAAGCGCATCTACGCACCTTAACGTCATCCTGAACGCGGAAGAGGTCGACCATAAGTTCTCCGAGTTGATCGCACATCGATTTATTGAAGTGACCGGAGAGCAGATCGCCCAAGGCGAGGCAACTGGACTCGCGAACGCGCCACTCTTTGTTGAGCAGAGAAGAGCGGATCTCATTCATGATTTGTGGCGAGTACTCGTCGACCTGAACGTACAGTAAGTACGGTAGGTAGAGCAAATTATCTTTAGGAGCTCATAATGCTTTGCAAGGTCCAAAACAGTTCAAAACAAGCCTAAAATCCTTACCACATTCTTCTGCGTGCCTGTCACCTCCTTCCAAATGGATTTCATCGCCATTTGAACGTTCACATCCGGGTCGTAAGTGTACCTGTAGAGTTTTGGCACAAGAGTTGCCAAATAAGGCTGAAGCTCGTTTCTCGCAACTTCGAAAACAGCCCCAAAGCCAAATGCTGCTCCCTGGAACAACTCGATTATGCTTCAACCGAAAATCTACTCATTACTTTCTTGGAATTCCAGGTTGCGTTGTGACCGGCTAAACTCAGGAATTTGTAGACCAAATCGGGCTGATTCATATCCGTTGCGAGCGCGCAGATCTCTTTGTAGGTGCTAATGCCTTCGCCAGCAGGCGCGCTACCAAGTTGGCCCTTTTCGAAGAGTACCGTATCCTCGGTGACCTTTACAGTTGGCTTTCTTCCGGTCGAGAGCGACTCGACCAGCTGCTCCACGAGTTTCTTCTTCATTTCTTCGGTTGCAAGCGAGTACGCTAAGCCAACACCCTTGCTGGCCACGTCTTGCGCAAATTCTGGAGAATTATGGTAGAATTGCAGCATTTACATTCGCGTTTACCATTTGCTTCCGATAATCCGTTGATAAAAGCGGCCTGAATGCTGTCGAGATGCTCGCAGATGACCTGAAGACCCATATCGGAGCCTCGCTTGGTCATACGGTAGAGCCAGATGAGTGCGGCTTGCCTGAGATGACGGTTAGTGTGGCTGACCTTCACGCTAATTATGGTAGTTATGATCTGCTTAGCACGTTCTTCGACTAGCGGATTGGCAGAGGCGAACTGAAAGAAAAAAATATTGTTGGCAATCTGCACAACTGAAGGATTTCCAGCGACTACCGTAATTTTCCTGATTTTCTATTGCTCAATGCATTCAAAAACGCTATCGTAACCACCGTAATCCTCCCTTACCTTTCGTTCCTGAGGTGCAGTCAAGTAGATATTCCTCCTCGCGTCCGATAGCTCACCGCACACGCTGTCAAACAGCGCATCGCCCACATTAAACTGTAACTCAGGCAGCGGTGGTCCCTCTCCCGCAGCGAAGAGACTCTCCACAATCTTCGCTACCGTATCCGTGTCCATTGATTCGTGGATTGAGGAGAGAGAGCCCAGGCAAGCCGCCGCGCTCTCCTTCATCTTCATGTTGATCGTGTCCTTTCGTGAAATTACGACCTTTGCCAGCAAGTCGATGATCAACTTGTATTCCTCGGACGTTCTGTTCTTTTGAATGTAGAGATGCTAAAGTGGGGGCTACCGTAGGTCATTATCCACAATAGTTTCTTCTTACCTTTTCCTCATCTCCAACACTAGACATGCGCAGAATCTCCGCCAACGCGCTCAACGCGCTCTCCAGCGCAATATTCGGTTGCTCGACGCCGTCTTCGATGATTTTGACAAGAATCTTCTGAACTTCGGCGGCTTGTTGCGGTGACACCTGTGGACACAAGCTGAGGAGCGCCATGATCCACGCTACTCCCGGCACAAAATCTTTGTTTGCGTTCAGCTCAGTGACAGCGCCGGTGAATTCGGTTTCGATAGTTTCGGGTGCGAGGAGGAGAATGAACGCGTGTGCGGAGTGATTGCATACAGTATACCGGTTCGAGGACTTGGCTACTGCGCGCAGTTTCTCGCGGCAGCATTGAAGGAGGTAAGAGTTGGGAGTGGCCGTGGAGCAAGTGAGCACGAAGATGCAAATGTGGAGTAAAGCGCTGTCTGAAATGGTCGGATGAACAATGGAATGACAATAGTTTGGTTGTAACTGCCGTAATCTAAGAGTTGAATTGACTGCAAACCCTATTTTGGAAGCAAAAACACGGGTGAAAACATCTCAACTCATAAAAGATCAACTCGCTACCGTAAGCCCTCAAAGCTTATTCAGAAAGCAATACTAGAGTTGTTTTTGCTTATTGATCTACGGAAATGCGGATTTTTGAAACCGTCAACTCACCGATGGAAGTCGATTCCCAAATCGTAGTCAACACGATTTCCACAAACTTCTTTACCGTCTCCTCGTCCACTTCCTTCATGTAAGCGGCGACCTTCGGAAGCTCCTCCATCTTCAAATCGTCGTCCAGGAAACCAAAGAATTTTCCAGAGCAGTTGGCGTTAGCTGCCGCAGCAGCCAACAGGTAAATTGAGGCGATCTGGTACGTTTTCTCGTTCAATTTTGATTTGTGAAGGTCTGTTTTCTTGATTTCGGCTTGTTCCATTTCGTCTGTTACGGTCTGAATCTTCAAATTCTTGTGGAAGAGGTCAACAAGTTGAGCAAAGTCGGGTAGGAATTTGGTTTCAGATAGCGAGAGTTGCAGAAGACGCGAGGCTTCTTTCTCGAGGTCGTGACGGCTGAAATGAAAATGTCCATGCAGTTACCGTATAACAGAAAAATTGAGTTTTGATTAATTGAAGATTAATTTGATTAATTACCGTACCTGGAATTGAAGCAGTGCACCAAAAGCCAACGGAAAACGGGACTCTTCGACTTGATCAGCGAGGCGATGTACTTCAACGCCACAAGCGAACATTTCTCCACTTTCTAAATGTCACAACTTGAAGATACTACTGGGTCACGGGAGTTTCCTACAACAAACTGCGCCACGACCGTCTCCAACATGTTGATCTTCGCTGGATCCTTGATATCGGCGAATGAAGGTAGCCATTCGACCAGACAATCCTGAACAGCTCCGATAACCTCCTCGGGGGCCGAAGCCGTCGCTTCGAAAGTATCGTTGAGGAGCGAGAAGTTGGCAGTGACAAGCACTGGCAATCGTTTGCCCATAATACCATAAGAACGGTAGAGAGTGGCCACTACATTACAGTACTGAAATGGAGGACTTGAAAGCGCTGCTGAAGAACTACAGTATACCTCGCAGTCATCGATGATCTTTGTGAGTTGCTTGAAGATAATCGGACCAAAATGTGGCACGTAATTCGGAGGGAGATTCTCGACGATTGATTGTAAGAATTGAGCGCCGAGGAGTTGTACTTTCATTGGTCGGAGGTGGGGAGGATCGTTGTAGAGAGAACCGAAGGCAACCTAGAAGGAGGTTACGATAACATTTTGATTTCTTGATTAAAACATTTAACATCTGCCATAAAAAGCTACCGTACCTTGTAACAAGCAGGGAATGTAAGCGCGGCCCTCTTCGACCGAATCAAGAACGGCAACAACGCCATTTTCAGTGGAATATCCGAAATTCCCATCTTCAGCTTACAATCCGTCGACTCTTTGCCGAGATACCACTGGCACAGCTGGTCGATTACGGTAGGATTGTCGACACACTCGTCGATGTTGACCTTCCGGATCTGCAACTCCGCCGCTGCCTTCACTTTGTCCGCCAAATTCGATTTTCCCATCACGTAAACCGGAAAAGCCTCCGCTTCAGTGTAGATGTCCTTGGAGAGGAAGCCCAGAATCCCGATTTTGAGCTATAATAACTACGGTAACAGCCTACAGTAATCGTCGATGTACCTCAGTCATGTTCTCTCCGGCCGCGATGAGTCTCAGCGCAATGTCAGCGTAGGCGCCAAGTGTCAACCCACACTCCGCGTTATCGTATCGTTGCTTGAGAATCAGCTGCGCCATCATCTTTGACTTTTCCGGATTACTGTACTGAAAGGCCATTACGTCACGCAGAAGTTGCAGCAGGACCGGCTTGACTGTTGCATCTTGGAAATGCTCGGCTACGGTAGGCCACGTTTCGATCTTCATTTTTCCCAATATTGCGATTGCTTTCAGAATCACGAATCCGAGTCTAAACTTGAAAATTGCGACATGCAATGACAGTAATCCTACTCATTGGCCATGTTCGTCGACTTTTGTTCGATTTTCGTCTTCATCAGCTTCAGCAAATCTGGGACATACTGTAGGAATTCACTATCGGTGAGTTTCGATATTCCCATTTTGAAGTAAGGCATTGATAGACCCTAAAACTTGGTTTGTAGGCATGTTGAAGTTGCACTAGATACCAAAGGAATCGGATGTGTCTGTCGCATGAGGTAGGCGAGGAAGAGATCCACTTTAATTTTAACGGAATCCTCGGTTTTGAGACGTCGAAGGAGATAAGAGAGGATTTCATTTCCCTGAAAGATAGAACAGACTATAATTATGTTCAATCGCATAGAATGCTCGGAGGTTTGAAGCCCTTTTGGAGCTGTTCTGCCTCGTAGCGCTACTGTGGAGGAAGGAAGATGAGCGTAGCCGGGCTCAGACCTCGGAGTATTCGCAGCGGTGACTCAACCGCAACAACAATGGCTCGAAGTCACCCAAAACAGCGCCGCCTCAATTATATTTACCTTCGCAATGACGTTCTGATTGTCGGTGGCGAGTAGGTCCAGAACGGTCGTCAAAGTCTTGTCCACAAAGGTCTGGAACTTTTCCTCGTTGTCCACGTGAGCGAGACGCAAGAAGAGTCGCTCCACTGAAACATGGGTAGTCAAATCAATGTAAAATACTCATAATTTAGCCGTTTTTGAAGTGAAAACCACTAAATCTAGCAATCCAGTGTTTGTTCGACACGAACAGCTGACTTTCACCAAATTTTCGGCTCAAATCGAACGTCCGACTTTTGCAAAACGACCACAAAGCATGGGAAATGGGACTTACAGGTGTCTTCAGGAGTCAAGGTAGCCATGATTCGTGTGTAGAGGTGAAAATATCCAAGTTGTCACTTCCTGAAACGCAATCAAATGACGAAATCCGAGCAAAAAAACCGCAAATTCAAAAACCAATGCAATGTCATCACATCCGCACTCGATTCAAACACCGAACATGGGAAGTTTCCACGTGCAGGCGCTCCGCTGCGGGACCACTCATCAAAAAACGCCTTATATAAGCACATTCACAGCGCCGAGCTCGCCCCACTCCCGAGAGTCGCGACGAGCGAACGAGCGAACGATGGCGCTGACCGGTAAGAAGACGTTCTGTGTGGTTACAGGTGAGCGAACGAGGCGATTAGCATGCCGACCGTGTCCGGTTACTGTAGGTGCGAGCCGCGGCATCGGCAAAGCGATCGCGGTCAAATTGGCGGAGATTTCGGCGGAGAAATCGTCGTTTCTGCTGCTCGCGACGAGCAAGGAGCGACTGGAGGCCGCAGGTCAGCTGCTGCAGCTGAAGAATCGCGGATGTCACGTGGAGACGATCGCGTTGGACTTTGGAACGCGTGATTTGGATCTGAGTGAGGTGGAAGCGAGTCTGAAACGGTTGCTACGTGAGTTTGTTGTCTCGTGGTGACGCTGTGTTGGTGATTTGGAGATGATTTCGTTGATAGACAACCAAGAATTGCCAGAATTGGGTGGAATTTCGCTGTTTTCACCTCTAGCCGGTCCTTGAAAGGTCAAAATTGCATAAAGCGGGCGTGAATGAAGGCTTGAACGATTCTAGAAACCGAGAAAATGTTAAAACTTTGCTTAAAGCTGGTTTTCGGCATGATTTTGGACCCATTTTGCACAGAAAGCTGAATTTTAATCGAATGGATTCTCTGTACACGCTTGACGACGACCTTGACCATTAAAGTGCGAGTTTTGGTGGAAAAAGATCGATTAAAACTGCAAAATCGGCGACCGGAGATGCGTGGAACGGAGATCACAATCGGTCAGCACTGCCTAAACCTGTTTTGCTGTTTTCCACTCTTCACCACGTGTCTCCGATCGGCTATTTCGGGAATTGCCGAGAAGCCAAAGAGTGGATGCTAACCGAAAGTTTGTTTTGATTGCGCGAGCGTCACACATCAAGCCCGCGAGCACGTGAAATGAGCAAATTAAACGGCAATTAAGCTATTTGTAGCTCGTTGTTGTTTACGTCCCAAGCGCTAATCTTCCACGCTTGACCAGAGGCGACCGGAAAAGGCGCCTTTTTTGACAAAAATGACGACAAACTTTGCAGAAATCTCGCGAAATGTCGAGCGTTTCGTCATCGCTCACAACGCCGGTACGGTCGGCGACATGACGCTCCGCTCGTACGAGCTTGACAACGCCGCAGACTGGCAGAACCATTTCCTCGTTAACGTCACCGCGATGATTCAGTTGAACTGTCTTCTCCACAAACACGTCACTGGAAAGGTACCGTAACCCTCAAGCAGCGTTTCGCCTTATTTTTCCACATTTTAGACGCGAAAACCCCCAATCTTCATCAACATCACTTCGCTGTTGGCGATCAAAGCGTTCCCCTCGTTCACTCAGGTAAACTACCGTAATCCGCCCTCCTGCCTGTACAATCAGACCGAAACCACAGTACTCAACGAGCAAAGCCGCTCGTGAAGCGTATTTCCGCGCATTCGCGGACGAGGAACCGAACGTACGAGTTTTGAGCTATTCACCGGGTCCGGTGCTCACCGACATGCACAACAAAGTCATCGAGACCACGCACGACGATACGGTGCGTCAGTTGTTCATGGATCAGGGGATTGACGCGCCAGCCGACCTCCGGGCGCTGACACCGGAGGAAACGGTCATCAAGATGGTCGAATACCTGGACAAGGACGCCTACAAGTCGGGGTCTCGCATCGACTACTACGAGCTACCGTAAGCCGGTGACCGAACAAAGTAATATTAAATGTGACTTTGTCTGTAAGAAACATTCCAAGAGTATACGGTATTTAGAGAAAATGTAGATTTTGAATAAATTCTTCCCTTTTTTTAACTCAATGAGCCTTTTTGCGTCGGGTTACGGTAACATTTTGCTCCCGATCTTGCCATTAGCCTCTTGCAGGACACCTCCGTGTACTGGAAAGTCAAACACGCTACCGTAGTCGGTCTCCTCGCATTTATCGAAGAGTAAGATTATCGTAATCCACTCAAATCTACCGTAATCCTTTCATTTCAGACACAACTTTGATCACTCCTTCAACATGACTCCGATCCTCATCAGCGTCGCTACCGTACTCAAGACGAGCGTTCAATAGAAAACAGGCGGTTTTTTCAATTTTTTATTTAAACCTTTGTTTGTTTTTTACAGTTATTAATTTTAGTTCTCTTGGGCTCCTTGCAGCTGATCGGATCTGCTGCAGTTGGTGTCTCCCTTTTCCTGTCCGGGCAAATCAGCATTTCTACGAGAAGCCCGGCGGGATTTCTGGCCTGGGTGATGGAGAGTCGGCTCGCTCTACGCTTGCAGTTGGCGACCAGCGACCTGACTTTCTCTTTTACCTCGCGATTGGCAGCATCTATGTAGAAACGCTTGCTGGCCGCGTTCTCGGCGAAAAATTCGACGATTTCCGTCCAGAATTCAAGGCTGCACCCAGCGGTGGCGCCGCTGAGGTAGAGGGACTTTAGTTGCTTCTGTTTCGCGATTTTCTTCACGAGCTCCTTCGTATCCGCATCTACGTCGCAATCAGAAATTCTGAGTCTCCAGCAGTCGCCGGAACTGACGACGCGCCCCAGCAGCGTGTTGATTCCGTCCGCGCATCCTTGCAAACGGCGAAGATCGACCGATTTGAAGCTTGGGGAGATCGTGCGCGCCAGCGCAGCTACGATGGCCGCTTCTTCTGGTCTGCTGACGTTCGAAATTACCAAATTGTTGGTCCCACTGCGGTCCACGATTTTGTTTTCAGCGTGTCGATCCACCGCCAATTTCGCAATTTTCAGCATCTCCTCCACTGGCACACTCGATGCGTCCTCGTCTCCGCCAGCATCGGTCGATCCCTTAACTGTGAAGCTGATCACGGTTGTGTTCTTGTAGTCCTTCGCCTGCCACTGTCCCCAGTTGATCCTCTTTCCAAAGGCAGAGGATCGACTTTCCGCTGAGTCGATGACCGCTCGCTCAGCGCCGCGGAGCGAAAATTGAAATTTCGCTTCCTCGAGGACGTGAAGGCGCGAAATTGAGGGTCTCCTCCAGCGGGGTTCGAGGTCAGAGTTTGCGATTGCGCGGAGCGTCTGAGCGGAGAGGAAAGGCAGAATTTGGTCGGAGATTATGGTAGGGAAAGAGGTCATCTTTCCGTTCCGCGTCTTGGAGGAATCCATTTTCCAAAGATTTCTTCATCCGCGATGGAGACGCTTAAATGCGCTGGGAGCATTGCTTTCTGTGAGATGAAAGCAATGCATTTAAGCGTTTAACGTCATATTACACCGGGATCCATCGCATCACTTTGTCACGTTGACTGTTGGGAAATTCGAGGAGACTTCCGGGACACTATTTTCAAGTTCCGCACGATTCCGCACGCGGCGAGCGAAAAATCAAAAGGCAAGGTGACGAGCTTCGTGGACAAAGCGATGCGGGAAGACTTCTGACAAGCAAGGCATCTCACAGAAAGCTAAGAAAAAAGAAAGCAAGGCACCGATTTCTCCCAACCTTCTGCCCTTCGCGATCTCGTCGGATCGCGTTTCACTCTTTCAGCGCGATGTACTTTCGATGGTTGATCGTTTTCTTCGTCGTCATCCTCGCCTCCCAGGCGTTTTCGGAATTCCTGCTGGAACGATCGACTTGTTTCGAACGGAGCGCTTTCCTATTCAAATGCTAATCAAGGCGAGCAGAGAGCATTGCGCCGGAGACGCTCAGACCGTGGAGAAGTTTGAATTTAGCAATGGATGCGGACGAGATGGCTAGAAGCCAACTTTACGTGTTGCAGTGCCTCGAACAGTGAGTGCTTCCGTCGTGTGCGGCATTCGTCGCTACATTTGTCACCGACTGCTGTTGTAGCCTGGAATTCAGAACGTAAATGGGCGATGCGAATCGCAGCGGAAGAACTGAACTTTATACCACTTTCCGTAGCACATTTCACAAAAAAAACACAATAATTAATCTGATTTACTTAACAATAAAAATCATTCTTGGACGTTCAACAATTCGTCCTCATGTCAGTCGGATTCCTCTTCATCGGAGTCTTCTAATAGCCACTCAACAATGGGCTTCAACTTCGCCTTCATAGGCGAACTGTCTGCGAGCTTCTCACAGAAGCTCAAAATCACTTCTTCGTTTAGAATGTCGCAGTCATCAAACATAAAATGGACCAGATGGTCCGTCAATTTTAAAGCCAAGGCGTCTTGCAAACCACATTCCTGCAAAAATCAAACAATCAAATTTATTATGAGCTTTGAAAATCGAACCTCCAAAGCTAAAAGTAGCTGTACTTGATTACCATGCGGACCGTAGTAGTTCTTAAATACATGGAGCCATTTCCGGATCAGCTGAAAGAGACGTAAGCATGATCAGCTGGCTGGCAAAGTCTGGATCGAACCTTTTTAGCGTCAGCGATGGCGAGACCACGTTCGAGAATAAGTTTCATGAACGATTTCATGACTCCGGCAGCGACTTTCTCCATTGAAATGTTGTATGCTAGCTTAGAGCTATTGATTTCAAGGATCAGATTACTAGATTTGTGCTCATCTGAATCTATATTCGCGTACGCTTGTTGCATACTTTCGTAAACCTATAAATTGCGCCGCAATGCTTGATTGAATATTAAAAGTGCAAGAAATGTACCTCAGTTAAGAAACGATCATCTTCGGTGTGATGAATAGCGGCAGGCATCTCATTCTCGGAATGACGCTCAGAATGACTTACATGGTCCACATTGGACACTGTGCGCATACGACGACGCTCCAAGTTTGAGTTTCTCCAAAATCCAGTTCTGTGTTTGTAGCGAAGTTGATAGTAAGCTAAGATTTGAAAACACGCCTTCTTTAATAGATCGAGTAATTCAGCAACTCACTATCAACTTCTCTTATCGCGTAATCTTGCTCATCTTCAGGACGCTCCGACACCAGAACTCGACCGTCGCGTACTTCATCCACCATTCTTGTATCATTAGCAATCACAACTTTTGCTCCGATGAAAGTCCGCGACGAGAACTCACAATCGTTTCCGATCATCACGTAATCGTCGATTATACTGTCAACCAGGTTAACATTATTGCCGATTACTACGTTTTTTCCAATACGGCAGTTTCTGATGGTACATCCTTCTCCTGCAATGCGTATAAATAGTCACGAACTGCTCCGTATGTAGCTAATGCTTACCTATTTCTGTGTTTTCGCCTATAGCTGTGCATTCAAAACTGCAGTTGCGTCCAGTCACGACGAGTGTCAAAGAACACATCTCTCCGGCAGGCTGTGATTTTGCCATATCGTTGGAACAGATAGTCTTTCCGCTTGGCGTTGATGTACAAATTTCTAGTTTCAGCAAAAGTCGTAGAACGATTTCGAACACTCATAATCGATTGCGCTTCAGGAACGATGGGGTAGAACCATCGTTCTAGAATCAAATTTTGGATTTCCAGGAAAGTCGCATAGTCCCTTAACACCGCATTATTATTTTTAAAGCTACGCTAAAGTAAATACATACTGTATGACCGCTGCTTCGTGGTCACCGGAGAGCACTTCAACGTGGATATGTTGACAGAGAAGCTCTTCGTTAACAAGCAGCTCCCTAATCACATCATCGCGTTCCAAGAAGTCAAAGTTATCGGTGAACTGAGCTGCGATGTTAGCACCGCAGAGCGCAATACCCGTATCCCGGAGATCGCGGCGAATTTCCGCATCGGCCAAGTAGAAATCCTGCAAAGCCAGACCGTTATTGAGAGAATTTCACCTTAATAACTCACCAAAGTAGCGTCAAACTCCAAAATGCGCTCCTTTCTGTAGTAGTAAAGAAGCTTCTTTGAGTTTCTACCAACTCCAATGATGGGATTCTTCTCACTTGCACTCTTCGTGTAAATTAGAGTCAAACAGTTGTTTTTGTCTTGCTTCCTGCGTTCGCGGAAATTGGCGATTTCGGTCTCCAAAGTTGAGGAGCAGAACGTTGCGACATTGTGAATGAGAAGGAAATCGCCATTAACGAAGCCACGTTGTTCAGCCTCACGAATTGCATCGCCAACGCTCATCATGTTTTCACCGGAAACAACCGCCCAATCGAAATAATTCTTAAAATTCCTGCAAGCATTTCGAAGAGATCCACGTCGTACAGGATGCGTAATGCTACTTACTTGACTTCGTGCTTCACCTTTTCCACCTTCTCATCGTTATTGTTGAGCACAGCCACAACAACCTTGGTCACACAGGTGCGGGATAGCCAGAGCATGCAATTCTCAAGTGCAGTGAAAGGACCGCCAATCTTTTTCAAAGCCTAAATACAAGTTAAATAGACTTTGTCAGCTTGGAAACGGTCATACCCAGTCCTGTTGGCCGTGAAAAGGTGCGAAACGAGCATCAAAATTGTCTGCAACCACAAGAGCGAGGAGCTCCGGGCGTTTTCGTGGATTCGGTGCCATAAATGCTCTGCAACAGTCTTGGTTGAGTCAGTGAATATTACAATGAGACGAAATTAATTCCTTAAATCAGTTTTAGAAATCATTGGTCAGTTTAACATTTCAAACTATAGACGACAATTCAAAAGCAATCAAGAGTTGGAGAACGTCCAGTTTGAGAGAATCGCCACAAGACCGACGTCGACGTCAAGACGCGAACAGAGCTGCCGCATGTGAATCTTGATGATCGTTATTGTGGAATGTCAACGAGTAAGTGTTCAAGACAACCCGAGTTCTCTTCTTCTTCTCCGTTGGCGCTCCGACGTATTGTTAGCTCACAGGGTACAAGCGATGCGACCGATTCCTTCAACATCGCTTTTCTCCCCATAAACGTGACCCAAACTCCCATAACAAACAAGCAATCAGCAATCAACCCTTTCAACCACCCACAATGGCCGCCGAGATAATCAAACTGACATCGAAGGAGGGCGAGGAGTTCGAGTTGAAGATGACGCACCTGAAGAAGGCGGTGATGCTGAAGCAGATGCTCGCCGACCTCGGATACGAGGAGGGCGCCGAGCCCTCCGACTCCATCCCGCTCCCCTCCGTCGGCTCTGACGCGCTTCGCACGATCGTCGCGTGGCTCGTTCTGCACGAGGCGAAGGAGCCGCGGACGGAGGAGGATCGGCAGATCCACCGCTTCAACCGCAACGTCGCGAAGGAGGACACGGAGCTCCTCGAGCCACTAGTGCCGCGGCCGAAGCTCGCGGACGTCATCAACGCCGCCTACTACCTCGAGATGCCCGACCTGATCGACACGCTGGTCAAATACACAGCCAACAACCTCGAGGGGAAGTCGGCGGAGGACATGTCCCGGTGGCTGGAGATTCCGCTGAAGAAGGACGAGCGGAAGAACGCGGCCGACGACGACGAGGGAGCGGACGAGGGCGAATCTGCCGAGAAACGCGAGCGCAGCGACGAGTGAGCGCGTGGCGACGTTGCGCGATGTTTTTGTGCTTCGTTCTGATTGATAATAAATTTTGTCCTCGTTGATTGAAGTTGTAATTTGATCAATGAACTGAATAGAGGGATCGTGTATTTAGTGCCCTCGTCCGCGCGACAGGTTATCTCGGCTTGTTAGGAGACAATTTGACACTTGAAGCATCATACATTCCGCGGTTCAGCTCGAGTTGGCGAAGCGACTCTACCATCCACTGACAACTGTCATCAAACTGCCATCGCGTGCCCGAAAATGTGTGAACACTGAGCGAACATTGACTTCATTTTGAAAAAATTGAATTTCTCTCAGAAAAATGGCCGCGATGAAATCGAGTTCTTCATGCGGTGCTAAAGAATTTAACTTCTACTGTGTGATTCGCGGAAGTGATCGCGTTCTGCTACAAAAACACGCCCGAGTGTCGGCGCGAATTGATGCGTTGCCTCAATCGTCGAAAGTTACACACGCAAAACATTTATTATCAATCAGAACGAAGCACAAAAACATCGCGCAACGTCGCCACGCGCTCACTCGTCGCTGCGCTCGCGTTTCTCGGCAGATTCGCCCTCGTCCGCTCCCTCGTCGTCGTCGGCCGCGTTCTTCCGCTCGTCCTTCTTCAGCGGAATCTCCAGCCACCGGGACATTTCCTCCGCAGACTTCCCCTCGAGGTTGTTGGCGGTGTACTTGACCAGCGTGTCGATCAGGTCGGGCATCTCGAGGTAGTAGGCGGCGTTGATGACGTCCGCGAGCTTCGGCCGCGGCACTAGTGGCTCGAGGAGCTCCGTGTCCTCCTTCGCGACGTTGCGGTTGAAGCGGTGGATCTGCCGATCCTCCTCCGTCCGCGGCTTCTTCGCCTCGTGCAGACCGAGCCACGCGACGATCGTGCGGAGCGCGTCAGAGCCGACGGAGGGCAGCGGGATGGAGTCGGAGGGCACGGCGCCCTCCTCGTATCCGAGGTCGGCGAGCATCTGCTTCAGCATCACCGCCTTCTTCAGGTGCGTCATCTTCAACTCGAACTCCTCGCCCTCCTTCGACGTCAGTTTGATCATCTCGGCGGCCATTGTGGGTGGTTGAAAGGGTTAATTGCTGGTTGCTTGTTTGTTATGGGAGTTTGGGTCACGTTTATGGGGAGAAAAGCGATGTTGAAGGAATCGGTCGCATCGCTTGTATGCTGTGCGCTAACAATAAGTCCATGTCTCCGGCGCCGACAGAAAAAAAGAACCAAAGAGGTGAGAGCGAGAGAGTAAAATTCCATGAAAACAAAGAGATCACTTCTCGCATCGTTCACTTTCACGTTTCTTCTTCCGCTTCATCTTCGATAACGCAGGTCGATTCACTGCGTTGATGTTCTCAAATTCGGTCTTTTCGTTGTCCTTCTCCTCGTTTAGCTTTTCTCGATCCTCTTTCGAGAGCACATGGCGGTATTTCTTCATCCTCGCTAAAGCTGGATTCGAGGTTTTGTTCTCGATTGCCGCTTCTCCCTGAAATAATCTCCATGAGTCAATTCGCCATCAAAAATCGTACTACTTCTTTCTGCTCTTCGACCTTCTCCGGTTTTTCCTTCTCTTCCTTTGCTTGTAACGGGCAAGACTTTTTCATCCTTGCAACCGCTGGATTCAAAGTTCCATTCTCAAAGACGGTGTCCACCTGAATTTACCGGAATTAGTGAGAGCGAAACGATTGCAACTCACTTCTTTCTCCTCCTTGATGACGTCTTTCGACATCAACTGCCGATTCTTCTTCATCTTCGCTATCGCAGGATTCGCCGTTCCATTTTCAAAAACCGTGTCATCCTAAATCAATCCAGCCGTCATCGTGAAATAATCAAGAAATCAACTCACCTCTTTGTCATTCTTGTCCGGCGTAGAATTTGTAGGCGACGAATCGTCGTTCGGCGGAGAGTGGAGCTCCAAATCCTCGACGGTCGATGAAGACGTCGACTGGAGTGACGCGTAAGCCGGAGATGATCCGCAGTGCTCCGCGGAGAGCGTTTTCGCCTCGATCGTCGGCGTTTCGTCACTCCGCTTCGCTACGATCTGCACTGGCGCGCTCTTCGTATTTTGAACTTGATTCGTGGGTTCCAAATTCTCGTTCCGCGATATCGATCGGTTTCCCGACGACCGCCTTCGCGAGGACTTCCGCTTCTTCCGCAACGATCCGCGGCGTTTCGGTTTCGGCTTTTCTTCATCGTTCGCTTTCGGAGCTGCTTTGACATCGAGCTTCTCGGCTTCTTCCTTCTTCGGTTGCTGCTGCTGTCCTCCACTCTGCGCAGCTCCTCCGATCAACCACGTTGACGCCAAAACTGCAGCGAAGCACAGGGCAGCAATCATTGCGACTGCGCTCTCGATTCACATGCAAACGAAGTGAGGCCGGTGGGGCGCTGGAGGCTTCGGAGCGCAGACTTCAGACGGATTGTCCTCTGTGGTCTCAAAGCGGTTGTCGTGCGTGATTGTCACCGATTGGATAATTTCGAAACGCGCGGTTTTGGAATTTGGAATTTGCCTTGATGGATTTATGATTTTCGGTCATTCGACTGGACCGCGATTTACATTCTGACCGTTTTCTCTTATTCACAGAAAATGCACAACGGCGGCAGCACTAGGTTGACTCCGGTAGCTTTGCCGTTCTACAAACCGACGCACGTCCTGCTGAATTTCCAAACGCTGCCCAGATCGCCTGTCCATGAAAAAAAGCTGAGAACTGAGTTCAACTTTGTCGTCTCAAACTCGACAATGGCAGACGTCGGCAGGCGGAAGCACTTTGAGATTCAAGCCCGCTTCTTTGAGTACGATCCGACCAAGCTCCACAATGTTCCCGATAGCAATCCACCCAATTACAAGATTTGGATCGATGGGAAAGAAATCTACTTGAATCGTCCGGTGAGTTGGGCTTGTGGACTGCGTGAAAGAAGGGAATGTTCTTCAGTTGCCTTTCGATCCGAAGAGGTGTTTGAGCTTTCCGGTGGATCTCTCTTCGGACATCAGTCGCTCATTCACGAGCCACTTAATAAGGATTGAATGGACAGAGACAAGTGCCACTTACGTTATGGCTGTTTTTCTTGTGGAAAGGATTGGTTATAAGCAAATATTCGATCAAATCAGAAGCGATCGTAATCGATACCAAGATGAATCCCTATCGGACAATAAACTAAACAAACAGTTGAACGCTCAAAGCGACGAGGACGGTGATATTGGAGTGGATATGATTAAACTTTCCCTGCAGTGTCCCGTAAGTGTGACATGCTTTTTGTTTTTTCATTGTTGTTTCTGTTAGATCACCCGGAAACGAATGACCGTTCCCGTGAAGGGTAGTTCTTGCCATCATTTCCAATGCTTTGACCTTGAAACGTATCTTCAACTTGCCGAACGGCGGCCTACATGGAAATGTCCGGTTTGCAGGATCCTCGTTTATCCCGAAAGTGTTGTCATTGATGGGTGAGTTCTTTTGGGATAAAGTGGTTTATTTGAACGCAATCTGAATTTCCAGATTTTTCTTGAAACTCCTCAAAAACACGGAAAGAATACGCCCTGTCGTCACTGACCTCGTTTTCAACAAGGATGGGAATTATCGCTTGGTTCGTGAAACCGAAACGAACGACGATGAGGAGAAGGTTCCAAGTCAAAATCCAAGAAAGGCGATTAGCAGCGAATTCATTGACATCGAAAGCAGTGATGAAGAAGTCGCCGACCAGAACATAACGGAAGGCGTGAATAACGAACGCGCCGACGAAGCATTAGCCATTGACGTAGCAGTAGCGGATCCAGTTAACGAAGAAGCAGAGCCGGTGGTTGAAAGTGTGCCGTCAAACCCAGTCCACAACGAAGAAGTGGAGCCAACGGTTGGAGCCCGCAACGAGGTTAAAGACCAAGCTGATGACGAAATTGAACTAGTGGAGCTGAGCAGTGATGAAGAAGAGGCGTCGACAGCAGATATAACCGTTAACAGTGTGGAAAACACAACGCACAGTGAACTGTAAGACTTCAGTTCTCATTTGAGTCACTCGAAACGATTGTTTTAGAGAAAAGACTTTCAGCGCAAACGTCTCGTTCACTGGGCTACAATTTCGGGACTTCAGGATGCACAGGAATATGACTGCATCTCCTGAAGCCGACAAGAACAACGGACTGCCTCAGCCTGTCGGCGACAACGACGAAGACGTTGTCATTCTCTTCAATGCTGGAGCACCTGGAGAGTCGAAATCTGTTCCTCTAGCAGATGGCACTGTCATTGTTCTACCGAGCGATGCAACGCCGGATGTCCTGGAATCAAGCGGATTAAAAGCTGGTGGAATGAAATACCGTCCGCTTTTTTCACCAGCTAAGAAAGCGAAGACAACGGACGACATCATGGAAGACTTTTTTGAAAGCAGCGGCGAGGAAGAATAAACTCCAATCCGGGGACTATCGCGCTTTTATCTTTTACCTCATTTTGTTATGTTTCATTAATTAAATACCAATTGTTGATTGTCTTCCTGTGTGAAGATACGTTTCACATTCCATGTGAGATCAGGATGCTTTTCCCTGAAGAAATATATTATGGAATGACAAACTCTAATGGATTACGACCATCTCAGGCGATCGGTCACATCCAATTCAAAATCAAAACAATACTCGAAATGTTTAGCACTCGAAAAAAAAAACACAACTTTCAAAGATTACGGAAGTACATAAACACACATTTCTAAACATTAAGAGCCTTCTTGAGATCTGCGATAAGTTCGTTCGTCTCTTGACCGCCCGCTGGGACTGCGCTTCTTAACTCTTTGACAACTTGTTGAGTTTTCCCGAAATAAACATGGTCTATCGATGACCGCATTTGAGCCTCATGATCCTGAACAAAAAAGAACACTAGGAAGCAGTTAAACGAAAAACTTACTTCAACCATGGTGCCGATGCATACCAAGTGCGAGTGCGATTCCAAGTCACCGTAACTGTACTCTCTGGAGAGCTGCCGGGTAAAGGATCCGCCCAACTTCATCGTTCCGACAGCACTGGAGGCGTTCTCCATCCAGAGCATCACAGTACTAGTTAGTTTGTATTCGTAGACTAGATGCTTGGGCTAAATCATAATTTAAGCATTGATCAGATTAGGCTGCGCGTACATGTTTGGTGACTTCGAACACGTGAATGGAATCCCACGATCCCTTTCCGTTTGCATCGTTGGTCTCTTTTTTAAGCGCAACTGTGCACGCAAAGTCATCCCGGTAACTCCACACGTAAACGCTGGAGATGCCACCTTCGAAATAACTTGAGGAGAAACGAGAAATTCATGGAAATGTGATTTTCAAAACTTACTGGTCTCGGTAAACCTCGAATGCGGTGTTAAGTTCAATCTCCAATTCTCGCAACTTGCTCGTCGGAAAGTAGCCATTAAGTCCATCTGGATCTGCATCGTCGCCGTTCAGCGGAGGAGAGTACATGTTCGACCAAGGAGAGCTTCAATTCAACCAACAATGACAGACGAAAACAAAACAAATGCTCACCGATAACCGTCTTCATCGCGATTATAATCGCAGCGAAGAAATTCTTTTCCGTCGCCATACGGATCGCTCGCAACTTGGAGCGGCTGATCGATGGCGCTGAGCAATTCTTCGCACTGGTCGGGGATAAGACGAAGCACCTTTCCTAGGTTTTGCGCGGTATCCTCCGGTGGCAGGTGACGCATCAGATTTAGCGCGGCGGTCACTCGGTCGTCTGTCTACAATTAAACAAAAAATTGGAGTTTATTTATGTTTTACATTGGAAACTGACCATCGTGGAGGTGAGGAATGGAGGGAGACGCTCTGAAAAAGACAAAACAACTTGAAAGCGATACGAAATTAAAGATAGAAATGGATGACAAACTCAATCAAATCAAGTTGCACGTCGTCGAAAAGCTGCAATCGACAGGGAGATCTCGCCTCTCGTTCGCGCGCGTGTCGTCTGTGATAATCTCTTCGAGACAAGCATTCGTGAATTTCAAACTGCGTATTTTGTGTGCTGTATGTTCGTATCAACGCGATACGAAAATCACCCACACATCCAGAGTTTTACAGTTCGCGGGACCCTTCACCCATTGCTCGTTTCCCCGGAGCGACTGACTGTTCCTCCTCAATGCTGGAAATTCATCGGAGACACTCCAGTTGCGCTTGCACAGCCAAAACTGTCGCGCAACGAGGGAAAAATAGTAAAAAAATGGCGCACAGACGCTGAACAGTTTTATTGGTGCCTATAGTTGAGGCTTCAGTTGACGTGCAATTCGAGGTCGACGAACACGATGTTGATGGATGATTGTGACTGATTGTAATGTGATTGCCGGATGCTTGTAAATCGAGCGAAGAAAGTATAAATGTATCGTATGTGAACTTTCCAGCGTGTAGCCACCTTTCAGAAAGACAAATTGCATAATGACTCATTCATCCAAGATGTCCGGTCACCACAATTAACTGCAACGAAACGGATTTCGGTCTCCACCACTCGGTCGCCAAGTGCACCTTGTTTGTTTGACATGTGTGGTCGCTTTCCGCTCGCTCGCTTGGCACAACCCGTAGGATGCGTTTGTATCATAACGCGCACTTTGAAACGCCGACGATTCGAAAAAGTGCGGGAAAACGTTGCGAATTTGTCGTTTTGAGTTGCGTTTTGGCTTCCGATGGTCTTTCACGTGTGCTGTTGGTTGCGATTTCATGATTATCGTGAAATTAGCGTGGAAATTTGAGCTATGTAGTTTTGATTTGTTGATATTGCTCGCTAACGAGATTAGTTCTTTCATTTCATGGACGATTTCTTGGGATTGTGTTGCGTTTTTGGTCAGCGCTGTGAATTCATAGCCCGGGAGCTATCGAAATCTCACTTTTCAGCTTGCTTAGCGGTCCATGGGTCTAAAGAGAGGTGAAAAAGTCCGAACGCAACGTTGTTTCACTAACCAATTTATTTGTTGTGAATGTGTCAGAAAATGTGTCAGGTTGCAGTTGCCAATTTTACGGCGTGTATTATTTCTACTTATTTGTGGTATTTTTATGCTGGAAAAGCTAGTATTTTGAGTTTTCGTTGCTCCTACATCGTTACTCGTCTCATTTTGTAAATTTAAAATTCCATCGATTCAGAGTATGGAAAGTTCCCCGGAAGAGATGAAGGGCTTCGCCACAGCAACGGGGCGAAGCATCGAAATTCGACCGGAATCACTCAATCGTGCCCGCCAGTCGTTGATGGAATTAGAAAACGAGGAGAACGACGCCGATAGAGCTCCACCAACTCCAGTACCGAATGGCGCGAACACGCCCGTGCGAACTGCGTCGTTCTCCCTCCCTCCAATGAGTAATTTAGCCAACTTTTCTATCTTTAAGATGAGCGTTTAGATCCGAAAACAACACCTGTGAGAGCATTGGGCGTAAAAACTCCAGGAACTTCCCAATTCCGCTCTCCTCTGACGGTGAGCGCAACTCGCACGCCAACTTCTTCTAGCCGAACACCATCAAGATTTTCGAAATTTCGTTCACCGGTGGTAAAAGAATCTCCTGTTGCGAAGGTGAAACCAGCTCCATTACCTTTCTCCTTCCCCTTTCCCCCGTACGACATTCAACAACAGCTCATGGAGACGATCACCTCGGCTATCTCCGCTCGACGAGTTGGAATCTTTGAATCTCCGACTGGAACTGGCAAATCGCTTAGTACAATATGTGCTGTGCTCACGTGGTTAAAGGAATTTGAGGAGAATCGTCGTTTGCAGCTTAGTGAGAATGTGAAAAAATGCGAACAGGACGAGCGAAGGGCAGGTGAGTTATTGGATGATTTGTGGCTTATTTCAGATTACAATTCTAGATAACGATTCAAATTCACGAGATTGGATCGGAGCGGCCAAAGCGAAGTTAAGCGCCAAAAAAGAGCTCGGAAAGCTTGAAGAAGAGTCAGAAATGCTGCAAAAAGTTGAGAACCGTTTGAAAGAGGCTCGCGAAGGTCGCTCGAAGAAGTCTTTTGATGGACGCAAGCGGAAATTTGACTGCGAAGAAGATGACGACAAATATTTAGATGCGGAATTGGATTCTTCTCCGTCAGATGATGTGGATTCGGTAATTAAAATGTACTAGGTTGGATAATGTGAGTAATAATTTGTAGGATTTACTTCCTGGTGAAGAAATAACAGTGAAGTCAGATGATGCAGACGAAGAGCCCTTACGATGTACCAAGATATACTACGCCTCAAGAACACATTCTCAACTCGAGCAATTCCTTGAGGAGATTCGCAAGACCTCATTTGAGCCGCGAGTTGTGCAGTTGGCCTCACGACAAGCACTCTGCGTGAATGAAGAAGTGAAAGCGTTAAAGAATGTGAGTTTGATGAATGAGCGCTGCATGGAGATGCGCAAGGCGAAGAGCTCCTCGAAAGTGCCGAAAACCAATGAGAATCCAACTTCATCCTGCAGAAACAAGAAGACGACATGCAAGTGCGAGTTCGCCAAGTCGGACGCGATCGAAGAATTGGCCGATAAAATCTTAGCAGTGGAAGATTCGGTGAAGAGCATTGGTGCGTTGGCGGGCACCGGTCGCGATACGACAGCGTGCGCCTACTTTGCGAGCAGAAAGGCGCAGAACCTGTGCGAAGTTGTTTTGCTGCCGTATCAGATTCTTTTGCACGAAAAGACGAGGAACATCTGGGGTGTGCACCTCAAAGAAAACATAGTAGTTATCGACGAAGCGCACAACCTGCTCTCTACGGTGGCGGACATCCATTCGGTGGACCTGACTCTCCCGGCACTGACAACTGGGTTGTCGCTTATTAGGGAGTACATCGACAAGTACAAGTCACGTTTGAATGCCTCGAACCTGAGAAACATCGAAGAGTTGTTGAAGATCACCGCGTCACTTGAGAAGAAGCTGATGGAGACGTCGAAGGGCGAAAAAGACGTCGTTTACTCCATGCCTGCGTTTATCGCTGATGTAAGTGTCACGTGGTGTACATGCGGAAGTTTCCCAACGTTATGAGATAGTTGCAGACCTTTTTGGGGAGTTCTAGGCTTATGTAGTCCAAGCATTTGAGGGTTTAGCCCGGAGATACTATTTATCATTGAGCAAGAAATTAAGGCAACCATCTGAACACCTTTGAATCGTTCATCTGACTCGGAGGAGTCGATTTCTCCAACCGTTTTGGAACAAGGGACCTTTTGGAGATGTACATGATGGCTGTCTGCGCAATTCTTTAGAATTTCCGCTTGAGGCACTTACAACTACCATTTATTCAAAATTTCTTTAGCTGACTCTCTACAATACGGATCTGTACGAACTTCTGTCCTACATCGAACGCACAAATCTCTGCAGCAAATTCCACGGCTTCTTCAAACGTTACTGTGGTCGCGTAGCACAAAAGGAAAAGAAAGTGGAGGTGAAGCTAACTGGAGTCGCTTTGTTGATGAAGAAACGCGAAGACGCGAAGAACGGAATTGTCGAGAAGGAAGAGAAAGACGAGGAGGAGAACGAAGAGCAAAAACCGAAGATGTCATCGCCCATGTATCAGATCGTTTCATTCATCGACGCGTTGACGAATCGGTGCGAAGATGCGCGTCTGCTGCTCAAACGGGAGAATCCCTCCGCCGGCACTCCACCTACCTACAGATTCATTCTTTTGAACCCAGCAGAGAAGCTGAAGGAGTTGGTCAAAGAGGCACGATCGGTTCTGCTAATTGGCGGAACGATGGAGCCGTCGGAGCAGCTGGTGGATGCGTTCGAGAGGGTCTGTGAGGTACCGAAGGACTCGATCGCGCGGTTTTCTTGCGGACACGTTGTTAATAGCAATCAATTGACCGCCATCTCTCTTGGTAAGCTTTTATTTAAATTTTTGGCTCTAATCATTTGATTTTGGGCAGAGGACCTAACGGACACGACTTTACATTGACGTACGCGAATCGCTCGACCCCGCAAACCGTTGCCGCAATTGGAATGACTTTTATGAATATGCTAAGGCAGATTCCGAACGGAGTTGTCGCTTTTTTTGCCAGCTATGACTACATGTCGAATTTTATATCCTCTTTGAAGTCTTGTGGGACCTACGACAGAATTAATGTGAGTTTTGCTTTAAATGTCGGCTTATTTAGCCTGATTTTCAGAATATCAAACCGATTTTCGTTGAACAAAGGGGCGCATCGAACAAGCTATGGGACGACTACTCGCGACAAGCGCGAAGTTCAAAGGGCGCGATGCTGTGCGCGGTGGTTGGCGGAAAGCTTAGTGAGGGCATCAACTTCTCCGACGAGCTAGGAAGATGCGTCTTCATGATAGGACTACCGTACCCGAACAAGAATAGTGTTGAACTACAGGAAAAGATGAAGTATCTTGATCAGTTTGTGCGGCCAGGCGCCGGAAGCGCCCACTACGAGGCGTGCTGCATGCACGCGGTGAACCAGGCAATTGGACGAGCGATTCGCCACCGGAACGACTACGCGGCGATCGTTCTCCTTGATTCCCGCTACACGAAGCCGCACGTAAGCGACGCGTTGCCCAAATGGATTTCTGGGCGTTTGACGCATTGTCAAACGTTTCCACAGGCGTTGCAGAAGATTGTCGGGTTTTTCAAAGAGAAGAAATGAGAATTGTATTTATCTGTGAATAAATCACCGTAGACCGATGTTGATACCCGTTTTAGACCCGTCAAAAGACGAATTTTCAGATGGCGCTTAAAAAAGAGACCAACGATGCAAACGGAAAGGGATCGTGGGATTCCATTCACGTGTTCGAAGTCACCAAAAATGTACGCGGAGCCTAATCTCATCAATGCTTAAATTATGATTTAGCCCAAGCATCTAGTCTACTTGAAGTAAGTTTTTCGTTTAACTGCTTCCTAGTGTTCTTTTTTGTTCAGGATCATGAGGCTCAAATGCGGTCATCGATAGACCATGTTTATTTCGGGAAAACTCAACAAGTTGTCAAAGAGTTAAGAAGCGTAGTGCCATCAGCGGGCGGGACGAACGAACTTATCGCAGATCTCAAGAAGGCTCTTAATGTTTAGAAATATGTGTTTATGTACTTCCGTAATCTTTGAAAGTTGTGTTTTTTTTCGAGTGCTAAACATTTCGAGTATTGTTTTGATTTTGAATTGGATGTGACCGATCGCCTGAGATGGTCGTAATCCATTAGTTTGTCATTCCATATATTTTTTCAGGGAAAAGATCTCACATGAAATGTGAAACGTATCTTCCTTCACACAGGAAGGCAATCAGCAATTTACGTCGTTCTCTTCTTCTTCTCCGTTGGCGCTCCGACGTATTGTTAGCGCACAGGATACAAGCGATGCGACCGATTTCTTCAACATCGCTTTTCTCCCTAGATCCGCCATAAACGTGACCGAAACTCCCATATATAACAAACAAGCAACGAGCAATTAATCCTTCCAACCACCCACAATGGCCGCCGAGATGATCAAACTGACGTCGAAGGAGGGCGAGGAGTTCGAGCTGAAGATGACGCACCTGAAGAAGGCGGTGATGCTGAAGCAAATGCTCGCCGACCTCGGATACGAGGAGGGCGCCGTGCCCTCCGACTCCATCCCGCTCCCCTCCGTCGGCTCTGACGCGCTCCGCACGATCGTCGCGTGGCTCGATCTGCACGAGGCGAAGGAGCCGCGGACGGAGGAGGATCGGCAGATCCACCGCTTCAACCGCAACGTCGCGAAGGAGGACACGGACCTCCTCGAGCCACTAGTGCCGCGGCCGAAGCTCGCGGACGTCATCAACGCCGCCTACTACCTCGAGATGCCCGACCTGATCGACACGCTGGTCAAGTACACCGCCAACAACCTCGAGGGGAAGTCTGCGGAGGACATGTCCCGGTGGCTGGAGATTCCGCTGAAGAAGGACGAGCGGAAGAACGCGGCCGACGACGACGAGGGAGCGGACGAGGGCGAATCTGCAGAGAAACGCGAGCGCAGCGACGAGTGAGCGCGTGGCGACGTTTCGCGATGTTCTTGTGTTTCGATCTGATTGATAATAAATGTTTTTCGGGTGTAAAATCCAAACTTTCCAAAATGAAGTCCATTTTCTCACATTTTCGGGCCTGTGATGGCAGTTGATGACAGTTGTGAGTGGCTGGAAGAGTCGCTTAATTGAACTGAACCGCGGAATGTATGCTTCAATGGTTTAATTGTCTCCGCATAACCTTCCTGTGTCGTGAAAGAGCCGCGATTGAAAGAGGATCGGCAGATCCACCGCTTCAACCGCAACTGAAAGAGCAGAGGTAGATTGAGGCCTCAGGATGCCTCAAGAAAATTGAAATCAGCGCGAATCGATAGACATCGAACAAACATGCGAGCTTTCCAACAGGTTTTGCGAATGCGGATACACGAATCACTGGAATGGTGAGGTTACAACGCGAATCAAGAACGAAAACCAATGCACCCAATATAACATGCGAAGATCGGAAAAAGCGCATTTACGTGGTCAACATTTGGTCGTTCGTCGTTTCGCCGTACGCTGACGCAATGGAATCTGTGCCATTCGCTTTCTGCGAGTCCATCATCTGGTATATTATAAGCAGCAATGACTGGTTTGACTGGCCGACATTCGGCTCCGAAATATGGTCGTCGGCACCTTGCAATGTCATCAACACCAAAGAGTTCGCGACTCTTTGCATTGGTGTCCGGGAAGGCCGATGGGAGTACGGGTTGCGCTTGAGCTACAGTAAGAAGATAGTGGCTTTCGAGAGTCTGACGCCTCGCGAGCGACGAGGTTTGCTAATCACCATGATTGAGATAACAGGCTCTCCTGCAAACGCATCGCTCGCATCGACCGAAAAGGTCTTTGAGTTCCAAAAGCTCACGTTTCCTTATCTTTCCTACCCTTGGCTGACACTTTGTTACCATCCGGACTTGCAAGATGGAGTGCTTGCCAAGCTGCTGTCATTCTATCGTAATATTCAGCTTCAAATTTTCACAAGCGAACAGAACAGCAGCAGGGCAGTCGAAGAGTTCTTGAAGGTCCAGATGGAGGCCAACGACCCCGTACGCTCTCTTTGCCTTTCCGGAAGTTGGTCAGAAGAGGGTCGCTTGGCGGTCAAAGAATACGTCCTCTCGGGGTCGTTTACCGACGTATCTTTAGGAGCACTTGATCAATCTTGGATTTTGGGGAGACCGTTCTTCGAGCGCCTGTTTGAAAAAACAGAGTTTATTTATAGAGATAAAAGTTTTTGTTTCAAGGCTCGTTTTTCCTTCGAATTCGAGGAATTGGAAAGATTCAGAACCGAAATTCAAGATCACGTAGCAACAAGTAACCGAGAAACAGATTCGAAGAAGATGGTTTGGATGCGCGAAGACGGCGTTCAAGTTTCAGCAACGGAAAGTCCGTATTCCTATGTATGGACAATCAAATTTCAACGTCAGCCCCTGGCAGTTTGACGTTTCTGCTTTTGTTAATTTTTGCGCGATAAAGAATCATATAAATCGTATTTGTGTGTGGCGTTGTTCAACACAAAAGAGGGACATCAATTTCAGATTTCGCGCACGCACAGCAGAACACGCACGAATCGCGAAAGATCGTTTTGCTTCGAGGACGAGGCAACTGGACTCGCGAACGCGCCTCTCCTTGTTGTGCAGAGAAGAGCGGATCGTGGCGAGTACTCGTCGATCTGAACGTACGGTAGCTCAGATTTTTGGGAGCTCATAATGATGCGGTTTGTGCTGCCAGTCGCCGGAAGCGCCCACTACCAGGCACGCGGTGAACCAGGCAATTGGACGAGCGATTCGCCACCGGAACGACTACGCGGCGATCGTTCTCCTTGATTTCCGCTACACGAAGCCGCACGTGAGCGACGCGTTGCCCAAATCGATTTCTGGGCGTTTGACGCATTGTCAAACGTTTCCACAGGCGTTGCAGAAGATTGTCGGGTTTTTCAAAGAGAAGAAATGAGAATTGTATTTATCTGTGAATAAATCACCGTAGACCGATGTTGATACCCGTTTTAGACCCGTCGAGAGACGAATTTTCAGATTTTCCGAAACTCGAACGCCGAAGACACCGAGCAGAAGCGGCTTTCCGCGCTCGCGAGGATCTCGCTTCCCGCATGGATGCATTTGCCTATCGCGGCGTTGAAAATCTTGCCTTCCTGCAAGACGGCGATGAAATGCGAACAGAACTCCGAGCCTACCATAGTCTTCCATTCCTGATGCGCTCCCTGGTAGTGACACTTCAAGAGGCGCGGACCCTTCAGTGAGTCTAGACAGAGCGTGCTGGAGCCCATCGGTCGCAGTTCACCTCGCGGCGTCCAGCGCCAAGTCTGCTGGCGAGTGTGTTTGCAATGTTCCACGATCACGCGTGCTCCTCTGGAAATTCTTCCCTGAGGAGAGTCGGCCGCCAAGCAGAAGTTTGTGTTCTTGATGCGGATCTGGAATTGTTTGGTTTTAGAGTGCGAAGCAGCGGAAACGTTGCATCAATTCGTTTGCAATGTTTCACCTGACATGCAACGTGCAGTGCAACATTCCTCCACACAATTTACCTGATATTTTGAGCTTTTCTCCTCCCACATCGGCTCCTTGTGGTCCTTCCCCATTTTAGGAGCGTTCCCAGGCAGCAATTCGGGATAAACATTCTCCAAATACCACTTGAACGGCTTGCAGTGGAGATTCTTTCGCAAATCCATCATTTCCGTCACGTTTTCCGCCTCCGCCGACGTCTTTAGATGCGGTTTTGTCTCGAAGAACTTCTCCTGGAACTCGTCGAGCCACACCTTCGCCGCCCGCGCCGAGTTTTTGCCCATCGAGTCCACGCCGATGCCGTACGGTCGCCGTTTGCGGAAAATGTGCCCGACGCGACTGCACGGGATGATCTCGAGCGATCCGCCGCACATCCAGATGCGGAACGAGATCTCCACGTTCTCCGCGCCCCACACATCCATCCCGCGGTCGTACTGACCGAGCTCGGCAAAGTAGTCCTTGCGGATGGCGAAGAGACCGCCGGCCATCGTGGGCGACTTGAGCGGACGCACGTAGTTCTGCTTGTCCTCGAAGTAGTCGCGCGTCGGGTAGTCCCACTTGAAGAGCAGCGACCACGTGAATCCACCCTTGCAGACGGGCGATCCGACATACTCCATCGTGTCCGCGTTGATGATGTCGATGATCGGGCAGACCACTCTGGAATTAGCGGAGGATTACGGTATTTTCGGCAGAACTCGTAAACCTCACCTCTTCGGATCCTCCTTGATTCGATCGAGAAGAGGCTCGAGCCACTTCTCATTGACTTCACAGTGCGAATCGAGGAACACGAGCACTTCGCCGGTTGCCTGATCGGCGCCGAACATCTTTGCCCTGATCAGACCCTGATTCGTCTCCGTTTTCAGCATTTTCACAATGTCCGCAGACCAGTTGTCGCGGGCGTAGTTGCGGATCACTTGTTCAACGGTCGGATCTGGAATTTGAAGGAAAATTAGAGCCTGAAGCGTTCATAGAGCACCGAAACATTCGGTTTTTGGGCTAAAAATGACCTTGGTAACTCACCCAACACGCTGTGATCATCGATGAGCAGAATCTCGTGAATGAGATGACTGGGCGTGCGGTCGACGATGCTGTTGACCATGCGAATGAGCACCGAAGCCGCCTCGTTGAAGTAGCAAATGACGATCGAGGCCTTTGGCAGCTCCTCCGAGTATCTCTCCGCATGGCAGCTGCAAAATTCACTTTTGAAAATCGCGAAATTCGACCCAAAACTCACAGCGCATTCCGCGTGTCGGGAATCTTCCTCCGCGGCCCGATTTTGTCGCTCAGAAACGAGTTGAACACGTACTTGTCCATGCCGTCGTCGTGCGCCTTCTGATCTTCGGGCGTTTTCAGCTCCGCCAGCTTCTGAAGGTTCACTTCGGGCTCCACGCGGCGGATCAGCTCCTCCTCCTCGATCTCCTGTCGCGGAATCTCCGCTTCGGTCGTTGAGGAGGCGATCTTCTGCTGAATATAGGACTCGACGGAGGGGATCGCCGATGGCTCGATGCTGTTCATGTAGACGAGCATGCCCAAAGCCATCACGCAGCTAGCGAGCAGCAGAATCCCCAGGCAGCCTTGTTTTAGTCGCATTTTCGCGAGAATAACGTCGCGAGCTGGAACGAGCGGCGAGTAAAATGGAGAGAGCCGACCGGTTTCAGGTGATAGGAGCTGCTGCGCGCACGCCTAATAGGGAGAAGGAAGGGAAAGTTCAGTTCGATGAGCTGGCGGAGATCGCGCAACTCGACCCGCATGTGGAGTGATGACGGCGCGAGGAGATCACCGCCGCCGTGACGTCCGCTGACGACCTCTATCGATCCCGTTTGTACAGCGGCTGCGGCGGCTTGTGATGGCGAGCGAGCGGAGAGGTGCGAAGCTGAGGACAGTGCGGTCAGTGAGGTCGTTGATCGGTGGTTTTGGGTACTTTTTGGTCATGAGATATGTAACGCTGAGGTTGCTTAGGGCTTCCGTCTTACCAAAAGCTGCTAGATTACGGTATTTCAAAAAAAAGAAGCAAAAAGCACAGATTGTACAGATCGCAGCCAGAGGCGTCACTAGGGTTCTGGGTTGAAACATCGTATTTGACGTTTGAAATCCTCATTTAAGCCCGAATGTTCTGTAATCAGCAACCATCACGATGCGTTGTCACAAATGCCACAGACGACTGAAGCAGGAAGCGAAGGAAGTCGTCGCCTCCCTCAAGCGCGATGATCGCCCGGCGCACAAGAATCCCTTCAGCAGCGAGCACGCGGTCCTCTCCGCCGCTCGCTCCATGGAGCTCGTGATCTTGAACCGACAAATTCAGTTCCAAAACGGCGTCCTTCTCTTCTTGATCTTCCCTGACGAGTTTGCTGGCATTGCTGCCATGGTGCTCTCCTTTCGCAGAATGGCATTCGCGATCTGCCTTGCCCGGCCGAACGCGTCGCGGCGAAAGCGGGCGCCAATCCGCGGACGATGCCACACACGAAGCCGTTTACCAGCGAGCGCGCTGTGCTCTCCGCTACGCGCAGCTTGGAGCTCTCGTGGCTGCGAGTCATACACTCTGCTTGCTCGTTGGAGCGTTGGCATCGCGTTTTTCGTAATCTCTACGCTTTCTACGATCCTCTACGTGTGCTGTTTCAGGCTCGATCACCGATTGTACTCTTCTGTGCGGCAGCTAATTTCTTCTGTTTTATCCGACATTCGGAGCTGCAGACGCGACAAAAAATAAAGATAGTTTTCAGCTTTTTAGACATGGCACGTGTGTGGGATGGCTGTCTCGTTCTAGAGCTACAATTGAATGCGATTCGAAGCCGAGGAAGGCACTCGCAAGCATTGATTTCGCTTCTTGCAACCAGAGCGTTGAAGCATCGCTTTCACCGTGCGAAAATCTCATTTACGTCCGGAAATCCCGTGTAGATAGAGCACAACCATCACGATGCGTTGCGACAAATGCCACACCCGACGGAAGCAGGAAGCGAAGGAGGTCGTCGCCTCCCTCATGCGCGATGATCTCCCGGCGCACAAGAATCCCTTCAGCAGCGAGCACGCGGTCCTCTCCGCCGCTCGCTCGATGGAGCTCGCGATCTTGAACTGCGAGTTTTTTGTTGATTTGCTGTTTTTGTTCGTTTTGGTTAGCTTTGGCTTATCCAGTGGCCTATCCATTGCATGTGTTTCTGGCCTGATCGATGGTGAAAGCATTTATTTTCCAGCGTGCCTTATAGCAGCCAGCATTTCGGTTGTCCTCTTGTGTGTCTTCATGAAATGCTTGTGCGGGATCTCAATGCGCTATGATTGTCAGTATGTCAAGGAAAAGGAAGAACGCGTGATGCGAATCCTATGCCGCAAGCGAGGAATTCTTGCAAAGAAGTCAAAATACAAGCATTGTGGAAAATAGACCTCGTTTGCTCGTTTGTTTTCAAATTTTCTGGTAAATAAATGTATTCTTGTGTAAAGATGTGAATGCGACAATCAAGTTCGAGTGATTTTTATGTCTTCGCAACATGATTTGGGCTAGAATGAACCAGCTCTAACAGGGGTCAACAGCCATCCGTTGAGAAATGATGAAAAGGCTTCGTTTTCCGATCGTCCTTTGACGGAGCGACTCATCAGTTGTCAGTTTGCAGATCTTTGGCACGTGTGTGGGTTTGCTGGAGCGTTGGAGAACTAGGAATCTCCGAGAAGCAAGTCAATTGCACATTTGCTCGTCATTTGCGGTTGCGTCAAGTCCGCAGTCGAGTGTTTCATGCTTGAAGAGTCCAACTTGGTGTGGCCGCTGTGTCTTCTTCGCGTTTCGGTACAATTCGACCTTCGCTGATAGCCTCGACGTCAAGGAACGCGTGGAAGCGACGAATCCCTGCAAAGACCGCGAAATGCGAGAATTCCCTTGAAAATGCGCTTTTTCGCATTCTTTGGGGGTAATAAATTGAATTTCTATTAACATTTATTGAACTATAAATACCATAATTGCTACCAATAACAGCATCCCGAGCCTGCTGAACCTGCTGCTCCCCAATTTCCAGCCAATCCTACCGCTCTGGAATCTCTGCTGCTCGATTCGGAACATTGTTGGATTGTTGCAGTTTCCTCCTCTGCAGCAGCACAGAAGACAGTTGCCTCCATCGGCTCTTCTCATCTGAGAAGTGGGGATCAATAAGAGACGGTAAACTACAGTACTATACCCTCTTGCATCCACCGCTGTTGACGTCGAAATGCGTTTCATCGCCGCATTGCGGAAGACCGAGGAACGGGTTAATGTTGTAATGATTGTAGCAGTGGAATTCGGCTTCTCCGGTGTCTTCTTTGTAGCTGCAAGTTGCGATTTACTTCTTGAACTTGATTGAGCGTTTTGAATTGCTTTCCGCGGCTCTGTAGCGCCATTTTCTGCCCAAATGAAATGCTTCCCTGCTTTTCGTATACGCCTTCGAATCGCGATCTACGCGAGCGCTCGTTTTAATTGGATTTTGAATCACATTTGTGTGCAAAACTGTCAACAAACCAATTAAAAACGACCCCATTCGGTGGTGAAATTGGTTTGATGACAGAATGGAGCCTCGAGAGTCATTTTTGAAGCAAAAAGAGTGATTCTCGTAGATGCTGTTTCGTGCAATCGCTGATTTATCGCTTTGATTCTGATTGCTGCAAGCTCAACAGCCCCGCAAATTGACGAATTTCGCTGTCGATGTGACGATTCTGATCAACTTTTCGGTTTTTGGCCACAAAACATGGAATATCTGCTCGTCTCTGATCGGGGACATCGGAATGGCTGAAAACGTCGGAAAAAAGCGTCAAAGTTGACAATTTTGGCGTTGCCTTTGTCCCTTCGTTCTTTGCCCTCAAACTGGGATAACGAAGACTGTTCTAAAGTAGCTAAAAATCGCCGGAATCGCTGCAAATTCACGTTTCTCTACTGATTTGATATTTAATGACTGATGTCCTTTCAAAGTGTGCATTTCCTAGCGCAGAGCGTCAGAAATCAGACCTCGCATGCCCTACTCTCGCCACTCAACAACAGTCATTCATCATCTCAAATTTCCCTCCTCCTCCCGCAAGCAGCACTCACACAATCGTGCACCAGTCTCTCTTCAGATCCTCCTTGCAGGATTCGAATTGCGCGAGTTGTTGCGGCTGCTGATCGTCGAAGAGCAAACCTGAGGAGAGTTGAGTAAATAACGCCGCCGGCCTCTCGCTCGCCGCTCGCCTACCCGAGAAACACGTTCCTCCTTTAGCATTCGGCTGACATCCGTCGGCTGCCAGGATGAGCAGCAGCAGCAGCAGCTGGAGAAGGACGATCGCAACGGACATGACTATAGGACGCGCTACCTTGAATGGCGAATTCTTGCGCGCTTGTCTGCATGCTTGCTGCTTGCACTCTTCCCGCGTTGAATCCTCGCGTCAAACATACAAAAGACGCGATTTCGTGACGATTTAATTGCCTTTCGTTACGTGTTCGCAATAAATTTTGGCCAATTCTGTCTTTGAGATGTATGGGCGATGCGTTTGCGCTCTTCTGCACTTCCTTTGCTGTATTTTTGGCTGCTTGCAATGTTTCTCGGTTTATTTTCGTGTTGGCTGGAATGTTTCACTCAAAAGTGAAATGACTGCGAGAGCATTTCAATTGTCTCGGAGTGCAACGTTGCACGCAAAGTGAATGAGCGAATTTGCATCTGCAACATTCCGCTAAATTCCCAGTCAGCCAGTGAAACATTCCTATCGGCGGCGTCTTTGATCTGTCTGCTCTGTCTACAACACTTCCACCGCTGCACCGTTGTCCGATGAGTGGGGAACGTTTCCGTCTCATATTATCAGTTTAAAGCGTCTCGGCTGAAACGTTTCAAACAAAAACCGACCACATGTTCCTCTCCCTCCCTCCCTCTCCGTCGCTTCTTTTTCAACGTTACACACCTAAACAGATGTCCGCGCGCGCACGTGATCACCACCCTCAATTACGTCACATAAACCGCGCGCGCCGTACATGACCTAAACACCTCTCCCGCCGCGCTGCTGCGACTCCGGCGTGTACAGTCATGCACTTGAGCGCACGACTGGCGCTCTCACTGCGCGATCGTCGTCCTCCCGCTCGCTTATCGATCGCTTTCTGATTGTATGCACACGTATCACACTCTTCTTCTGCGCTTCTGCGTTTCCGTTGCGCGCGCTCGCGTTCATTCGGAAACACTCAATTTCGCCGTGTTTTCCTCGTTTCTAATGACAAAAATGGCCGAACTTTCTAGAATGAGCACCCGCGACGGCCACACCATCCTCCAGGCGCGTCGTCTCGTCGATCAACTTCGCCGGGAGCGAAATGTTCGTCGCGCGACGGTCTCCAGCTGCAGCGCTGACCTGATCAGGTAATTGGAGTTACCGTAGGACACAATTGTATCCACCGTAATCGACTACTGTAGATACACGGAAGAGTTTGCAAAAGACGATGTCCTTCTCACCGGATTCCAAACCGACAAAATGAATCCGTACCGCCCGAAGGGAGGATTCCAGTGCGATTTGTTGTGATTCGTGACCTAAAGCAATGAATCCGGAACATATCTGTTGCCCAACGCTACTTTAACTGTTATAAAAGGTTTATTACTCACATATCGGTAAAAATCAAAAACATGGGCATCATCATCAGGATTACTGTAATTGTAAATCCCGCTTAGGTGCAAGGTACATTCACCCCTGACTATTACCAACATAACAACCGGGTTAGTATATCGTAACATAACTTCGATGAGAGTACAAACAACATGAAGACAACCGCAATATGTTAAAACAACGCTTCATTCTGCTAGTACGGAAAAACTAATGAAAAACTATAAATCATAACGGAAGAGAAAATATGTATGTAAGATCAATGAGAACAGAGGAATTCTTCGGCCACATTTCCAGCTCAGTATCCACCAGACCAGTTTCCCCATCCACTGCCCGAATGTCCTCCACTAGGCGGGTTCTGGTTCCAGCTGCTACTAGGTGCTGGGTTGCTGCTGCCAGCAGCTCCTTGCCATGCAGGAGTACTTCCAGTTGGTCCAGGAGGAGACGGTCCCCATCCTTGACCACCCCACGGTGCGGCCCAACCATCGCTGACCCAGCTCTGACTTCCGGACTGCTGATATCCACCTCCGTATCCATCAGTTGCTCCATATCCACTTGACTGACTTACGCCTCCATATCCACTTGATTGATTTACGCCTACATATCCACTTGACTGATTTCCGCCTGAAATATGATGGATTTCAACAGTTCTGCGAGCTCGTTTGCTTACCACCACCGTAGCTCTGACGACCACTGGGAGCTCCCCAGCCTGCAGACGCTCCACTTTGTCCACCAGAGGGGCCACCCCAGGCGCTAGCGGTGCCCCATGACTCAGATCGCTCTCTGTTATAACCGCTCGAGCCGCGATCGTTGCCACCGCGATCGTTGCCACCGCGATCGTTTCCTGATCCCCACGACGTCTGTCGGTAATCGCGGAAGTTTCCTCGGGAGCGATTGCCACGTTCCATGCGTTCGCGTCCGCTCTGTTGCGCTTTGTTCATCTCTTCCTTACTAAGCGCCTTCTTCACGTCACAGCGGTAGTTGTTGATCATGTGGCTCTTTTGAAGAACACTCTTGTCGACAGCGTCATGGTCATCAAAAGTAATAAACGCGAACCCGCGAGGCTTTCCAGTATTCTTGTCCATAATAATTTCAGCCTTCTGGACGTTTCCGTACTTTCCGAAATAGCTCATGAACATTTCTTCTGAGTGCTCATCGCGGACACCGGACACATAAAGGCGCTTCGACGAGACGTTAGCTTCCATGCGCTGTGACTGTTCTCTTGGGACAGCACGTTTTGGATCAACGGACTTGTTGTCGATGACATGGGGTCTCTCAGACATGGCGAGATCAACCTGAACTTTAGCTTTGATTTCCTATTTGGCTCAACTGCACTCACCTCAGACTGCTTTGAAAAGGAAACAAAACCAAAACCACGGGAACGCTTAGTGTTTGGATCACGCATAACGACACAATCAACAAGCTCTCCCCACTTCGAATAGTAATCACGGAGCATCTCGTCGGTGGTGCCTGCGGTCAATCCACCAATAAACATCTTACGGAACTGTTCGGGTTCCAAGTCCTTCTCTTCAGGCGTCTCCTCAGTCTCAATAACTCTGGAGCGTTTAGCGGGGGGACCTTCAAGTTCGGCCACAGGAGCGGGCGCTGCAACGTCATCCTTCTGGGTGGATGGCGAAGTTCCGTCGCTATAGGCGGGATCCTAAATAAAAGAGATATAATTTTCGTTGAAACCAAACCACGGGGAAAATATAAATAACATTCAACAGCTTGTCCATATGCTGCTCAACGCATTGTCAACCTCAGTAATCTAATATCAAACTCAATTAGCCTTACGTTAACTTCTTCTTTCACCATGGTGAGAACTGATTTCACTGCTATCACTAATTCCTAGGCACACTGATTGGACTTGGGAGAAACTAGCTCAACTGAGTAGAGAAGCAGTAACCTAGAATTAATTTTATCAATTGGTGTTCTCTTTCCTTACCACAGCTCCTAGAACCAAGTCAGCTCAACTGCGAGGCTACACAACAACAGCTATAATATAGCTACTTTTCAAAAAATACAAATGCGCGCAAATCACGAACAACCGCTACGAATATCAACCTTAGTCGTAAATCGCATCGCATGGCTTCTAAAACTAATGCTCTGACAATTATCATTATTCCACTTCTATACCCGTCACAACGCTCGAAAGACGAAAAACGCTACGCGCAACGAGCGAGCGTGCGCGACGACGACCCAAAGAATCAATCGATGCAGTGAGCTTCCCGCGACGTTTTGCGTGCGTTTGATCCAATTTGCGGGAAGTGAGAGTTTTTGAAAATTGTTTCGCCCGGTCGCATCATTCGCTACATAAAATATTGCGCTTAAATAAGAAAAAAAATAATATTAATAAAACGGGACGACTTTTACAAATCATAACTAACAAAAATACGTGATGATCACCTGATTCTGGGTTGGCAGCTCGATCATTAGAATAATTATTGCAGAAGGCCGGTTCATCGCTTCACGTACACGAAATGCGACATAAACATGAAAAGCGAGCAGAAAATCCAAAAGCACTCCCAAAAATAAAACGAAAAGTTGTCAACGGCCAAAACAGTAAAGTTCGCTTCGAGACCGACGCATGATGGACCACACACAGAGCAGTTTGAATTTAAAACATAGCTGCCTGTCTGATTTTCATGATGTGAATGTAGCGTCAATTGATGTCGATCTGTTTGTTCGGGCTTCGGGGCCATGTTTCCTTCAGTATCGTATCAACGTAACTTCTTCAGACATTGATGTCTCGACTCATCGTGAAAGGCCTACCGCCCAGCTTCACCGAAGACAAGCTGAGGAAGCACTTCTCTGGTCAAGGCGCGATTACCGACTGCACGTTGAAATACACCAGGGATGGAAAATTCCGCCGCTTCGCTTTTCTCGGATTTGAGTCGGAAGAAAATGCTGCGAAGGCTGCGCAATATTTTGATCAAACTTTTGTTGGCACTGCGCGTATTACGGTTAGTCGTCTATTGATTGTACTAACAATCTTTTCTTTGTTAAGGTAGAAGAATGCAAGCCGTTCGGAGACGATACGAAGCCACGTGCCTGGAGCAAATACAGCAAAGAAAACCAGAAACGTCCTCGTGATGAGAAGGCGGTCGATTCGGAGTCCGTTGAGATTGTACCACCACAAGTAAAGCGAGCAAAGCCAGCTGACGCGAAATATGCCGAATTTATGGGACTGAACGACGTAAACCCGAATGAACAGATGGAGGAAGAACGAGAGGTGGACGAATCGAAGGATTTGATGAGCGAACTGATGAACGGCATCTATGGTTCGTTGATTAAATGATGCCTTTCTCATCTGATTGGTTCAGGCGACACGAAACTCTCGTTGATATTGAGCGGCCTACCACCAACCATAAAGGCAAGCAGCTTGAAGGACTGGCTGAATCCTATACGATTCAAAGCAGCCAAAATCGTAAGAAACAGTTCTGAGTCGCTGGCATTCGTAACTTTTAACCGCGCACCAGATGTTCGCCGAGCATTGCTCAGAAGCGATCAATATTTGGGAGGATTCAGGGTTGGTTGGTGATTGCGTAGTTTAATTTTATTTTTACGCTCTAGATAAAAATTGACAAAGCACCTATCTCAGAAGAAGAAGCTGCTGAGATCGATCAAGGAGCTCAGTTAGATCCAGCGGAGGAAGCTGCAGCACGCAAATCGGAGAATGAGAAAATTACCGCTTCAATTCTGGAAACAGGTCGCCTGTTTGTCAGGAACCTACCGTACACTTGCAAAGAAGATGATTTAATGTTTCTCTTCAAGCCGTTCGGAGAAGTCGCAGAATGTCAAAATGTGATCGATAAAAAGACGGGAACGAGCAAAGGCTTTGCTGTTGTTACCTTTGTGTTTCCTGAAAACGCGGCCGCTGCTTACGCTTCTTTAGATGGCTCTATTTTCAAGGTGGGTATTGTTGTTTATTTTGGCAATTTTTCACCACTACTCTTCAGGGGCGGATGTTGCATTTGCTGCCTGGCGAAGAGAAGCGTGAAGACAAGTTGCTGGACGCTTCCGCTCAGAAAGGACTTTCTGCATTCCAGAAGGAAAAGCAAGTCAAGTTGAAAGCGAATGCGGGAAAGACGCATAGCTGGAACGCCTTGTTCTTGGGAGCTAATGCAGTTGCTGATACGTTGGCGTCGAAACTCGACGTCGGAAAAGCCGATCTTCTCACTGGCGACGACGATGGCACCGCTGGTGTGCGTCTAGCACTTGCTGAAACGCGTCTCGTACGCGAAACGCGTGAATTTTTGATCAAGCATGGAGTGAAGCTGGATGCGTTCTCTCGGCCGGCTGTTAAACGCTCAGATACCGTTATGATTGTTAAGAACTTGCCGGCTCAGACTGATGAAGACGAATTACGGCGAATGTTTGGACGGTTTGGTGACATTAAGCAGTTCATAATGCCTCCAGGTTGGTAAACATGTACAGTTTGACCATTCCGTTGTTTTCTGTTACAGGTGGAGGAGTTAGTGCGATTGTAGAAATGGACAACAGCATTGATACGAAAAAGGCCTTCACCTCCCTTGCCTATTCACGCTTCCGAAATCAACCACTCTACTTAGAATGGGCACCTGGAGATGTTTTCGGTGAAGAGTTAAAGCCAAACGAAGCAGAAAATCCTCAGCAAACTGAAGAAGAGTTGTTAGTTAGTGAGAAAAAGCGTCGCGATCTCTCTAAAGAAGAGAAAAAGATGATGAGACGTAGCAAGAAGCACAGAGATCTTGAAGAATCGATTAAGGCTGAATATGATCAAAAGGTTGAAGAGATGAACGCGTTCGCTCGAGGTGAAGATGTGTCGAAGCAACAGGTCAAGGTGGAACTTGAAGGAGGAGAGGGAAGTGATGAACAAAATGCTGAAGAGGTTTGTAAATTAGTTGTTAATCTTTCTATTTATCATATTTCTAGCGGGTACCGGATCAGAATGCGACGTTGTTTGTCAAGAATCTCAACTTCGACACCACTGACAAAGTGCTTTATACTGCATTTCAATAATCATTGGCCAGTTGTAAATGCGACAGTGTCAGTGAAGAAAGACATAAAAAATCCTGATAAGCTTCTCTCCATGGGATTCGGATTCGTGCAGTTCTACGCCAAGTCGGACGCTGAAGCTGCTTTGAGACAATGTCAAGGAGAACTTCTTGATGGACATGCCTTGGAACTGAAATTATCTCATCGTGAGCAACAGCAGGAGGAAGCAGCGAAACGCAAAGGTGTT